>NC_061169.1:13538978-13568978 GCF_022113875.1 Hydra vulgaris
ATTGTAGTGCTAACAGCTGTTAAACTGTGGTCAAAAGCTATCAAAAATAATTAAGAGATAACTAAACAGCCATAAAAAAAACTAATTAAAAGATAACTAAATAGCCAACAAAAAATTTAATTAACATTTAACTAACAAATAAGCTTTGTTAAGTGCCATTTGCCAATTAAAATATCTTGAAATGCTGGTTGGAAAAGGATTTTTTTTTTGAATTTATTTGTAATTTATATATTAACACCAAAAGTGTTTTTGAATTTTTTTGTAATTTATATATTATAAACACCAAAAGTGTTAAGTGCTATATCAAAAGTGTTATGATATAACACCTTTGATATAACACTTAACACTTTTGGTGTTATGCAACCCTATTAATTACTTAAAAAAAATGTGTCAAAATTATAAGGTCAGTTAATTTGAACTTAATAACTTCTAAATTAATTATACAAGAATTTTGAAAATTTGTACCTGCTTTTACCAATATAAATAACAAATTCGAAAAAAAATCCTTTTTCAACCTGCATTTCAAGATATATTTCAATTGGCAAATGGCACACCTGAATCAGAAAAAAGTCAAATGGCAAATAGTCGGTATCCAAAGATAACACAAAGTCAATTAGAAATAGCAGATTATGTGGTATTTTACTATGCTGTGTCTGCTGAAAATGCTGAAAAACTACAAACTTTCAAATTACATAAAAGATTCACTAAGATTTGACAAGCTCTCAAAACCTAATTCTAGGGATCAAAGCTTATTGTATTGAAGGGTAAGGGAAGATCCTAAAATTAGGAACCAAGAAGTGATAACGTAATTTAGTAATAAGGTTGGTTATGTTAGTGCTAGTTTATAGCACAGTTAGGTGTCTTAATAAAAAAGGTTTTGATTATTATGTTGCTGCTAGAATACCGCTTTTAAGGGTGACAGATAGGATTAAAAGATAAAAGTGGCGAAAGTAAAGACTTTACTCGTCAGTTGAAGATTAGTCTAAGGACATTTTTGGTAATGAATCAAATTTTGAGGTAGTTAATTATAAATCAAAAATTATCATTAAAAGATTAGCTTCAGAGAAATATAAGGAAAGATTTTGTGTACCAAGAGTACAAGGCAGTGGCAACTGCATTGGTATTGGTATATGGAATTGCATTTCCCAGAAGGGAATAGAATTTTAAAATACTTTTCAGAGAGAACCAGTATAATTACAAAGAGAAAAATTAGAAAACAAACTTTTAAATACTGCTAGATCATTTTTTTGGTAGGTATAAAAATTGGATTTTCCAAAAGGACAACACAACATAGTGTCAACTTGGTGAAAGAGTGGTTTCAACGGCAACATATTACACTTATATCTTGGCAAGCATAACCACCAGAACCCCATTAATAAATTTTGGTCATGGATGGACAAAAAATTATTAAGAGAGAATGTGGAAAGCGTTGTGTAAATGAAACTTTGCACTGAAAAAACGATTTTTTCTGAAAAAAGAGATTTCCTTTATTAAAAATGGTCAAACTTTGCTAAAAAAAATAAGTCCTTAAAACAATAATTTTTCTGAATTAAAAAAAGTAGATTTTAAAAATATAAAGTCACTTAGTTTTTTAATCATTTACTTAAAGTATTTTCAAGCATTTTGAAAAATTAAAAAAAAGAAAAGAGATTTTTTTTTTTTTAATTTTTATTTGGAAAATAAAATAAATATAAAAAAAATATATAAAAAATTAAAAAATATTTTTATTTTAGTACCAAAATTGATCAAAAAATTTTAGTATACGTGTATCTGGGAAAGTTTTCGAGATTATTAACTCATTTTGTTCTAACAGTCATCCTTGAAGACCAACACTCTTTTTCATTTCCAGTAACTTCCGGGGTACCTCAAGGGTTCTACCCATGGTCATTTATTGTTTCTTATCTGCATTAATGATCTTCTCGACAACCTTACATCTAAAGTGACTCAACTTTATACTCCTATCTTTACGATTTTTTTTTTTTTTTTTTTTTTGCTTGCTTAAAACAGACAGCTGATCTTGCATCTGATCTCTTATTTGTATCAGATTGTAGTAGCTTATGAACTCTAACTCCGAAAAAAAACTCAGTTATTTACTTCAAACAACTATTGCAATTACTGTCAACATTCCTATATAAATTAGTGGAAACCCTCTCACGGAGTCCTCTTTTTTACATCTTCTTGGATTATCAATCGCTACTGACCTCTCATGGAAACCATATATACAAACAATTACTAAGTCAGCATTTGGTCAGGTTGCTTCTCCTTCATCCTCACCATTTTCTTACTCTTGATTCCAATATCTAATTCTCCAAATCTTTTATTCGACACTGTATGTATATACACTGTACCGTTGTATATACTTTTATAGAACTTTTACTTGTTATATAGAACTTTTATTTGTTATTTTAATAAAACATTTATTTGTCTAGTTTTTTTTCCTGCATTTCAACCATTGGGAACTCTCTCTCTTTTTCATGCTTTCCAGACTCATACAACCTACAACTTAAGTAATTTTAAAACATTTCATCAAATTTTTTGAATATTTTCATTTCTCATCAAATTCCTCAAATTTTTAAATTCTTTTTTCAAACCTTTTTTTAAAAATAATTAGGAAAAAAGAAATAATTAGGAAAAAATCAAGAAGATTAAATAACTCATTTCTTTACTTTTATACAGATTTTTATAATATTTGTTTTTAGTAAATTTGTAACCTTACTTGTGGGGCAGGTCCTTAGCTATGGTGAAGACAACTTACCTAGGAGAAAAGAAATTCCTGAATGATATAAAAAAACCCAATTCTGGTCAGGTCAGGTTTATCCTGGTACTGGTAACATGTAACCCAGTACAATCTGCTTCATGTCCTGCTGCCTTGTAGGATATGCCTTTTTAGGCAAAGGCTAGGAGATGCAAATTCCGACATAAAACACCCCCTGCCTTGGGGCTATTGGTTGAGTAAAGGCTAGAGATGGTGTCTTGATAAAAATACTCATCTTGGGCAGATGTTACATGCATCCGGCTGCTGTCTTGTAGAAAGCCTCCTAGGCAAAGACTTAAGGGGTAAACAGATTCTATCTGTTGACCAGCCTCACACCCCTTTGTCATCTATTAGGCTGGCGCAGATGTATTTTTAATACATTGTTTCCAGTTTAGGATGTTGAACACTGGATCTTCTTGACTCGATTCATGGGTTTTGCTTGTGTCTCTGTTTTTATGACTAGGCAACTCATTCTATTATCTCCAAATGAGGGTACAGCTCTAAAACTCAGTTTTATAGTTCTGAGGCCGGCTGGTAGTCAGGTTTCCCGAACTCTGTGGTAGCTCTCAGAGAGGCTGATTCC
This sequence comes from Hydra vulgaris, assembly GCF_022113875.1. Taxonomy (NCBI): domain Eukaryota; kingdom Metazoa; phylum Cnidaria; class Hydrozoa; order Anthoathecata; family Hydridae; genus Hydra; species Hydra vulgaris. The sequence goes on from NC_061169.1 coordinate 13,542,317, forward strand.
ATCAACAGCTGAAAAATATCAGAGTACTAACAGTGCCATGTTGCGCATGGATGGTGTCCCTGTTTGTACTTTTGGTGTGCATTGCCAAAGCCACATTGGAGCCCTTTGTTACGGCTTAGGGTTTATTAGTGGAAATGAGGCAATTGCTTGACCTATAGAACAGTGTACTGAGTACTATCTATGTTTCGAGTCAAGTTCTTTAACAAATTTAAAAATGAATAAAGTAACAAAAACTAACAACACAAAAAACCACAGTCATCACCAAGTTCGCTAAACCTATCATTCACCAAGATTCGTGGTCTTCGAAGTAACTTTTCTTCTGTAGAGTCTTATCTCTTGCAAAGTTCACCAGACCTGCTTGCTCTTTGTGAGACTAATTTGAGTTCAGCTGTCTCATCTTGCGATCTTAGTGTTGATGGTTATCTTCCTTTAACTCGTAAAGATTCCAATAGTCACATGCTTAGCCTGGGAATTTACATTCGTAAGAATTCACCAATTTGTCGGGAAACTAGGTTTGAATCCACAGAATACTCTTTTATGTGCTTTCGTTTAGCACCACTTCACTCTATCACCTTTCTCTTTGTTCTATATCGCTCTCCCTCATCTCAAGACTGCACTCTTCTTGATGTTATTTCTGATTATATTGACCAAGCCCTCATTCTTTATCCATCAGCCAATATTGTTGTTGTCGGTGACTTTAATGTTCATCACACTGAATGGCTTGGCTCTAGTATCAGTGACTCTGCAGGCATTAAGGCCCACAACTTTTGTCTTTCTCAGTCCCTAACTCAAATAGTCAACTTTCCAACTCGCTTTCCAGACAACCCCAATCATTTACCTTCTCTACTTGACTTATGTCTTGTTTCTGATCCTAGTCTAGATCAGTTTCTTCACACTCACCCTTAGGTGCTTCTGATCATGGTTTGGTCTCTCTAAAACTATTATCTCATTCTTCCTTACCATTAGAATCCCCCTATCATCGTACATCTTACAACTACTTTAAAGCTGACTGGGACTCTTTTCGTGACTTTCTTCGTTATGGCCTTTGGGTAGAAAACTTTCGTCTTCCTGTTGACAAATGTGCTTCTTACATAACGTCGTGGATTCAGGCTGGCATGGAATACTTTATTCCCTCTCGACGATTCCAGCTCAAGCCTCACTCTTCTCCATGGTTTTCCTCACATTGTGCTGCTGCAATTGCCAATCGAAACCATTACTTCCATATCTATGAGCAAAACAATTCTCTAGAAAACAGACGTCTGTTTATTACTGCTAGGAACCATTGTAAAAAGGTTTTGTCTAACGCCAAAGCTTGCTATTCTCAGATCATGAAATCTCGTATTTCATCACAAAAATTAGGCTCTCGTGACTTCTGGAGAATCTTTAACAGTATCAATAAAATAAGTCAAGTATGTAATTTCACCTCTTATGTATGGTTCAGACTTTGTCACTTCACCTAAAGACAAAGCTGAATTGTTTGCCAAGAACTTTTCATCAATATCATCTCTTGATGCCACTAGTTGCGTTCTACCTGATATAGCCGTCAAACAGGTTTGACATTCGTATCACTTCAGCCTCTGTATCTAAATTTATTTCCTGCTTAGACTCTTCTACAGCTTGTGGCCCAGACAACATACCTGTTATAGTCTTGCAGAAGTATTATCCAGAGCTGTCGTCTATCCTTTCAAAACTATTTAACAAGTGCTTATCAGAGTCTTGTTTTCCAGCCTGCTGGAAAGCAGTATCTGTTATCCCTATTTTTAGAAATTCTGGAGAGCGATCTGATTCATCTAACTACCATCCCATTAGTCTTCTTCCTATCATAAGCAAGGTTTTTGAATCTTTAATTAACAAACAATCTCGAATCTCGAATCTCATAACCTACTTCCTGATCATCAATATGGATTTCGATCTTCTCGTTCTACGGCTGATTTGCTATCAGTAATAACCGATAGGTTTTATCGCGCATTAGATAAAGGTGGAGAGGTTAAGGCCATTGCTCTTGACATTTCTAAAGCGTTTGATAAAGTTTAGCATGCTGGTCTCCTCCATAAGCTTTCTTCTTACTGTGTATCTGGAAACATCTTTAAGATTATTGAATCCTTTCTTTCCAATTGTAGTATAAAAGTTGTCCTTGATGAACAGCACTCTTCTTCTTATTCTGTAACCTCAGGGGTTCCCCAAGGTTCAATCCTTGGCCCTATACTCTTTTTAATTTACATTAACGATCTTCCAGATTTTCTCACATCTAAGGTGGCATTGTTCGCTGATGATACTACCATTTATTCTTGTCACAATAAGAAGCCAACTCCCTCTGATTGCTTGCAGGGGGCATCTGAGCTTGAAAAGGATCTCACTTCTGCTACAGCATGGGGCTCACAGTGGCTGGTGAACTTTAATTCAGATAAAACTCAATTTTTTTCGGCCAATCGTTATCGCAATAATTTAGACCTTCCTATATTTATGAACGGTAATGTACTTGATGAGTTATTTACCCTTCATTTTCTAGGATTAACTCTTACTTCTGATCTTTCTTAGAAACCATTTATCAAATCCGTTGCAAAATTAGCATCTGCTAAAGTTGCTTCTCTTTATCGAGCTCGTCACTTTCTTACTCTGGATTCTATTCTCTATCTCTATAAATCTCAAATCCGGCCTTGTATGGAATACTGTTGCCATATCTGGGGCAGATCTTCTAATGATACCCTTTCTCTTTTAGACAAGGTGCAAAAACGCATTGTAAACATATTTGGACCTGCTCTTGCAGCCAACCTTCAACCTCTGTCACATTGTCGTAATGTTGCTTCTCTTTCTCTTTTCTACAAATACTATAATGGGCACTGCTCTAAAGAGCTAGCGTCTCTTGTGCCATCTGCTAAAATTCATTTTCGTGTTACTCGTCATTCAATTAAGTCTCATAGTTTTTCTGTTACTGTTCCTAAGTGCTTCAAAAACTCTTATTTGTCTAGTTTTTTTCCTCGAACATCATTTCTTTGGAATTTGCTTCCTTCATCTTGCTTTCCTGATTCATATAATTTGCAATCTTTTAAGTCGTCTGTCAATCGTTATCTTGCTCTACAATCTTCATCTTTTCTCTTCCAGTAACTTCCAACACAAATTAGTGGTTGCTTGCAACCTTGTTGGAAGCGAAGATAATAATAATAAAAAAAAAATAAAAAATAAAAATTAATTAAAACATTGATTAAACTTTATCAAAGTTTGTGTTTTAGAGAAAATACGGATGAAATAGCCGTTTTTGGGGACTATAGCACATATATCAACTGAAAGTTTTGATAGACAATATTAATGTAAGAGCATTTATTTTGGAATAAATCGCTTTTTTATTTTTCACTTTGCCTTTTTTTTCTGAAAAGCTGTCTTCATTAAGAACAGGAATTTAAATAGATATTAACATAATTAAAAATATAACTAAATAATTTAAATACATATTAACATAATTACAAAGACATGCAAATAAACTAACAAAAAACTAAAGAAAAAAGTCTTAATTAAATAATTCTTACATTTAAAGCATCAAAAAGTAATTTTAAAGAGAATTCGTCATCCATAATTAGATCATTTGTTTCTAATTGCAGGCTAAGAAAGCTTTTTGGTAAGAAATTAAACCTAACTAATGGTAATAAATATTGTAAATCTTTTTTACGCTGTTGAGAATTTTGTGAAACCCATCGAATAGCAGCATTGAACACCTAAACAATTTAGAAATCATTTATATGCGACGGATATTTTTCACTTTTGAAAATAATTTTATCAAATATCTTAATATCTTATGCATAAATATGTATACAAATATATATATATATATATATATATATATATATATATATATATATATATATATATATATATATATATATATGTATATATATATATATATATACATATATACATACATATATATATATATATATACATATATATATATATATATATATATATATATATATATATATATATATATATATATATATATATATATATATATATATATATATATATATATATATATATATATATATATATAGTATATATATTACTGTTACCCGCAGTATCAGGAATTAGCTAAATGCTAATATTTATAATATTATATTGCGACTTAAAGTTTCATGTGTTACCACAATCATCAGGCAAGTAGTCAAAAGTTAATTTTGCTACAATGTGTTTAGAAAAAATTTACGGTTTATATTAGTATTTTAGATCGTTATGGGACGGAAACTGTTTAGTAGTTAAGGTTAATGTTATTATTAATTTGTTTTTGGTTAATATATGTGAAGTTGTTGTATGTTTTAATGTTTGTTATAAAAATACGATTTAATAATAATGTGAATTGTTTTTAAAAATTATTGTATTAAAAATAAATGAATATAAAAATAAGTTTCAAAAGAGGGTATTAGAATATAAATTATATTATGAAATATATTACAAAAGCTGTGTATGTGAATAATTTATTGGTTAGCCTAGAGGTGTACGAAATAGGGTTGCGTAGTTAATGTTAGTGGTTAGTTATGTTTGTAGCGAGCTTTGTAGTTTTTTAATAAAAACATGTTTTCGTGGCGGCACTTTGATATGATTTCGTTTTGCAACTACGCAATATATATACATATATATAAATATATATATACATATATATAAATATATATATACATATATATAAATATATATATATATATATATATATATATATATATAAATATATATATATATATATATATATATATATATATATATATATATATATATATATATATATATATATATATATATATATATATATATATATATACATGGTGACCCGACAGTACTAGACGAAGGGCGACTAAAAATATTCCTTTGATGCAATTAAGTCGCCCAAAAAAGGGTCTATTGATTTTTATCAGCAGTTTTTTTTTTTTTTTAAAAACTCAAGAATTCTATAAAAAGAAAAGTAACTATCTAAAATAATATTAAAAGTTCTTTTTAAAGTCACAGTGTCAAAGTTTGCTTTCCACATTTTCTATTATTAACTTTTATTAGAACAATAGAATTATAAGAGCATATGTAAATCTTATGAGCGTTTAAGCATATTTAATAAAATACTTCTTAAATAAAAACTAAAAAATTATATGGTTTAAACAATAATATTTTATCTTTATTTTTTTACAATTTTTATTTAAGGATTTAGAGATAAAGTAATAGAATTAAATTTGCCAAAAAAAAAAAAAAAATTACTTTGGCAGGCTTTGTTAAGAAGCGCTACACAGCTTGCTTTTTTTGCAAATGTCAAAAGCATTTACTTGAGCAAAAACTTTTTAATAAAATTTAAATGTCGAAAGCATTTCAGTTAATTAAAAACTTTTTTTTAATTAACTGAAATGGAATATTGGAATATTTAAATTATCTTTTAACTTCGATCATTTGTGACATTTATTCAGAAAATTATAGGTATAATAGAAAAAATAGTTTTGTAAAAAAAAATTTAACTTTAAAAGACTTTAAATTAAATATGATTTAAAAAATTTAAATTTAGTTTTGAAGGAATGTAAAATGTTGAATGAAAAATTTAGTTTATAATGTATGTATAATAGGTTTGCAATTTTTATTAAAGATGTTTCTTTCTAATCATCTGCTTACTAATTCTTCACATAAAACATGTCTCTCTAAATTATATTTACAAATATCTTATTGGTAACTGATAAAATTTATCTATAAATTGTTTATAATCTTTATTATTTTAATTATCTTTGCTTCCAACAAGGCTGCAAGCAACCATTAATAAGTGTTGGAAGTTACTGGAAGTAAAAAAAAAGATGAAGATTGTAGAGCAAGATAACAATTGACAGACGACTTAAAAGATTGCAAATTATGTGAATCAGGAAAGCAAGATGAAGGAAGCGAATTCCAAAGAAATGATGTTCGAGGAAAAAAACTAGACGAGTAAGAGTTTTTGGAGCACTTAGGAACAGTAACAGAAAAAGGATGAGACTTAATTGAATGACGAGTAACACGAGAATGAATTTTAGTAGATGGCATAAGAGACGCATAAAAAACATAAAAAACCCCCTGCCTTAGGGCTCTTGGTTGAGTAAAAGAGATGGTGTCTCCATAAAAATACTCATCTTGGGCAGATGTTAAATGCATCCGGCTGCTGTCTTGTAAACAGATTCTATCTATTGAACAGCCTCGCACCCCTTCCTCGTCTATTAAGCTGGCGAAGATGTATTTTCAATACATTGTTTCTAGTTTAGGATGCTGAATGCTGGATCTTCTTGATTCAATGCATGGATTTTGCTTGTGTCCGTTTTTATGACTAGGCAACTCATTTGAGTTGCCTAGTCATAAAAACGTTCTGAGGCCGGCTGGTAGTCAGGTTTCCCAAACTCTGTGGTAGCTCTCAGAGAGGCTGATTCCATCAACAGCTAAAAAAAATCAAAATACTAACATGGTTATGTTGCGCATGGATGGTGTCCCTGTTTGTATTTTTTATGTGCATTGCCAAGGCAAGGTTGGAGTCCTTTGTTACAGCTTAGAGTTTATAATTAGTAATGAGGCACTTGCTTGGGCTATTAAACAGTGTATTGAGTATTATCTATGTCTCGAGTCAAGTTCTTTAACAAATTTAAAAATGAATAACGTAATAAAAACTATAAAACACTAAAAACCACTGCCATCACCAAGTTCGCTAAACCTATCATTCACTAATATTCGTGGTCTTCAAAGTAACTTTTCTTCTGTTTAGTCTCATCTCTTGCAAAGTTCACCCAGACCTACTTGCTCTTTGTGAGACTAATTTGAGTTCAGCTGTCTCATCTTGTGATCTTAGTGTTGATGGCTATCTTCCTTTAATTCGTAAAGTCATCTTATCACAGAAATTAGGCTCTAAAGACTTTTGGAAAATCTTTAACAGCATTATTAACAAGGGTAGATCTAACATTCCATCTCAAATTCATGGGACTGATCTTATTACCTCTCCCAAGGATAAGGCAGAACTATTTGCAAAGAACTTTTTTTCTAATTCCACTCTTGAATCTTATGGACATTCTCTTCCTTCCATTCCAGTCAAACAAGTTGACCCATTGTTAGACATTCCAATCACTCTGGCTACTGTTGCTAAAGTCATATCTCAATTAAACTTGTCTACAGCTTGTGGTCCAGACAACATTCCTGTCACAGTCTTGCGGAACTGCTCTCCAGAATTTTCTTCAATTCTCACTAAACTATTTAACAAGTGTTTGATTGAGTCTTGTTTTCCTGCTTGTTGGAAAATGGCATCTGTGGTTCCAATATTCAAAAACTCTGGAGAAAATTCTGACCCCTCCAATAAACGTCCGATCAGTCTTCTTTCTGTTATTAGCAAGATCTTTGAGTCTTTGATCAACAAATTCCTCACATCTCATCTTGAGTCAAATAAACTGCTGTCAGACAATCAATACGGTTTTTGATCCTCTCGCTCTACGGCCGACTTGCTAACTGCTGTAACTGAAAGATTTTATCATGCATTAGATGGAGGCAGTGAGGCTAGGGCTATTGCTCTTGACCTATCTAAAGCTTTCGACAAAGTTTGGCATGCTGGTCTTCTCCATAAGCTTGCTTCATATGGTGTTTCTGGGAAAATTTTTGAGATTATCAAATCATTTCTTTCTAACCGGTTTATTAAAGTCATCCTTGAAGGCCAACACTCTTCTTTATTTCCAGTAACTTCTGGGGTTCCCCAAGGTTCCATCCTGGGCCCTGTTTTGTTTCTTATCTACATAAACGATCTTCCTGACAACCTTTCATCTAAAGTAGCTCTTTTTGCTGATGACTCAACTTTATACTCCTGTCTTGACAAAAAGTCTTCTCTTTTCGATCGCCTAGAACAAGCAGCTGATCTTGAATCTGATCTCACTTCAGTAATAGATTGGGGTTCACAGTGGCTTGTGAATTTCAACTCTAAAAAAACCCAATTGCTTACTGCAAACAACTACCGTAATATGGTCAACATTCCTATATTAATGAATGGCAATCCTCTTACTGAGTCCTCCTCTTTACGTCTTCTTGGATTATCGCTTACTACTGACCTTTCATAGAAACCATATATACAATCGATTGCTAAATTAGCTTCTGCTAAGGTTGCTTCTCTTTATCGTGCTTGCCATTCGCTTACTTCTGATTTCGTTCTCTGCCTCTACAAATCTCTTATTTGTCCCTGTATGGAATACTGTTGTCATATTTGGGCTGGTTCTTCTAACGATTCACTTTCTCTTCTTGACAAGGTCCAAAAACGCATTGTAAATGTTGTTGGACCTGGACTATCTGCTAAGCTTGAGCCTCTTTCCCATCGTCGTAAAGTTGCATCCCTTTCTCTTTTCTACAAATACTATCATGGTCACTGCTCAAAGGAGTTATCATCTCTAGTTCCATCAACTAAAATTCATTCTCGTTTTACTCGTCATTCAGCTAAGTCTCATTCGTTTACTGTATCTGTCCCTGCATGCTCTAAAAACTTTTATTTATCTAGTTTTTTTCTCCGCACTTCAATCCTTTGGAACTCTCTCCCATCTTCATGTTTTCCTGACTCATACAACCTTCAACTTTTCAAGTCTTCTGTCAACCGTTTCCTTGCTCTATAACTCTGTTCTTTTTTTTTCCTAGTAACCCCTACCTTAATAGTGGTTGCTTGCAGCCTTGTTGGGAGTGAATGCAAATAAAAAAAAAAAAAAGACTCCAATAGTCACATGCTTGGCTTGGGCATTACATTCTTACATTCGTAAGAATTCACCCATTCGTCGGGAAACTAGGTTTGAATCCACCAACTATTCTCTAATGTACTTTTGTTTTGCACCACTTCACTCTATCACCTTTGTCTTTGTTCAATATCACTTCTTCTTGATGTTATTTCTGATCATATTGACCAAGTCCTCTCTCTTTATCCATCAGTCAATATTGTTGTTGTTGGTGACTTTAATGTTCATCACACTGAATGGCTTGGCTCTAGTGTCAGTGACTTTGCAAGCATTAAAGCCCACAACTTTTGTCTTTCTCAATCCCTAACTCAAATAGTCAACTTTCCATCTCGTTTTCCAGACAACCCCAATCATTTACCTTCTCTACTCGACTTATGTCTTGATTCTGATCCTAGTCAGCGCTAAGTTTCTTCACATTCACGGTTAGGTGCCTCTGATCACAGTTTGATCTCTCTAAAACTATTATCTCATTCTTCTTTATCATCAGAATCTCCCTATCATTGTACATCTTACAACTACTTTAAAGCTGACTGGGACTCTTTACGTGACTTTCTTTGTTATGGCCTTTGGGTAGAAATCTTTCGTCTTCCTGTTGGCATATGTGCTTCTTACATAACTTCGTGGATTCAGGCTGGCATGGAATCCTTTATTCCTTCTCAACAATTCCAGGTCAAGCCTCACTCTTCTCCATGGTTTTCCTCGCATTGTGCTGCTGCAATTGCCAATCAAAACCATTACTTGCATATCTATCAGCAAAACAATTCTCCAGAAAACAGAAGTCTATTTATTACCGCTATTCTCAGGTCATGAAATCTCGTCTCTCATCACAAAAACTAGGCTCTCGTGACTTCTGGAGAATCTTTAACAGTATCAATAAAATAAGTCAAGTATGTAATTTCACCTCTTATGTATGGTTCAGACTTTGTCACCTCACCTAAAGACAAAGCTGAATTGTTTGCTAAAAATTTTCATCAATATCGTCTCTTGATGCCACTAGTTGCGTTCTACCTGATATAGCCAACAAACAGATTGATCCATTGCTTGACATTCGTATCACAGCCTCTGTATTTAAAGTTATTTCCTGCTTAGACTCTTCTACAGCTTGTGCAGAAGTGTTCTCCGGAGCTGTCGTCTATCCTTTCAAAACTATTTAACAAGTGCTTATCAGAGTCTTGTTTTCCAGCCTGCTGGAAAGCAGCATCTGTTATCCCTATTTTTAAAAATTCTGGAGAGCAATCTGATTCGTCTAACTACCGCCCCATTAGTCTTCTTCCTATCATAAGCAAGGTTTTTTAATCTTTAATCAACAAACATTTAATCTCTCATCTCGAATCTGATAACTTACTTTCTGATCATCAATATGGATTTCGATCTTCTCGTTCTACGGCTGATTTGCTAACAGTAATAACAGATAGGTTTTATCATGCATTAGATAAAGGTGGAGAGGTTAAGGCCATCACTCTTGACATTTCTAAAGCTTTTGATAAAGTTTGGCATGCTCGTCTTCTTTATAAGCTTTCTTCTTACGGTGTATCTGGAAACATCTTTAAGATTATTGAGTTCTTCCTTTCTAATCGTATTATAAAAGTTGTCTTTGATGGAGAGCACTCTTCTTCTTATTCTGTAACCTCAGGGGTTCCTCAAGGTTAAATCCTTGGCCCTATACTCTTTTTAATTTACATTAATGATCTTCCAGATATTCTCTCATCTAAGGTGGCATTGTTTGCTAATGATACTACCATTTTTTCTTGTCATGATAAGAAGCCAACTCTCTCTGATTGCTTGGAGGGGGCATTTGAGCTTGAAAAAAATCTTATTTCTGCTACAGCATGGGGCTCACAGTGGCTGGTGAACTTTAATTCAGATAAAACTCAATTTTTTTTCAGCCAATCGTTATGGCAATACTTTAGACCTTCCTATATTTATGAACGGTAATGTACTTGATGAGTCATCTACCCTTTACCTTCTAGGATTAACTCTTCTAATCTTTCTTGGAAACCATATATCAAATCCGTTGCAAAATTAGCATCTGCTAAAGTTGCATCTCTTTATCGAGCTCGACACTTTCTTACTCTGGATTCTATTCTCTATCTCTACAAATCTCAAATTCAGCCTTGTATGGAATCCTGTTACCATATCTGGGACGGATCTTCTAATGATGCTTTTTCTCTTTTAGACAAGGTGCAAAAACACATTGTAAACATAGTTGGACCTGAAGCCAACCTGCATTGTAAACCTAGTTGGACCTTGCAGCCAACCTTCAACCATTATCACATCATCGTTATGTTGCTTCTCTTTATCTTTTCTACAAATACTATAATGGGTACTGCTCTAAAGAGCTAACGTTGTGGCATCTACTAAAATTCACTCTTGTGTTACTTGTCATTCAATTAAGTCTCATCCTTTTTTTGTGACTGTTCCTAAGTGCTCTAAAAACTGTTCTTAAGTGCACTTATTCATCTATTTTATTTCCTCGAACATCAGTTCTTTGGAATTCGCTTCCTTCATCTTGCTCTCCTGATTCATATAATTTGCTATCTTTTAAGTCGTCTGTCAATTGTTATCTTGCTCTACAATCTTCATCTTTTCTCTTCCAGTAACTTCTAACTCTAATCAGTGGTTGCTTGCAGCCTTGTTGGAAACAAAGATGTTGAAAAAAAAAATTTACTTATATAAGCATTTATTTTGTTGAATAATGTAAAAGTATTGAAGTATTTTGTTATGTTCTTTTCTTAATATTCATTTTTACTCTGTTAAACAAATATTTTATTTAAAAACATTTTATTTTTTGCAATATTTTGGAAAAAATATATGTCTATATGATTTAAGAAAATAATGTATTTAAAGCAAAATACATAATTAAGCAGCTTTAATAATCAAGCTATTTTTAGTAAAACAATAACTTGATTACTTCATCTTTAAGGGAGGGGGCAATTTTTTTGATTACTTTATCTATTTTCTTGATTACTTTATCTATTTAGGGGAGGGAGCAATTTTTTGTTGCTGCACTGCTGAACGCACATTATTCCTGTCCAAGCCTAATATATGTATACATACATACACACACACACATATATATATATATATATATATATATATATATACATATATATATATATATATATATATATATATATATATATATATATATATATATATATATATATATATATATATATATCATGGCCTACTTAAAGTGTATGGTCAGGTATTTCTTATTTTTGCCAAAAAAAATAGAAGAACTCAAATGGAAAAACAAATGCATTATTTGATTCAGCAAGTTATCTCTCACATTTTTAAATAAATTCATAGCATCATGGAATAAATAAACTTTTATAGCCTCTCAATTTTATTCAACTGCAATTGAATAAAAATGAGAGGCTACCAAAGCCATTTTTATATTATGATAACAGTTTCTTAAAAACATTAATTGCATGATTAACACACACAATAGCTCTCACAAAAAAACCACTATTAAAAGAAAAATTAAAAGTTTTAATAGCCTCTTTTTTTAGTCAATTTATATTAATTTTTACAACTGTAACAACTTTTATAATGTATAGAATGTTTTCTTTTAAACTATTTATCATGAAGCAAACAACACTTTTGTGAAGCTCACCAATACTGTTTACACCTGTTATAGTTCCACCAGAGTATTCTGCACATTTCTGTGAATACATTTCATCAATTATTATACAGACATTTTGTGATATTTTGCCATTTTCAAGTAACAATTTACTACTAGTTTAGAGTACACTGTTTTTTGTTTTTGTTTTTTGATATTTTATTTTTCAAAAACAGAGAAACTATCTTTTGCTTGATTTTGTAAATAGACAGGAAAGTTTTTAAACTTTTATGAGTTGAGGTCAAATTATGACTAGAGGTGTATATTTTTAACAGTTATTGAACTTTTCTAAAGTTCTATAAGTTTTTTAAAGAAAAAACAAGTCTTGTCATTCTACATTAAATAGTGTTCAAGATTTAAAAAAATAAAATCAAGAAAAAACTGGTATAACACAGGTATATGCGTTAATAATGTATAAGGAAAAATCACTTTTACAGCCAAATTTTTGTTTTTTTTAATTACTATTTTCTATACTTTGTCAGCACATATCCATGTCATGTTTTTCTTTGATTTTTTAAAGTAAGATCTTGAACACTATTGATTGCAGACAGGCAGGACTTGTTTTTTCTTCATAAACACTTATAGAACTTTAGAAAAGTTCAATATCCGGCAAAAATATCAGGTACACCTCTAATTATGACCACTACAAAACTACTGGGGTAATGGTACTGAACAATACTTATAAAATAGTTTTACATGTAAGTACATCAGTTCTTTGGAATTCGCTCCCTTTATCTTGCTTTTCTGATTCATATAATTTGTAATCCTTCAAGTTGTCTGTCAATCGTTATCTTGCTCTAAAATCTTCATCTTTTCTTTTGCAGTAACTTTTAACTCTAATTAGTGGTTGCTTGCAGGTTTATTTAAACGCATCATTCAAACATAGCAAATAAAACATCACATTTTAAAACATATTTGAGTGAAACCATAAAATACAAATGTTATTTTTCAAAAACAAAGTATTTAAGATACCCACTTATATATTATCTAACAAAAATTGGTCCTTGTTGTCTGACAAAGACAACAAGGACCAATTTTTGTTAGATAATATATAAGTGGGTATATAGTATTTAGACATAAAGTATTATGCCTATTTAACAGTTTGATAGACAGTCACCTCAATTCAAACCCAAATGCTTTTTAAACAATTTTAAAAATGTATTCTGCAAAAGACAAACTCCAATTTACTTGATGAAAAAAATACACCATCTGGTAACAATTGATGTCACATCATTTGTTTTAATATTACACTTTATAATTACATACTGCAGGGGAAAAAAATCAACCAGATAATCTAACTAAAGTTCTGAGAATCATACTCTCTATTTAGCTCTTTTTCAGAAACCAGAATAGAAAAAAATAGTTACAAACTTTACAAAATTAAAAAAAAAATCAAATTAAGACAAGCATTTTATATTTCCAGAAAACTAACTTTCAGAGCAACATAAAGTAGAATAGAAAGATACTATCAACTAAAATAAAAATAAACTAGTATAGAAAGGCACAACATCATAAACTAGTATAGGAAGCATAGCAACATAGGTATTAACTTTTAAAAAAAGTCTGTCAAGACTAGGTATTGGTTTTTAATAAAATAACCATAAGGGTTATTTTATTAAAAACCATACCTTAACATTACCTTAAGGTAAAGTTAAGATATGGTTTTGACTAATTTATGTGTAAGACTTGTTTTTTTTGCATAAACATCTGCATAAAAATCGAAATTTAATGCATAGTTCTAAAAATTGTTTTTTTAAATTTAATAATAAACTATAGTGTAATATATTATTTTTATAAAATAGTTTATTTCACCACAAATAACAAGTTTACAATTAATAATAATATTTATAATAAACACAAGAAAAACAACAAAAGCAATCATTCAAATTATTTAAGTACTTACATATAACACTTAATAGCAAAACAAATCAAAAACACTAACCTCGGTTTCAGAGCGTACACAAAGCTCATCTTGATTAAGAAACCATTTTACTTGCTCTAAAGAGAGGTTTAAAAATTCATCTTCTCGTACAACATCGCTGAAGTGCCAATTGCAATACGTTTTGGCTCTAGATTTTAATTTTGAGCAACCATATAATTCTGCAAACAAATATATTCCCAACCCATTGGAAGGATGCAGTTGACTTTCAAGAAAATCACAACATTTTTCTTGTATTAAATTTATTTGAAACATGGTTGCAACTTGAAGGATAGCTTGTACATTTCGTTGCGTAATAACTATTTTGGAAGTATAAACAAAATCTATTATACTTTCAACAGATTCAGGATCTAAATCTTTTAAAGTTATTACATTTTGTCGACTTTCAACAACGTCATGGTTGAACATTGAATAAAAATAAGGTACCGAACAAGCGAGTAGAATTTTGTGAGCATATATTTTTTTTCTTCCAACAACTAATGTAGTGTCGCAAAGAAACTTATCTTTCTTTAGTAATGGTAATTTAAGAAATACTAGTTTATGATGTTGCTCTGAAATATCGAAACACGTTTCGTGACATTCAGTAGACATCCTATAATTATAGATTTTAATTATAATATAGTATAAGTATTACTTTCAACAAACTCATGCTTTAATTCAAATAATTTATTTAAGAAATTGCTTAGAATGCTGTAAAATTGAGCTATTATTATAATAGCTCTAGCAATTTTAGCATATATATAATAATTATATAATCTATAATTTTAACGCATAACTATTGTCACGATATCCTTGACAACTTGGTACTTTAAGTACTTTAAGATGACAACTTGGTACTAAGTTATAAACTGTTTTTTTTTTTTTTTTTTTTTCGTGATAATGTCGTGGTAAGGGAAGGGTTAACACGAGAACATAGTCATAGTATTTAACTAGTCAAACACTTAAGTTCCTTTCTATACAGTGGCGCAACTATAAATTTGGGACTCCTTCGTCAAAAAAGTAAAGCCCTCCTTATACTAAGTTATAAAAGTTATTACTAAGTTATAAACTGTTTTTTTTTTGTTTTTTTTTCGTGATAATGTCGTGGTAAGGGAAGGGTTAACACGAGAACATAGTCATAGTATTTAACTAGTCAAACACTTAAGTTCCTTTCTATACAGTGGCGCAACTATAAATTTGGGACTCCTTCGTCAAAAAAGTGAAGCCCTCCTTATACTAAGTTATAAAAGTTATTACTAAGTTATAAACTGTTTTTTTTTTTGTTTTTTTTTCGTGATAATGTCGTGGTAAGGGAAGGGTTAACACGAGAACATAGTCATAGTATTTAACTAGTCAAACACTTAAGTTCCTTTCTATACAGTGGCGCAACTATAAATTTGGGACTCCTCCGCCAAAAAAGTAAAGCCCTCCTTAATTTTTTCTCCCGTTTTTTTCACGTATCCCTTATACGTGAAAAATTATAAATTCATAAAATGTATTTTTTTTTGTTTTGTCTTTTTGTTCTTGGTGACAAGACCTAATGGTCTTCTGCGAGTCTCCGCGTTCTTTTTTTTTTATATTAACAAAAAAGTCTTAGTTTTATCTTTTATTTATTTCTTATTGAGTAAATTAATTAATTTTTCTTTGATTACAATATAATCAAAGAAAAATTAATTAATTTACAATTAGATCGTTAGGAAAAATTTACAATTAGAACGTTAAGAAAAATTTACAATAAGATTGTTAAAAAAGTTACTCAATAAGAAATAAATAAAAGATAAAACTAAGACTTTTTTGTTAATATAAAAAAAAAAGAACGCGGAGACTCGCAGAAGACCATTAGGTCTTGTCACCAAGAACCGCTCGTGAATTAAAACTTCATAAAATTCAATATATATATATACATATATATATATATATATATATATATATATATATATATATATATATATATATATATATATATATATATATATATATATATATATATATATATATATATATATATATATATATATATATATATATATATATATATATATATATATATATATATATATATATATATATATATATATATATAAGGTCAAGTGCATATATAGCTAATCACATTTAAGTGCATGTTCTTATAAATATTCAACTGAATAAACTAAAATAATACATCAAATTAATAACGTTTAAAAATATGACAATATATCATCATGAGACAAAATGATTTCTTTAAGCTTATTTCTGAATGAAAAACAACTCCATTGCAGAGAAAAATTAAAATGTTTTAAAACTATTTTGTTCCAAAGAAAAGCTCCTCGAAAAGAAATACTAGATTTTCCAAAATTAGTCTGAAAAAGTGGTTGACGAATTAAATTATCATTTCTTAAATTGTATTTATTTTTATATTTCAGCGTGTATAAATTATGAAAAGAAACTGGGGAAGAGTTAGTTTTACATTTATACATAAAACAAAGAATATTAAAAACATTCAGCTGATATATATTAAGAATTTTCATTTAAAATAAAAGAGGCTTGGCATGAGTAAATCTATTTTTAAAATTAATAAGACGAGCAACGTGCTTCTGTTGACCATAAAGAGGTTTCAGTTTACATTTATTGGCATTGCACCAAGCAATATTTGCATAGTTTAAATGACAATGGATAAAAGAGAAATATAATTGAATTAGACTACGTTTATTTAACACACCTCTAGCTTTATAGCTAGAGGTGTGTTAAATAAAACGTAATATTTATTTAACACACCTCTAGCTTTAAAGTAAAGGTAGTTCACAAGGAAGTAGTTTTTTTTTAGACGCTGGATGAAAAAGTGTCCATTTTATTTTTTTAACATTTAGTGAAAGTTTATTAATTTTAAACCAATCAGATATTTTTGTTAATTCCATGTTCATATCTCGAAATAATGTAGTGATGCTATTATCAGATAAAAAGAGGTTAGTGTCATCGGTAAACATGACTGACATCAAATTAGAAGCTTTATGAAGATCATTAATATAAATGAGAAAGAGAAGGGGTCCTAATATTGAGCCCTGCGGAACCCCACATGTTATGTTTAATAAATTAGGTGGGTTAACTTTATTACTATAAACAAACTGTTTGCGGTTACTTAAGTAACTTTGAAGTAACTTTAAAACATTTCGTTTAATTCCATAATATTTAACTTTTTTAAGGAAAATTTGGTGATCGATTGTTTCAAAAGCTTTTGATAAATCTATGAAAACTCCCAACGTATAATGGGAATTTTCAAACGATTCAGAAATACTACGAGTTATATGGAGCATTGCGTGTTCTGTTGATGTTTTTTTTTGAACCCGTATTGATTAGTATAAGGTATATTATTTAAAGAAAGGTGATTATAAATTACGTTATATAAGATTCTCTCTAACACTTTAGAAAAAACAGGTAAAACAGAGATTGGGCGATAATTTGTAAGATTTGTAGTATAACCTTCTTTGAAAATTGGTATGACTTTGGCTATTTTAAGATGGTCTGGAAATATTCCCTGTTTTACTGAACAGTGTAAAACTTTAAATAGTACATCTTTCAAATGCTCATACGAGTCAATGACCACATTACTATATATACCGTCGTGACCGACAGATTTATTAGACTTAAGCATTTTAAAAGATTGCTCAATTTCTTCAAAAGATAATTCAAAGGAAGTTAGAGACGAAGTTAACGGAAAATCAAAGTTATCCATTTTGTTTATCACAAAATGGAATTTTTTTTGCAAGATTTGGGCCAACTGACACAAAGAATTTATTTAATTCATCGCATATCATTGTTGGATTGGACAAAAATTTATCATTAATTTTTAAGATTACAGGCAGTGCGCATGTTTTTGTTTTTTGCATGCCAATAACTTCTCTTAGAATTTCCCAGGTGCGTTTAGAATTATGTTTGTTCATTACAAGTAAATTGGAGTAGTACAGTTTTTTTTAAATTCTTTCTTTGTGTTTCAAACTTTCTGATATAATTTTTGTAAAGAATCTTACTTTCTTGTGTTTTTGCTTTCAAGTATTTAACATATAACTTTTGCTTTATTTTAGAAGATTTTCTAAGATCTTTTGTGATCCACGCTGACATTAAACCTCTATTTTTTTTTAATTACAGTACATTTTGGAAAATTTACGTTGTATATTTCATAAAAAGTTTTAAAGAATGCGTCATAAGCTATATTAACGTCTGCAGAAGCATTTACATTTTTCCAATGCAGTAGGGATAACTGTTCTTTAAATGAATTTAAATTCGCTAAAATAAAAAAGCGTTTTGTAAACGTTACATTCTGTTGGGGTATTTTTGCTGAGGCAATGTTAATTGAGAAAAAAATTGGGAAGTGATGAGATGTCATATTTAATAATACCTTTTTAAAGAGATTTATTAAAAATATCAGTTGAAATGATATTGTCTATTAGGTAACTGATGTCTCAGTTATTCTAGTTGGTTTATTAATTAACGGAAACGCTCCATGTTCAAATAAATCATTAAAAAAATTTTTAATCCCACAATTGGTTTGGTATTGAAAACAATTCAAATTAATGTCACCTATTAGGTAGTATATATTTTTTTTTCATGAGTGCTTATTCTTAAAATATCATTTAAAAATAAACTGAATTTTTTGAATTTGGCAAGAAGGTGTGCGATAGCAACAACTTATAATTAAACTTTTGTCTTTTTTGGTTTTAATTTCAACTGTTAAAACCTCTTTTAACAGAATTACTCATATCAGGCCTAATTAAATAGCTTAAACCACTGATCTCAAAATAATAACTGTTATTATTTTGAGATCAGTGAGCTTAAACATTCTTTAATATAAATTACTACACCACCGCCTCGCTTATTATTATGACGCTCTAAATGAATTATTTTGAAACCTGGTAAACAGTAATTTGAGTTAGAATTTAAGACTTCCGAGCTACACCAGGTTTCAGACATGCAAATTAGACTAAAAATACTAAGGGATTCTTTTATATTTGTACAAAAGTTTTCAAAAATTTTTGTTAAGCTTCTTATATTAACATGCAAAATTTTAAAATTATTTGAAATAAGAAATTCTTCAATCTCATTAAAATAATAATACAAGCAGTTGCTTTTTAATGCACATGCTTCGATAAAATAATTAGAAAACTGGGTCCGATTTGAAGTTGTCTAATAAACCATCAGTTTGAATAAAATCAAAAGAGTTTAAATCCGAATTTTTTGAGTTATTTGAATCCATTTTTATTTTATTTGTTGTTATTATTTGATAAATAAAAGAACTTCTTTTTTAAAAATCCCGTGTTACTAATTTATTATAAACAACTTTCGCACCTTTTTGTCTTAGGTCTTTAGCGTCTGTAAACAATTTTTTACGAAGCCGACTTGTTCGTTCGCAAAAATCCTCGTTAATGAAAAGGCGATCATTCCAAAATTTCATTTTGATATATTTGTCGAGGATAGCTGTTTTGTCTTTATAATTAAGGAATTTTACAACGGTTGTTCTGTGTTTTTTATTATTTTCACTTTCATCTTTTTTTCCAACTCGATGAGCCCGTTTAATGACAATGACAAAATTGTCTTTAATTTCAAGTTTTGTTAATAGTAATTCTTTAACTTTATTTTCACAATCATTCCAACTTTTATTACCAGATTCATCAATCCCGTTAATTCTCAAATTATTCCGCCTGCTTCTGTCTTCAAGCTCTGCTATTTTATCTGCCATGGTTTCTGTTATATTGTTTTCAAGAATACTTGGGTTCGTGCGTTCATTTTTAGACTTAACTTCGGCAAGCTAAACTAAAACTTTGTCATATTTATCGCTTACAAAACCGATACTTTTTTTAAAATCGTTTAACTCATTTTTAAGAATATTATTTTCATTACTTAAAGTATTAACTTTGTTCTCCAACCTATCAATTTTATCAGTAAAAATTTTTAAGATAGTACTATCATGAAGTTCTAAAATTTCTTTTACTTGAGCAATTGTAAAATTTTTTGCCACTTTGACTTCCTTGTTTTGCAGCTAAAACACGTCCGTTCGCGGTGAAGCTTAAACGTTTTTTCGATAAAACGTTATTTGATAAAACAGAAATTAGTAACACTCATATTATTATTACCAGTCATATTATTCATAAAAGCAAAACTTGTAAATCTCCGAGGAGCCCTCTAAGCTCCGCCCCCCCCCTGCCTTGGGGGTTATGCTCCCCCCTAGTTACGCCACTGTTTCTATACTAGTGCTCAGCTACTTTAGAGTGCATCAAAATGTAAACATTGTATTTCGCTATAGTTAAGTTGCATATATTCTTGGGATAAATATTGAAATGGCAGGAGCAAATTGTGTTTGTTTTGGTTATTCAGTTTCAAGTTATTATTTTGGATTGCATATATATTTCGTACTCCGAATAAAAAGATAAATATAGAATAAAATAAAGACATCAACTGTTGATAAATGTAGCTACGTAACAGAGGTTGTAGTAGTATGAATATACATATTCAAACCATATAGCTTATATCATATAAGCATTTAAATTATACGCTATATGGAAATATGTTATAGATGCAAACATTTCATCGACTGTATAACTTGATGAATGTATATGGGTATAAATGCTTAGTATCATATATTCATAATTTTTAACCTAATAAGATAAAGAATAATTATCAGTAAACATGTCCTTGTGTTTGGCATTGACGTGACGAGTCACCTTGTGATATACATCGTTTCTTGCAAGACAAACACATAAATATTTTTTCTTCCCTTTGGTTAGGATAAAATAAATTAGTCTAATGTTTGAACTGAAATTGAGTTCTGTCTCCAACAAATAGCAACTCAATAGCAGCTAAAACAGCATCGAATTCAACAAAAATATTTGATGCTCAGATTGTTGTTTTCTACAGATTACGAAATCTGTAGAAAACGGCCCGCGTTTCCAACCGCGTTTCCAGAAAACTAAAGCAAGAAAGGGAATGATTCTTTCACTAGTTAGCAATAAATGATATAATAAAATGTAAACTATTTTTTTTTATGATTTTATTTTTAAGCTGAAGCGCCGCACAGTGACTCAGGACAATCAAAAAACGGCAAAAATTAAATAAAAATTGATATAAATCGTAAATAAATAATGTTATATATTAAAATAATAATTTTTAAGTCAAAAATTTTAAATTTGTATTTATTTTATTTATATTTATAATATATTTTTTTTTAACGCGCAGCTTCGACGCGTAAAATGCACGCTTACGCGTGTTAAAGGTGACTATACGCGTACAAAAATCATTTTTTTCTAGTTTTTAGAATCTTCAAGACAAACACATAATTTTGATATATTACTCCACTTGATATTTTTATAAAAATGGTTTTAAAAGGATGTTGATACATAGAGAAAAAATGCTGTATTTTTTTACATTAAATTTGTTATTTACATTACAATAAATTTAAAAACTTCATCTGGTAACGGTTTTCCTCGATAGCTCTTATGTTTTCTAAAAGATATGCTTGATATTTTTGGATCTGATCTTACTAGAAGGTAGTGCATCTGATTCATCATTGTGTTTAATCTTGATAATTTTGCCATGTGCTTTGGTCTAGAATTTCTTACCTGTTTATTTAAACTCTCTAGTGCATCTTCCGAATATACACCGATTGGCAAAGGTAATTTATTTGATATAGAAGAACTATGCAGTAGCAGTTTATGTACAGTAGGAGGCATAACATATCAGTTGCATAAACTTACTATACGTTTAGCTGTTTCAGTGCAGTATAAATCTAATTCATTGATATTAATAGGATATCCACAAGATATGGTTATGAGAATATTATGCAATCTTTTAATTATATCACAATCAACTTTAGTAATTTCAGAAAAAACTTCACTATTTTTAAATGCTCTTCTGGCAGTGTTTTCGTCATTCGTGTTTCCAGACCCAGTTTTAGGCATATCAACGTATAAGTTTAACCGTTCTCTAAAGAGTACCTGAATCTCTTTTTTTTTTAAGTCTACAGATAGTTTTTCCTCAATTGTTTTTGACTTATACTTTTTAATTTCAATTTTATAACTCAAATAAAGAATGAACTCCAAGCATTTTATCCAGCAATGCAAAGCTGAAATTCCGAGCCCCAAGGCCGAGTCATTCTCAGTTTTTGCTTTTAATAAATCAATATGGGCTTACAGCTTGAGGCATCTTCAATACTGCGAAAGGCTAAAAAGATTAAACCTACCATCACTTGAGTTTCGACGCCTTCGATGCGATTTAATCCAAATTTTTAAATTAATACATCGTTTTGATATAGTTAATGATAAATATCTACCAAAATATATTAACTCCGTGTCTCGTGGTCACCATTCTAAAATAAGGCGTGAGTATGTTCTAAACTGTCTTCCAAGATATAATCATTTGTATAATAGATCAGCAAAATACTGGAACAATCTACCAGAGCAAATAACTTTGTACTCCACTGTACTTTCTTTCAAAAATAGACTAGACTCCTGGTTGTGGAAAAAGTTTGGAACAAATATTTATAAAACTGGTTGTTTATAGTGGGGTGTTTCCCCTGCTCGCTGTATGTGTACATTCTATGTAAATTTACGGCTACAACTATAATAATAATAATAAAAAAAAAATATTCTTCATTTCCTTGGGTTTAGCATTGCACACATTGCAGGATTGAGTGGATTTTGTCTCTGTAAGTGCGCTAATTACTTTATTATCAAACATTGTAAGATCAATCCTATAGCTGATATTAAATGTCAAAACTCTTCCTGCATTATTAAAAACTTTGCAAAACGTCTTAAAGGTATTTATTTGATTTTTAAAATCTGATTCTTCTTCTCTGGATAAAACTGGACTCTCTTTTTATATCGTAGATGAAGAGGTCTACAAAAGTGACAGCTTAAAGGATTTTCATTTTTCCAAATTTCGCCATCTTCTACTTTGAGCAATAAAGGCACAAAAGCTGTACTGAAAGGATTTTCTTCATGCTTAAGTTCTATACTTGCTTTGCTTGTATCGTATTTCTGTTTATAAACACTTTGGCTTGATACTCCATCAAAACCAATCTTTCCATATAAAACTCCAAATATTTCATCACTTTGACCAAAATTAGGCATATCAATCATTTCTGTTATTCTACTCACAGTGTGATCTAACATGCTTTGAAGAGTACACTTTGCAGAAATTTCAGAAAATGTATATTCTTAGGATAGCATTTCAATTTTTCCACGGAAATATCTTACAAGGTAAAATAAATATGTACGTTGTGTACAAGAGCTGAGTTTCTGATCATTTGATATTGTTTATCGCTGAGATCAGAATTCATTTTTAATGCAAGAGCATCCTCTACACTCATGTTAATGGGAAAGGTTTTATCCAAAGTTTTATCAACTTTTTCTATCTCTAAAACATAAGATATATTGTTTTTTAAAACAGAGGCTTTTTTTTTTCTCCAACAGCATTTGCACTTTTTGCAGAAGCTAAAAATAGAGCTTCATGATGTTCAGTGGCTAGTTCTTTTATTTTATTTCTTTTGCTCTTCTCTCTCTAAGAAAACTCCATTGTTTATGGGACCTTTAGAACCAAAATGGCTATTTTTATTGTTCATAAGATTTCTTTGAAGCCAACGATTTTCTTTTTGTATAAATGTATCATAGTTTCGTCCACATTGTTTTAGTTTTTACTTCACCTTTGAAATAAATATAACTAAAGCAAGCTTAACTTTACTAGTTTTCTTTGCGAAGTTTTTCAGTACTTTTTATTTCATTCAGTAAATCCTTCCATAATTTTAATTTATCAACTCCTAATTCGCGTATATTTGGGATAAGATCTAATCTTTTCATTGTTATCGTTTTTAAGAACCATCAATATAATAAAACTAATATATTAGACACATTTTAAATTACATTACATATTTTTTTACTTTACACTGTCTCAAATTTTATCTTGTTATGACTTTTAACAATTTTCACATTGTTATATCCTGTAATAACACATATTGCTTAGTTAACTTTATATTACATGTAATATTAAGTTAACTAAGTAATATGTGTTATTACAGGATGTAACAATTTGGTATTTCTTGAAACGGGAAATACCAAAGTTGTTCAATTAAGCTTTTTCAAACATGTTGTACTTATCTAATAATAAATCGTTCTTTAAAATTGTCAATAAATATTTTAACAAACTTTTAAGTAGTATATAATGACAAAAGCACGTTTTTTAAAACTATATTTAATATTTATGATTTAAAAACTATATTAGCACAAGTTCTACAAGCAAGTAACTAAACTTTAAGTTTCCCGCCAATTTCATTTATAAAGTTCTTAGCAAAATGGCGGAAAACAAAGTTTTTATAAAATCATCAACATTGGTTTTTCTTTAATAACTTCCAATACCGCAGAAGACCGCAGTAATCCTTTTACATTCCTAAAGTAGAAATGTTAATTAACTGGAAAATATATATATATATAAATATATATATATATATATATATATATATATATATATATATATATATATATATATATATATATATATATATATATATATATATATATATATATATATATGTATATATATATATATATATATATATATATATATATATATATATATATATATATATATATATATATATATATATATATATATATATAAATATATATATATATATGTATATATTTGTGGAACTCAGTGGAACATTTTTTTAGCTGATATATAAACAAAAAAAATATAATTATTTTCTACTTTTTTTTAGAGAAGTCTTTAAATTTAAACGAAAAAATCAGACTTTTTTTTTTCTTTTTAGTATATTTGAAATATATAGAGTCAAAATATTATTTTAAAAATAAATATACACTTTAATTAAATTTCAAGTTCTCTAATTTAGTTGAATAAAAACCTCACATTTTTCAGATTTCTTTAAAAATAATATCAAATTTTTTCACTTCTTTTACCTATAAAATATAAAATAAAAGCTTTATGAAAAAATTATTTTTACTTTTGAAATAAAAAATCATTGTCTTTTAATATTATCTAACAAAGGGCACTTAATTTATAAAAAAGTGGTGAGGGGTTTATTGCCATTTTTTTGTTGTTTTGAGTCACTGTGCGCCGGTAAGCATAGGTTATTTTTAATATCAAGATATGTTTGATTATAATGTTTGCATAATTTAAATGGCAGTGGATAAACGAATAATATAGTTGTTTTAATTGTTGTTTATTTAACATATGTCGAAAATATTTATTTTTTTCCAATACTTTAAGCAACTTTCATGGAGATATTATCGATTTGTTGTTTCCAGGATAAGTTTTCGTCTACTTGAACTCCAAGATGTTTTGTAACTTTTTCCCTTTTTAGTATGGTATTATTAACAAAGAGGTCGGGCATCGTATTTGGCACGCATTTTTTCTGGATATTGAATAAAAAAAGTGTCCATTTTGTTTTATCAATTTTGAGGACGATCTGTTTTTCTTAAACCAATATGAGATTTTAATTCTTGTGTCATATTATTAAAAGTGTATTTATGTTTTCATGAGATTGGAATGGGTTTGTTTCATCAGCAAAAATTGTAGTGTTTAAGTTAGAGGCTTCGTTAAAGTCATTTATATATATTAAAAATAATAGGTGCCCAACTATGGATCCCTGCGGGACACCACATGTTACATTCATTAATAAAAGCAAAGAAGAGTCTTAATTAAGAGGATGTAATTATACTGCATACGATACTTAGATATCTTTTGAACCAGCTTAGGGGTTTATCTTTAATTCCATAGAGTTCTAATTTTTTCAATAGAATGTGGTGATCGACAGTATCAAATGCTTTAGACAAATCGATGAATACTACTAGTGTATAATGAGAACTTTTAAAAGAATCAGAAATCTACGTGTTAGTTGGAGTATGGCGTATTCAGTAGAATTGTTTCTCTGGAAGCCAAATTGATTTTTATGTAAAAGTTTAGTATCAAAAAAATAATTGTAGACTTTAGTCAAAATAATTGTAGAGTTTAGTATCAAAAAAATAATTGTAGAATAATTGTAGTTTTATATGTATTATTCTTACTAATATTTTAGAGAAAACTGGAAGAACTGAAATAGGACGATAACTTGTAATGTTGCGATGGTCACCTGATTTAAAAATAGGAGTTATTTTTGCTATTTTTAAGGAATCTGGAAAGGATCCTTGAGCAATAGATGCTTTACAAATTTTAAAGAGTATGTCTTTCAAAACGTCAAAGGAGTCTATTACAGCATTTCCATTGATACAATCAGCCCCAATTGCCTAATTTCATTTTAATATTTAAACGCTACTTCAAATTCGCTATAAGTTAGGTTTAAAAATTTAAAGTTGAATTAGGTGATGTTATAAACTCATCAATTGATTTATCATTAAAATAAAGAATTTTATTTGATAA
>NC_061169.1:13573978-13616478 GCF_022113875.1 Hydra vulgaris
TATAAAAATAAAAAAACTTCACAAAAAAACACACAAAACGAATACAATCTCTTGTTTGATTTGTCCAAGCTAAATTCAAAGATTCTAATCTAAAATTAAAAAAAAAGTTTATGTAACAAAATACTTTATAAAAGAACGCATAAATAACTTATTAAAGCTCAAATAGATAAATAAATAAAAAATATAAAAAAAAAACCTTCTGCATTGTTTGGTTAAAATATTGATAGATGAAAGCGTTACTCCAACTGCCATTGATAAATTCAAAACCTGAAGTCTTTTGTTATTAGAAATCGCTCTAAATTTAATATTTATTTGTTCAATTTTCATCCAAATAAATTCTTTCAAAATCTTTTTTCAAGAGAAAAGAATTTAATTACATTTAATCAACGTACGCAACTTCCAACACCCCAGCTTTGCACCCCTCAAGTGATAAGTTCACAAGTGAAACACATTTCTGCAAAAAAAGTAAAAAGAAGACAAAATACAACAACATAAAACATTCGAGAATAAAAATAAAACCGCAAACTTACTATTAGTAAATCAAAGAGTGTATTTTGTGAAAATTGTGTCATAGAAGCGTCCAAATATTTCAAGTCAAAGTCTTTACATCTGACAAAAAAAAAAAAAATTATTTTGTACAAAAACATTATTTCTAAAAATGAAACTGATATGATTTTATCAAAATAGATGGTTTTTTAATTATTAAAAATGAATTTTATTTAATAATCTGTTTAAATTTATGTAATTCAGTTTTCATTTTTGCAAAAGTAAAAATAAAAAAATATTGAAAAAAATTAATTACTAGGTACAGCCAAATCAGATTATATATACTTTGGCTGTACCTAAGTATATATAATCTGATTTGGCTGTACCTAGGGTTATATAAGCAAATTTGGCTGTGCCTGGGGTAGGCTCAAAGCTATAGAGTATTTTTTCTAAATCCCTGCCCCTTTTCCTCCAAATAAAATAAAAAGTTATGGGGATGGCATTCGGTTCACTTAATGTGTGTGTATAAAATATAAAATATATATGTGTATGTACATATAACACATATAAAATATATATGTGTATGTACAATATATATACAGTGTCTCAAAAAATTATGCGACCAAACATATTTAAAAATATTTTTACTAAAAAAAAATGCTGTATTTTTGTAAATTTCGACTTTTTTGGTAAACTCAAGATTAATAAAAATAAAAGAACATTTTTTTTTAAATAGATTTTATATTAGTGTAAAATATGAATCACAAAGTTTTCAGTTTTAAAATAAAGGAACTAAGGTTGTTGTCAAAAAAAATATTTGACAAACATATTTTTTGTTCCATAATAAATTATTAAATAACAAAACAATTATTTTAATACTTTGTAGGGCCTCCCTTTGCTTGGATTACAGCTTCTAGACGTCTAGGCATTGATTCGACAAAAGATTTTGTTTCTTCTGGTTGAATCTTTTCCCAGACTTCTTTAATTGCTACTTTAAGGTTATCTTTTTTGGAAGATGACCGATCTCCAATTTTTCAGTCTAAAACTTCCCACAATTGTTCAATGGGATTAAGGTCCAGTGATTGTGCGTGCCATTCCAAGACCTCAACATTATTTTCAGCAAACCACTCCTTGGTTTTAGTGGCACTATGCTTGAGATCCTTATCTTGCTGAAATGTAAAATCAGATCCTAGCTAAAGTTTTCGAGCAGATGACTTCAATTTTTGCATTAAAATGTTTCTGTATTGCACCTGACCCATTATAGTATCAATAAATTGGAGTTTTCCGACACCCTTCCAAGCCATTGAACCCCATACCATCATGTTATCCCCACCATACTTGACAGTTCCTCTCACGCAGCTTAATTTGTAAGCTTCTCCGGCTTTTCTCCAAACTTTTTGGGCTCCATCAGATGACTTTAAAATGAATTTTGATTCGTCACTTCACAGGATCTTTTTCCAGAAACTTAACAGCATGTTTTTGAACTTCTTAGCAAACTCTTCTTTTTATGTGTTTCTTACTCAAATGTGGTTTATTACGCACAAGTCGTCCTTGAAATTCCTTGTCTCAGATACGATTTCTGATTCTCTGATAAGATAATTTGATTCCATAACTCTCTTCAGCTTGCTAAGCCAGTTTTCGAGCAGAAATGAAGCGATTTTTCTTGACTTGTATAAATAAGTTTCTATCAAAACTCTTAGAAGTCTTTTTTTTGCGACCCTGTCATTCTTTTGTGGATGTTGTTCCGATCAAATTATACTTTTTCATTATGTCGGATACTGTATTATGATGGAATTTCAGTCTCTTGCTGCATCTGACGATAGGTTTTACCCTGTTTGAGTAGATCGACAGCTAAATTTCTCTGAGAAACAGTCCAGTGATGTTTCCCTCCAACCATTTTTTTTTTTTTACTACAAAAAAAAAAGAGTTTTTTGTTATGCAATTTCATTAATTGTATAAAAATTTGCTAAAATATTTCAACAAATTTCACATAAAGTTAATTAAACTTACCTAAATATCGCTTAGTCTGATAATTTTTTTACAAGCCTATTCAATACTAAGTTTCTTTTAGGAGAAATAATAAACCAACTAAAGCATGAATCAAAAAATATGAACGCTAAATAACATACTTTTCCCAAAAGAATTAAAATGACAGACAAAGTAAGCCATACTTACTTTGTCTGTCATTTTAATTCTATTCATTGTTTTTAGTATAATTTAGAGCATAAACATTTTTTTTTGTGAAAAACTTGTTTGGTCGGATAATTTTATGAGACACTTTAGGGGCTATTCTAGATACTTTTCAACAGCACCGACTTTAATATAAATATAAATATATATATATAATTATATATATATATATATATATATATATACACACACATATATACACACACACACACACACACACATATATATATATATATATATATATATATATATATATATATATATATATATATATATATATATATATATATATATATATATATATATATATATATATATATATATATATATATATATATATACACACACATATATATATACATACATTTGGATGATGCAAAAAACAACTTTTTAAAAAATAGCCTCCTGCTCTTAACTAAATGTGTTCTATATAATACAAAAACAATAGGTTCAAAGTTTTTTCGAAAAAAAAAAAATTTTTTAGGGGTGCCTCAAGACCCTAATATTTAAAAAAAAAAAGTTTTTCTAAAGTATGTCAACCTGGTACTCAAAAGAAGCGAAATTATATAAAAACTTGAAAAATAATAATCAACTTACATAAAAAACATGTTTTAATAAATTAATTTAAAAAAACTTGAAAATATTGACTTCTTTAATTATCACCTTAAAAACAATAGTTTTTAGGCAATTATATCTGAAAAAAATATTTTTATGTAAATTGATCATTATTTTTGAAGTTTTTATATAATTTTGCTTTCTCCAGGTTGATATACTTTAATATAACTTTTTTTTTCAAAACATTAGAGACCTGTCAAATATTTAAGGGTCTTGAGGCACCCCTAAAAAAACTTTTTATTCAAAAAAAAACTTTGAACCTAGTGTTTTTGTATTATATAGAACACATTTAGTTAAGAGCAGGAGACTATTTTTAAAAAAGTTGTTTTTTGCATCACCCTAATATACATATATATGGGCAATTTCATTTTTAATTTATGTTACATGCGCAACAACTTTATCAAATGCCTATTAAAACTGTAAATTAAACTTTTAGGTATTTTGTATGAAAGAATAAAATAAGCTAAAAAGTTTTGAGTCTGGCGGAAAGAGGGCAAACTTATTACTGAAAATGCCACTTAACTTACGTTACATGGAAAACTAGGTAAAAAAATTACTTTAACTTTTAGATCAGATTTTTGCAAACCAATAAAGCGGTTTGTATTAGAAACTTTCACAAGATGTTAAGAATTCTATGCCAATTTAAAAAATATATAAAATTTTATCAGAGGTGACCAGGTATGGAAAATAAACTAGTTTTTTTGATACTATAT
The DNA here is from genome assembly GCF_022113875.1 of Hydra vulgaris. Classification (NCBI taxonomy): domain Eukaryota; kingdom Metazoa; phylum Cnidaria; class Hydrozoa; order Anthoathecata; family Hydridae; genus Hydra; species Hydra vulgaris. The sequence goes on from NC_061169.1 coordinate 13,577,983, forward strand.
ATCTAACTTATGTTACATCACTTAGGTTACCATGGGATTTATAATCATTGATTTTTTACTTCTATTATTTCGAGTTAGAGTTACCTAACAAAACAATTGTAAAAGTATTGAACTCATTCATTAAAAACAATTAACACAGGAAATTTTAAAAAACTGTTCATCACTCTTCCTGAGTGATTTTTCATAACATTTATAAAAGTTATCAAATCAAAAATCAATTTCTTGGTCCGCAAGACCAAGAACAATTTTTAAAAATTATTTTAGTAATACAACTTTTAAATACTTATTTGAGTCGTTTAATTAAGAAAATCTTTTTGAAGTTTATACTAACACTTCTTACATTATTTTCATTTGGTTGAATTTTTAAAATGCTGCAAAATATTTACATTTAAATCTTTTTAAATATTCATGACGAAAAACTGCTATCATAGTTTAGGAGAGAAAGGGGCATAGGTCATCCTAGTCATACTTTAAATATCCGGAAAACTGTTTGGATAAAATATCCGGAAAAAATCCGGAATTTGTTTTTCCTTATTTTCTTTTTAATTTCGTTTTTAGCTAAGTTGATTCTAATTTTTTTTAAATCCTTTTCATATTTTTTTTATGAGTGATGAGTCAAAAAGCTTAAAAAACAAATATATAACAAAAATATATACCTCAACTTGCAGTTATTGAAAATGTTTTGGATATCCGTAAAACTTATAAGTTGAAAAAAATATCCAGAATTCCGGAAATATCCGGAAAAAGATAATCCCTGGAAAGGGGTTCAGATATATGTGATGGTTTGTGATAAGAGAGAAGGGGTTAAAAATTGATAAACATGGGTAACGTGCTTTATGGATGACCCATAATAGCATTTACAAATGATTTATTTTATTAAAACAAAAACAAAAAAAATTCTGAACGATTTTTTTAAAGCAAAATATAAATAATTTTAATTAACATTAAAAAAAATAAAAGATTTTTTCCTAAATTCTCCTAATACAGTTAGAACCTTGTCAACGAAATAATAATTACTTAATGACGTAATTTATTTTGTTAACGAAAAGTAAATGTTTGTAGTTTAAAACTGTGTAACTAACGTTACACAAATTTAAAATAACGTTACACAAATTTAAAATAAAAATGTGCTTTAACTAAGCATCGTTATTCAAAACTTTAAATGCAAAAATGTAACAATTAATATTCTTTTGCATATATTATTAAAAACTTAAGTTTTTTAACAGAATTTTATAAAAAACAAAACTTTATCATGTTTTTGTTAACTTACGTTACATAAAAATTGCAAAAGTTCATTCGCTATTTTCTTAAAATATATATATTTTTTATAAAGTTTAAAATCTGACCAACAAAATTTGAACATGTTATATATTTTGGAAACAATTTTCAGCCTAAAAATCAATATTACCTTAAGCTGGTAGCAAACAACAATATCTTTAATAAACCTAAACAGTAGCCCATTTTTTTTCCATTGTAAAATTTATAAATTTTTTTTTCAATTGTTACAAATTAAAAAAAAATTTATAAAGATGTATATATTTTCATAGAAAATACTCTCACCTCTCTCTCTCTCTCTCTCTCTCTCTCTCTCTCTAATATATATATATAAATATATATATAAATATATATATATATATATATATATATATATATATATATATATATATATATATATATATATATATATATATTTATATATATATATATATATATAAACTATTTACAAAACTACTTTAGATTAAAAATAATTTTAAATTTACTCATCCTCCTCATCAGTGTAACAAATTGGAGCCAGTATCTAGTATAAATAAAATTATATATAATATAAATTATGCACATCATTTTATATAAATTATGCATAAATTACTATTATGCATAAATTATGCATAACATATTTAAATAAGTTTAATTTATACACAATATTTAATTAACATGACAAATGACAAGACAAATGTACAAATATAAGATATTTTTCTTGGCTCAAGATATGTCAATAAACATAAAGCATACACCCATGTTTATAGGTGTCAGACTAATAAATCTTTAAAACAACTAAAAGCAACTTTAAAGTTGCTTAAAGTTTAAAGGCTTTTAAGTTCTTTTCTTTGTACTCTTTTACCTTAAATTCGCTTAAATCATTGAAATCAAACAAAGCTTAAAAAACTAACAGAGCATTACTTCTATTTTTATGTAAACTAAAGCTATTATTATATGAACCAAAGTTTTGCTTTAAAATTTGAAAGAAGATTTAGCAATCATTTTTTTAATCTCGGCAACAAATTAAACAAACCTCTGCTTTGCTTAATCGCAACACTGCAACACCTCTATGAAGAAGAGAGCCAAGCATTCCTTCTTTTTTAAAACGACAGTTATCTAGATTTACGCTATGCCAAAGTTCGCTATCATGCCTATTATGAGTTTAAATTTAACAAAGTAGGCAATTTAAAAATATTATTTCACAAGTTGATAGTAAAATAAATTTAATAAACCTGAACTTACGTGAGAGTTTTCCACCTTTTATTAACTCTTGCAGCTTTTGTTAGAGAATTAATTGGTAAATATGAAAAAATCCTGATGATAATTTCATCACTTAACAGCAAAAAGTTGCTGATATCTTCACCTAGATTATATAAATAATATTTAATTAATAAAATTAAACATTCACTACCTACTGAACTTAACACTATTTTGATCTAGCATTGTTAATATAATGGAATTTTACATTGTTGATACAATGTAGTTTTACATTGTTGACACAATGTAGTTTTTTTACATTGTTGATACAATGTAATTACACATTGTTAATGAAAAAGATGTTTCGATTGGCGAGACACACTACTTAAGGTAGAAATTTCTACCTTAGAGAAGAATATTTTACCTTAGCAAGATATAATTTTTTTTTATAGTAAGATATAAGTCGCAGGGTAAAGCATAAGTGGCAATGATGTTTGTCTGACGGGATAAACTAGTTATAAATGCTGATCCTCATCGAAACGCCAGTAATAATAGACGCGACTCTGAGGAGATGTTTATTACTTAATCACTACACAAATTATGTTTACACATTAGCATTAATGTTTTTTTTTTCCATTCTTAGGCCTTGTGATCGGTTTTTTTGTTTTATAAGTTTTTGTCTGGTGATGTATTTGTTGTATATCTTTGTTCATATTGGTGTTTATAAAACAATTTTTTTTTGTTTTTTTATTTTTTTGTTATTGTTATTATTGTTGAGTATTGTTTTGGGTGTATAGCCTGTCTTATTTATTTTGAAATATTCCTCTATTAATATTTATTTTTGTCTTGACAACTGTCAAAATATGCTTTGTTCAATAAATAATTCTCCTTTATTCTAATGTACTTTATTTCTTCCCTCAGGCATTTACTGCTTGTGTGTGACCATTTAGCGAATTTTATATGCCAAAGTTTTTAAATAATTATATATAAAATTATACCTTACAATGGCTATATCTCATATCCTACTCTAAGGTAGTAATTTTTACTTTTTTTAAAAAAAAAAAAAAATCAATTAAGTAATGAAATGCTAATGAATTTTTCTGAATGAATTGAATTTTTCTTGAATACAATGAATTTAAAGTAATAACTTGAATTGTTAACAGTTCTTTCAAAGCCCAAATAATAAATATAGCGATCATAAGAATTTAATCAAAATAGTTATTTACTTTTTTTTGTTGTAAAAAATCTGGATAATCCCAGAAAATCTTATGTTCAACTAATCGAGGAAGGTATGTGGAACGTTGGTAAAGGGATAAAAAAAAACAACTAAAAAGTGCCGAATAATTATGTTTAAAATATAATATTTCAGTTTTACTGTAAACAATCAGCAAATTATAATAGTTTATTTTTTAAAATTTTTAAAAAATTATTTTTAATATAAAATGTCAGACAATAGTTCAGAAATCAATACTTTTTATTCTTGTAATTTTCTGCAAAACATTCATCAACTTTTCTTTTTCTGCACTTTTTTGCATCATCAATAATAGATTCTTTAACTATTTTGCACCGTTCATGTGAGACAATTTTTTATCAGTGTTGAATTTATATTTCAAAAACGTTCTTCAACTATTCTGTTTTTCTGATGGAATTCCATAGTTTTTAATAAAGCGTTTGCTTGCAATTTGAAAATGACCACAGATGTTTTTGTTAACTAGTCATGCAATGTATCTCGTCTTTTAAAGTACCCTAGTGCTGTAGTCTTGTTTGCTAATAAGTGATTTAACTGAAGCTATAGCGGAGCTTGTGTTTAGAAATAAATGGATGTGCCATAGCTTCTGCATTTGATGTCTGATCTCTAAAACTAAAACAATAGGTTTAATGGTAGGCTTCATATTATTTGTGCAAGTACTGCCGATATGCACATTATCTCGAGTGCTGTATAGCAATATACATGTATCTTTTTTTTCTAAATAAATAAAAAAAAGACAAGAGTATAGCTTTGTTTGACTTAATTGTTGCATAGTTTTGACAATGTATTTTGCATGGCTAAGTAAAGACTTTTTACCTTCACTTTCGTAATAAGAGTCTTTAATACATATTGTAGTAAAGTCGTACCTAACACATCAAATCAAATTTTTTATGAAGAAACTACCTATTTAAATGTTCAGGGAACAAACTTTATCTATCTTTATCTTTCTTATGTAAGTCACTTTAACTTTATCTTTCTTATGTAGGTCGCTTTAACTAATTTTCTTATGTAGGTCGCTTTAACTTTATCTTTCTTATGTAGGTTGCTTTAACTTTATATTTCTTATGTAGGTTGCTTTAACATTATCTATTTTTCCTATGTAGGCTAAATAATACACTCCATTATCTTTCTCTTGAAGCCAACTCCAGTCAAACTTGTTTTTATTTTTGTCTCCAAAATATCAAATAAACTCTTTACTTCCATTTTATAATATTTTCTTTTTGATCATAATAATTGACAACATTATAAATTTATTAAAAATATTATAGCAAAAATCGATCTTGTGAAAGTTTCAGTTATAAAAAACAAATTTATTCAAATGCAAATGTTGTCATAATTAAAATTTTAAATATTAAATTAGTAGCAAAAAACATACAGAAATTTCCAGAAACTTAAAAGAATTTTAAGTGAATTTCCCGAATTATGGGAATTCCCAGAAATGAGTCAGGGAATTCCCGAATTATGGGAATTCCCTGACTCATACAACCTTCAACTTTTTTTAACGGTTGACAGTCTTCTGTCAACCGTTTCCTTGCTCTATTACTCTATTCTTTTATTCTAGTAACCTCTACTTATGGCATTTATGGCATACATATTTTTTATAACATACATATTTTAGAGTATTTTAATGAATAAACTTTTAGACATTTTTCAACCATAGAAAGAAAGCTAACAAGTTTGAATTTTGAATACAAAAATGATAATATGTAGATATTTATTTCATTTTGGTTCGAATAACATACACACATTATGTACATACAAAATATGCACTCTTTGGAACTCTCTCATATCTTCATGTTTTCCTGACTCATACAACCTTCAACTTTTTTCAACGGTTGACAGTCTTCTGTCAACCGTTTCCTTGCTCCATAACTCTATTCTTTTATTCTAGTAACTTCCAACTTAATAGTAGTTGCTTGCAGTTGTTGGGAGTGAATCAGAATTAAAAAAAAAAAACAATAAAAAAACACATACAAAATATGCACTCATTGTGCACATACAAATATGCCCTCATTGTATACATAGACAATATGTGCTAATTGTGTACAAAATGTACAATCAAAATAAATTTTTGAAAAATCATTCTATGAAATAAAAGGATTTAAAAAAATGGGGACAAAGATAAAGATTATTAAAATGTTTTACATTAGAAAAGCTATAAGAATACTATTAAAATATTTCTTTTATTATAAAAAGGGTTATTAAGACTAGAAAATATGGGACTTGCTTATTACTGATTTTAATTTCAATAATAGATCAACTTCACTATGTAAAAATTTAAAATTACCTTGCTCTTTACAAACTCCACTTTCTCCACTGCTTCGCAACTGTAATTTACAACATTAGTTATAATACTTTCTCAACTGCGAGACAACATAAATTAACATAAATTAACTAATAGTTATGCAATATAAACAATGTACTCATTAATACAAAACAGTGAAATAAAAAAATTTTTTTTTTCCAAAAAAAAACACCATTTCAAAAAACAAACAAACAAACAAAAAAACACCAAGAGAGGATTTGAAATATTTTCAAAATTAACATAATAAAGTCTTAATAAACAGATAGAATTTCAAAAAAACCAAAAAATTTCTAAAAAATATGAAAACATAAAAAAAGTCAAAAGAACAAATTAATTATATTTCAAAATAAACAAAAAAAAAGTAGAAGAACAAAAGTAGAAAGAAAAAAGTAGAAAAAAAAAAAGACGTGTAAATAAATAGAGTACTCAGAGTAATCACGGCATCGATAGGGTCGATCAATGGGGTTGCATCAATGGGGTTGCATTTTTCTCTTATTTTTAGGTCCTTTAGGTGAGCCTTTCTTAGTTGTTGACTGTTTTATTGTAAATTTAAATGTGAACTTTATAAGAACAATAATCTCAAAAATAAATTTATTACAGAAAAATGGTTCCTCAGAAACATTGCTTCTTTTTTTTTAAATAAAAATAAATGATGCTTTGTTTGCAAGTTATTAAGATGTTGGTGGGTGGGTTAAGACTAAGATACACAAAGATATTTGTATGTATGCATCGATTTAATATAATCAAGAAATATATATATATATATATATATATATATATATATATATATATATATTTCTTGATTATATTAAAATGATTTTAAACCCATGCATACATACAAATATCTTTGTGTGTACCACTCTTTTGCATTGTCAAGGCCTTATTGTAGATACTGTAAAGGCAAGATAAGATAAGATTTAAAAAAGGCAAGAAAAGATTTGTTAAAACTTTGTGCTGACTAGTAAGAATCAAAAACTGTTATTATAATATTTATCATTTAAAAAAAAGCTTATCATGAAAAAACTCTTTTTCTATCTATCTTTTATAAATATTTGTTGTCTTCAAAGCAACTTTTTATCTGTAGATTCTAATCTCTTTTATAATTAACCTGACCTAGTTTTTAAAATTTTTTAAAAATCTAATATTTCATTTTTAGATATCTGTATTGATGACTATTATATGAATGGATATCCTTTGTTTTTCCTATGACTATTAAAGTCTTTCATAGGGTTGGCATAGCAGAATGCTGACCCTAATTCTGACAGGCTGGACAGGTAATATAATAACTTAATATAGTATAAACCTAATATAATATATATTATTATAGACAGTTAACATCATTTAATTTAATATAATATAAACTATAAGAAAACATTAAACATGTATAAACAAAAAAATATGTATATATAAAAAAGCTATAGGGTCATAGACACTGAATTTTTTAATAAAAATAGAAACTCAAATTTTTACAAAACTAAAGTTTCGTAAAAGGTTGCATTTAAAGGTTACATTTGAATACAAAATGAATATCCTTTAAATTAAAACAAAAATAAGTATAAAACCATAGTTGAAAACAAAAAGTTTCGTAAAAGGTTGCATTTAAAGGTTACATTTGAATACAAAATGAATATCCTTTAAATTAAAACAAAAATAAGTATAAAACCATAGTTGAAAACAAAAAATATAAAACATCAAATAAAAAAAATAAACTTTTTTGTTTTATTATTACCTTATTATCCCTTAAGCATTTCTCCACATCAACATCTTCACTGTTCCGCACAACTGTGTCTGTCTTTTTACTTGATAAAAAAAAGCTATTTTTGCGTTCACCACCCCAACGATGTGGTATTGCTGCCATTTTTTTTGCAAGCATATTTTTTAACCTAACACTGCCTAAAACTTTTTAAATCATTAAAAATTATTTACATATCATTAATTCTTAAAACTCGATCAACATGATTAGATTTCACAAATGATGTTGATGTTTTAAAATTAACATTCTTCAATTTTAATATATTATTTGATCTGTATTAACATATACCAACAATATAACAAAATATACCCTTGAATTACATAATAAATAGATTTTGCAACTGAATTAAAAACTTTTATTATTTTATTTTTGTTTTCATTTCAAATAAACAAATTAAAAAAAACTACAAATACATATAAAAAAAGATTTTCTGTATATATATATAAAAAAAATAAAATAAAGCAATTTAATTTTTCCACTTAGATTTATTTTTCTTGTCTAATAAAGCTCCTGATTTAAGATTGTCTATCTCATCTTTTTGTAAAGTAAGCTTTTCATTCATTCCACACAAGTGATCAGTAAGTGTCCTCATCTGTTCTTCATAACTTCGTTTCGTGGTTTCCAGTTCATCCTTTGAAAACAAAAAAACAAAAAAATAAAAACAAAACAAAGAATAACTAAATATTATTTTACAAAACAACATTAGGCAACAATAAACTTAAAAAAAAATTTCTTCAAAATGTTTTACAAGGAGGTGCAGCCTCCTATAAACTTTTGATAATTTTTTACTCATGTTAAGCGTTAGATTCTTATTCATGCAATGTTAAATGTATTGCTACTGCAAATTTTAATTGTGACATTTAGAATATTTTTTTTTAGATCAGAAGATTCTCTTCAATATTACTGAAACTACACTACCTCTAAACATTTAACTCTTATAAATTAAAAAGATTGGCACAGTAAGCTAAAAAACTAAAAACAATTGACATAGTAGGCTCAAAAATTTAAATGATTTCCATAGTAAGCTCAAAAATTTAAATGATTGGTATTCCAAATTATATCAGCAAAGGTCTTTGAGTCTTTGATCAACAAATTCCTCACATCTCATCTTGAGTCAAACAAACTGCTGTCGGACAATCAATACGGTTTTCGATCCTCTCGCTCTACGCCCGACTTGCTAACTGCTGTAACTGAAAGATTTTATTGTGCATTAGATGGAGGTGGTGAGGCTAGGACTATTGCTCTCGACATATCTAAAGCTTTCAATAAAGTTTGGCATGCTGGTCTTCTCCATAAGCTTGCTTCATATGGTGTTTCTGGGAAAATTTTTGAGATAATCAAATCATTTCTTTCTAACCGGTTTATTAAAGTCATCCTTGAAGGCCAACACTCTTCTTTATTTCCAGTAACTTCTGGGGTTCCCCAAGGTTCCATCCTGGGCCCTGTTTTGTTTCTTATCTACATAAATGATCTTCCTGACAACCTTTCATCTAAAGTAGCTCTTTTTGCTGATGACTCAACTTTATACTCCTGTCTTGACAAAAAGTCTTCTCTTTTCGATCGCCTAGAACAAGCAGCTGATCTTGAATCTGATCTCACTTCAATAATAGATTGGGGTTCACAGTGGCTTGTGAATTTCAACTCTAAAAAACCCAATTGCTTACTGCAAACAACTACCGTAATATGGTCAACATTCTCGGCACTTCAAAGGATTGAAGTGCGGAGAAAAAAACTAGATGAATAAAAACTTTTATTCATCTAGTTTTTTTCTCCGCACTTCAATCCTTTGGAATTCTCTCCCATCTTCATGTTTTCCTGACTCATACAACCTTCAACTTTTCAAGTCTTCTGTCAACCGTTTCCTTGCTCTATAACTCTGTTCTTTTTTTTTCCTAGTAACTCCCAACTTAATAGTGGTTGCTTGCAGCCTTGTTGGGAGTGAATGCAAATAGAAAAAAAAAAAAAAAAAAAAAAAAAAACAACAATAAATAAACAAAAAAAAAGTTTTGTTTAAAAAAACATAAATTCATTAATTTTGAAAATTTTAAAACTTAAATAGAACAATATAGAATTAGTATGAGATATCACTGGATTTTTATCACATATCACTGGATTTTTATCACATAACACTAGATTTTTATCACATATCACTGGATTTTTTTCAATTTCTCTAAATTGAAACACACAGCTAATACCAGTACTAACAGAGTCAGCACATGTGATATATTACCATTCGATACACATGTGTAAGCAATAATAATACTCTAAACAGTACCAAAAATACTGTTTAGAGTAGTAAACAACAATTTTTAATAATATTGAAACTTTTTAAATAATATTGAAACTAATATTTATATATTCAAAACATTTATTACTGATGAAAATTAGCAACAAAAATTTCTAAAAAATATAACAGATTATATATAAATGATTTTAATTGATTACAAAAAAAGTTAACTATTGATTAAACATTTAACTAAAGAGATTTAAGATCGGCCAGTTAGAAGCAACCAAAAACCAGCAGTAGAAATCGAAACACATTTTGACGATGTTAGACTCGTGGTGAGATATTAGAAGTTTGTTAAAGACTTAAAGACTTTGCTAATAATAGACTGGGCAATAGTATAAGGAGCCAGAGTAGTCTGGAGAGTTTACGTAAACTGTGTTCATAGCAACCATATACTAATAAAGAAAAAAAAAAGACATTTGCTGGTTTTTATATAATTTTTTGTTTGAGGCATTTAAGAAAAAACAACCTGAAATAAAACCAACAGTTACAAACCAACATGGACCTTAACTAAAAGCTTATTTATCAAGATTTTTAGATGGTTAAAAAAACAATATTAAAGATGTTTAAAAACATTTAAATGATAATAAATATTATAATAATCGTTATAAGTGTAATATTATTTATAATAACAAGTTAATAATTTATAAGGATGGTGTAACTCATACAGAATAATTTATAAGGATGGTGTAACTCATACAGAATAATTTATAAGGATGGTGTAACTCATACAGAATAATTTATAAGGATGGTGTAACTCATACAGAATAATTTATAAGGATGGTGTAACTCATACAGAATAATTTATAAGGATGGTGTAACTCATACAGAATAATTTATAAGGATGGTGTAACTCATACAGAATAATTTATAAGGATGGTGTAACTCATACAGAAGTTCTTTTTCATGACTTAAAGTGCAATGAACTTTGTTACAGGTTCAAAATATTTATTTGATACAGGTTCAAAATATTTATTATTATCAACATCTTTTCTTTATTTTAATAAAAAATTAATTTTAGAAAATTCTAAAAAAAAATTTATTCTTACTTCTTCATCATTATTTCATTCATTACTTCACATCATTATTTCTTATCATTAAAATATACTAGTAATTTTCTTATTGTTATTACTGCAATTATTATCACTACATTTTTGTTTGTTGTATTTTTGCTTTTGTCATTATTACCTGCAAATTATGAGTTTTTTTTAACTATGTATGTTCTATGTGCTTATTGTTAATCGTATATTTAAAACTTGATCTCACTCCTTTGGTCAAGCTTCTGTATGAGTTACACCATCCTTATAAATTATTAACTTATTATTATAAATAATATTACACTTATAACTGTTATTATAATATTTATCGTTTAAATGTTTTTAAGTATTTTTAATCTTGCATTAATTTGCTATTCTTTTGGAAAAATATGAGCTTGATGAGTATTTTAAATTATTTATTTTAAATTCTAATTAAAAGCATATCACTAAAGCAATTAAATTCAGAAATTACATCCTAAAACTTTTTAAACAACGTAATCTCTTCTTTAAACATTTAATCTGAAAAACAGGTTTTCTAAAATGCATTTGAGATAAAACAATATTGCAATTTTACAATCATGCTACTCAAACAGCCATTTAAACACCCAACAGACCACCCAATATTCACTGTTGTGAATATTGAGAATATTCATAAGCTTTCTAGTTTATTTAAAATATAACAAAATATTATAACTCATGACAAAATGACCTTTAAACTTTAATGTTATTTCATCATTAGGCTACTACTTGAAAAATATGATATACAATTTTTTAAACAAAAAGTTCCCAAATCTACCGATTTGCAGGTTTTTTTTACATCTTATCAAAAAGATCTTACCACCCAATATTTATAGCAAAATACTGTTTTTTGTACTGTATAGTGTATGCAATTATTACTAGAAAATGTTCTCAAAAAACAACATAAAAGAATTAAGTAGTCACAGTATAAAACACGTTTTTGTGTGGGCCCCTCAAAACATGCTTTAATACTTTGTTTTGGCTCCTTAAGACATGTTTTAATACTTTGTGTGGGCCCCTCAAAACATGTTTTAATGTTTTGTGTGGACCCCTCAAAACATATTTTAATACTTTGTGTGGGCCCCTCAAAATTTTTGAACAGCCTACTTCTCAACATTAAGGCAACAAGAGACACAGTATTTAGGCGTTTTTTTTTGAAACCATAATTTCAATATGACTTTTTTATGATCTGCTAGTGAGGTTGGGCTCTGTTTAGAAACTTCTGTTCTCAATTTTACCTAACAATTTTCGATAGCTTATGTTATCTTAGTCCCTAGATATTGTTTTAGTTTATACTCTAGATTCAAATATGTTAGACTTTTGAAAAACGATGGGAATTATAAACAATTTTTTCCTTACGGAGTTTTATTCCTAAACATTGAAGTAATCAAGCTAAAGACAAAATTAACCAGATTTTATATAGATCAAAATAAAACTAAAATAAAACAGAAGACAAAATTAACCTGAAGTTCTTCTATTCTCTTATTGGATTCTAAAATATTATTAGAAAGTTTTTGTTTGTTCAAATCTGCTAGCACCAATTGTTTGTACATTGAGTGTGCCTATTTATAAATTATTTCATTATTATATACTATATATTTAGTACTAAAAAAACAAAACATACTATATATTTTGATAAAATTAAATGCTAACAAAAAAAGTAAAAAAAATAAATCCATTTCTAAGCTTTGTAGTACTTTACAAAATGAAATTAAAAAAAATAACATAGTTATTTTTTTTAATTTCATTTTGTAAAGTACTACAAAGTTATAAATAAACATAATAATAAAAAAGTTACCTCGTGGAAGAAATCAATACATTTGCTGTCTGTTATTTGAAGCTAAAAATATTTTACATTAAACTAAAATAGGTGTAAAACCAGATTAAAAATGTCTAACAGATTTAAAATGTCTAACGAATTAAAAATGTCTACCAGATTAAAAATGTTTAACATATCAAAAATGTCTACCGGATTAAAAATGTCCAACAGAATATCAGTAGAAAACTATTATTATTTTTTATTATTTTGTTTTTTGGAAATTGATAATTTTTGAAAATATCAGTGTCATAAACATCATAGTGATAGTGACATAGTGAAACTACTAACATGGATGTAGTGAAATGAGATAGTAAGATGAGATGCCTCTAGTGTCTTTAGCTGTGAGATCTCTAGTTCTCCACTCCTAGTATTAACAACAAAAAATAAAAATTCTTTTTCATAAAACAGGTGTCAATGGTTCCCAAAATTGTATTAGTAATATTTTAAAATGTTATTAGAAGGAGAAGAGAATTATATAGACAATAAAATGACTTTAAAAAAATATGAATACATTACAATCATATATGATTTAAATATATGGCAAGGAAGTTAAATCCATATTTTGGTAAAGCACTTTGATAAAAAAATCTACAAAATGTACCATAATTTATACTCATTGATTTAACAAGTTTAAAATTCCTTGAGCATGAAAGGGCTCATTTTATTCTTTGTCGAAATATATAGTTATAGCGTCTATAGTGTATACCCTTATAGTGTCTTTTAATATATATTTAAAAAAATCTTCAACAAACTCGATTACAATTGTAAAAAGAGTACTAATAATGAAATAGGAAATTCATATGATAGAAATAAACTCTACACTTATCATCAGTAAAATTCTTATAGAAGTCAACCCTAAATAAATTTTAAAATAATCCCATAAAATTTAATTAAACAATTAAAGTTATATTTTAAAAAACATATTTTATGTAAATTATAAAAACATGAATTTTTACTTGTTTTGTTAACTGAGCTATGCGATTGGTCATATGGTTTTTAAGTAAAACTTCATTTTCACTTTCAGATGATACCTTAGTAGATAAAAAAAAAATTTTCAAAAGATTAAAAAAATTAAAAAAATACTATTACAAAAGATAATAAAGGTTATAAACTTACATGATCTTTATTTAAAATTTCTACAGTTCCAACCTATGGTGTCAATGGACAATAATTTTAAAAATTATTTTCTTTTATAAATTTACTCTTTTTATTTATTTATAGTTTTTAAATTACTTTTATATTTTCTTTTTTTTTTTAATTTTCTATTGTTGACATATTTTTTGTTAAACAAAAGATTAAAAAAGTTCTTTGGTTAGAATTTATTCGCAAAGCTTATAAGCAAAGTTTATAAAAAAGTTATTTGGTTAGAATAAGCAAAGTTTATAAAAAAGTTCTTTCGTTAGAATAAACAAAGTTTTTTAAAAAGTTCTTTGGTTAGAATAAGCAAAAGTTATAAAAAAAAGAAACAAAAAAACATAAAATACTACTAAAGATTAATACTTTCGTCAAAACAGCTGGTAAATCAGAACTAGAAGACACTGATGATGTACTGCGCATAGATCCTCTCCAATCAGAATGCCCTGTACTAATCTAAAAGTATTTTAAATAATGTTTAAACTTGAATATTACAATCTTTGTTAACTAGTATCATTAACTTATACACTGAGTGGGCAGCAATGTTTTTTACTAATTATCATTAACTTATACATCCAGTAGGCAGCAATCAATTTTTAACTAGTATCATTAACTTATACATCCAGTAGGCAGCAATCAATTTTTAACTAGTATCATTAACTTATACATCCAGTTGGTAGAAAAATTATTTCTTACACTAGTGAAAATCATTTTACCATTATAGCATATTTTACATACTTTTAAATATTTGTATTAATTTTGTAGTTCCTAGCTTAAAAACTTTCAAAAATAAAACTTATATTTATATTTCTTTTATTTCAATATTTAAATTCTAAAGCAATTAAGACACACTCTCAATTTGGTAAATAGTAAAAAAGTTTGCCAAATTTAATGAAATTTGTTAAACAGTACTTTTAAATTTTCTTTATGGTGTATCTATACACTGATAAGAGCAAATTTTAAAGTGATGTTTAAACTTTTTTAGCTTTTTATTCAAATAATATAAGTTTCTTGATTTCTTGGTTATCTTTATTATTCAAGCTTATTTACAACTCTGAATATAATATCACAGTCAACTTTTTAAATATCACAACATAAACTAAAATATTTTAAGTAAAAAAATAACTTTTTGTTCTACAAGATATATATTTTTTTTATTGCATATTTATCTCGCTAAGATTAAGGAAAACACTAATATCACTTATTATTATTTTTCTCCCCCAGGGAGTTTGCTGTTTTTTAAAATAACTCAATAAATATTAATAGAAAATGTGCTTACAAAATTCTCTTCGTTTCTTAACATTGATCCTGCTTCTTCATTTCTTGATAAAGATTCTGTTTTACATTTTTGCAATTCTTCTGTCAGCAATAACGTTTTCTAAAAAAAAAAAAAAAAAAACTGTATATTTATTTATGTTTCAAATAATTTAACAATACAAATTAAAAATATTTTTACACAATATATAACTTAAATTATAACTTATTATATTATAAATTATAAGTTAACCTTGATTTCTTTATCATATTTAGCTTTCAGTAGTTGAGCTTCAATCAGCCATTTTTCTTTCTCCTATGATATAAAAAAACTTTTTGATATTAATGCATTTATAACTTGAAAATTTAAAATAATTTAAACATGTTTATATATAATAACAATTGCAATAATAACAATTATAAAGATGACAGCAATCATGATGATGATGATAATAGTGATGATGATAATGATGATGATAATGATAAAAATTACCTAAAATCAAAATACCTGTTCAAGTCTTACAATTGTTTCTTGAGAATTTGCTGCCTAACAAAAAAATTAAAAAAACATTAAAAACAGCAAACCCAGCTTATACAATACTGGAATTTAAAAGTTTATTGTGAAATGTTTGAGTGTTTCACAACTTATCATATGTATGCAAAAATTGTTTAAACTTAAAAACAACACTAATGGCAGATTCACAAAGAAAATTATACTAATTTTCTTTGTGAATCTGCCAAAAAACAATGTTAAAAAGAGAACAACTTTAGAAAGAGGGGAATGATTAAAAAACAAGTCAACATTAAGATTTAAAAGTTTTCAAAATTCTTTTGAAGAGCAAATAGTTCAGGTAAAGATTGAGATAAAATTCAACAGAAAAAAATAATAATTTGGAAACAAAAAAAAAAAAAAATTGATAAAAAAAATTTTCTTTGATTAATTTAGTTGTATATTTTATAAGTATAATATTTTTAATGCTATATATATTTTGGTACTACGTTTAACATAAAGTATTAATATCTTTTAATAAAAACTTTTCTATGAATCTAATAGACATCTTTGGTGTTGAATATAAAAAGACTTTTCTTTATTGAAGAATTCTTCTCCTCTATTAAATTTTGATAAAGTTGTAACTGTTATTAAAAAACTTCAACATTTGAAAATACAGCAGAACACATACTATTCATAAAAAAAAAAAATTAAAAAGCATTTTAATTTTGATTAGATTTTTAATTTTTTCAATTTTTTTGATTTTTAATTTATTTGATGAAATATTAGATATTTTAAACTATTCCCTTCATAAATTTTAAAAATCATAATAAATCATGTGTATTTATAATGTATTTACAACTATTTTTATTATTATAAACTTAATTTATTATTATATAAATCTTAACTTATTTATTATTATATAAATCTTAACTTATTTATTATTATATAAATCTTAACTTATTTATTATTATATAAATCTTAACTTATTTATTATTATATAAATCTTAACTTATTTATTATTATATAAATCTTAACTTATTTATTATTATATAAATCTTAACTTATTTATTATTATATAAATCTTAAAACTTAATATTACTATATAAATCTTAAATGAATTAACTATTTTTGAAAAAAAAAAACAAAAAAAAAACAAACAAAACAAAAAACAAAGTTCAAATGGTAGTTAAATAAAATTTTTTTTTTAAAATAAATTTAGAACTAAAAAATGACATAAATTACCTCTTAAATAATATTCAAATATCCTTGAGAAATATAAAAAAAACTCTTTAATTTAATTTTTAAGCAATATAAAAGAAAAGCTTTTTGAAGAAAAAAAAAACTCACTTGTTCTTTGTATGTATGAGAAGAAGTTGTTGACATAACAAATGATTTATAATTATTCACAGCTACTGTATAAGGAATTGAAGAGGTTGGGACCTAAAAATATTCAACAATAAGTAACATAATGATCAACTTAAATAACATGGCAACTAAATAACATGGCAACTTAAATAACATGGCTTAAATAGTGGTTTAAAATTAAAAAAAAAAAACTAGCAACTTTTTTAACAAACTCCATGTATGAAGAAGCTTTTTTATAAAATGTTTGCAAACAAGGTGCCAGGCTCTGCTGAAAAAAAAGAAAAAAAGTAAAACAACGCATATATATATATATATATATATATATATATATATATATATATATATATATATATATATATATATATATATATATATATATATATATATATGAAATAAAACAACATAACTATTTATGTAATATTAACATAATAGAACATGACATTATAAAAACATGTCTAAAACCTATGAAAAACTTTTTGTTACTTTTATTATTTTCATTATCATTATTTTTAGCTGACACCTGAGTTCCGTCTTCTGGCATGCCTTTTCTTCTAAAACCATGGATTGTAGACAGGAAGTCAATATTTGAATTGAAAACTTTTTGAATCTAAAGACAAGATCATAACTGTTAATTAAAGAGAGCAGTGGCTAAATCATTGTTTTACACTGGCAAAAAAAAAAGTGAAACATTTTGAGAAATAACATTTAGCTAAAACATTTTGAGAAATGACATTAATCTAAAATTTAGCCACCAATATTTGTTTTTTTATAAAGAAAAAGAAAAAATCATTGTTTAATTATATATAAAAACAATGTTTAATAAATATCTGAAATGAAATTTTCTATTTATTAATAATCGATAATCTTCCTTGCTTTGCTGAAAGGAAAAAATATTCTCTATAAAAAAAATTCTTAGGATTGCAAATGTGGTTGATTAAATCAAAAATATTGAATAAACTCTTTTACAAAAATTTAAATGTAAATTTATGGTTTCAACTTACACAAAAATTGTATCCATTAGCCTTAATGTTTTGTCAAACGTTTGTCACTGTTATTTAGGGTTGACACCATTTCATTTTAAAAGAATGGGAACAAATGAGGTCCTGTTCATCATGCTACCAATGTGAAGAACCTCACTCATCAAAAAACATTTATCGGAAGATACAAGAAACTGAAGGAGCTGAAGACTTTACTTGAAAAATTGTTACAATTTTGAGAAGCAATTCTGCTAATGTTAAAGTAGACTTAAATTTCTTCTACAAGCAGCAAAAAGTAAAGACAAGCAAAAGCAACTAGGGCTAAAAAATGATGTTACAACACGCTAGAACTCAACTTGCTGGAAAGAACTTGCTGGAAAAAACTTTGAAACAATCTTCTAAATTTTTTTTGCCACAATCCTCAAGTTATCATGCCCTAGCTGCCATGCTCAAGCCATAAATTTTTAAGAGAAGACTAAAATGTTTGTAAAAAAGTGTTAACAAATTAAAAAAAAAAAATACTAAATCGATTTCTGAAAGTGAATCTTGTATCAGTTAATATATCTCCAATGTGACAACTACAATACTTTAAATGGATACTAACTTTATAATGGATTTGATAAATAGTTACGATGAGAGGTTAGTAGTAAAAGATAGAGTAAAATGGGGTAATTTTGCCACTTTAGAAATTTCGCAACCAATTGGTGTATATCTACTTTTATAACTATAACTTTACTCAGGAATAAGATTTTTTATAATTCAAATTTCTATTAGAAGAAAAACAAATTTCTTATCAAATTATGTAAAAAAAATTTTCTTTTTGTGAAAACTTGATAAGAAAATTAATTGACAAAAATAATCTATATAAAACAGGAAATTTAAAATTTTTATAAAAATCAAATTATTTATTTCCATTCAAAATTTAAAAGACTAAAATATTGCAAATTTTTCAAAGAATCTTTGTATTGTTTTTTTCTTTCTAATTTTGAGCGGTTCCAAAGTTATTATGGAAATACTAAATGGGGGAAATTCGCCACCTATTTATATTAAATAAAAATTTGTTATATTTGATTGGATAATTAATACTATTTTTCTTCATCTTGTTTTGGTAATTAATTTATCAGGTAATTAATTAATCAGGTTGGTTTTAAAATTAAATTAACTAAATCAATTAATTATCAGCAACAATGCTGCAAAACTACAAAAGAAAACCCATCACCAATTATAGCAAAGAGCTAATGGAAAAAGCCATTGCAAAAGTTAAAGCTGGTAAACTGAGTTGCAAGCCAGCTGCAGAATTATACTGTATACTTTGAAGGACACTAAGAGGAAGAACTCAATAACCAGAAAGAATAGCCAAGGCTGGTACATTAACAAATCTCCTAAAATATCCTACATTTCTGAAAAAAAGAAAAAAAAGAAAAAAAAGGTAAAAATAGGTGGAGGGGGATATGCCCCAATACCTATTGGTATCGATGGCCATGCCCCCACTTATAGAATATTGTTAGATTTTTTTTATTTAACTAATTTTTAATGTGCTTTCAAGATTTATAATTTAAAATAAAAAATTTATGTTATAAATAACATAGGTGGCAAAATTCCCCCAAATTAGATTTTCTTGGAGTAATTTCGCCACCCCATTTTTTCTGTTCTAATTATTAAAAAAAAAAAAAAGTTAAAGTATATAAAGTTTATAAAAATATTATTAACAATAAAAAAAAAATTATATTTTCATTTTTAGTTCTCAAGTTATTTAAATTGAAAGAATTAGTGGCGAAATTACCCCATCTTATTCTATGCAAATATGTAATTTAGTTATGTAATGTGTAGGTTAGTTACAGCTTCGCTACACCATAAATTAAGCTAGTTTAATTTAAAGTACTTAATTTTTTTATGTTGTGTAACTATTAGTTTATTAAACTAAAAAAAAAAAAGATAAAAAAATTGGATAAAAAATATTTTTTTTAAATCAAACCTTCGCACAAATAGACTCCAATGATGATAGAGCCGAAATGAAACACTTATCTGTAGATTTTAATCTCTAGAAATTAAAAAAGTGGAAACTAAAAAACAATTTTTTTAGTTTGACAAATTGAAAAATAGAAATTATTACTTCTGTATAAAACGGTAATTCATGTTCTTCTCCACACTTTTTAAGATGCGAAGAATGCAGAGCTAAAAAAATAAATTTTTTACTATTTCCCACTCACCGCAGCATCAAAATTGAGTTGCTCTGAACATATATTACAATCCATCAAAAAAAATGTTTTAATTTTTTTTTTTTACATATTTAAGGAAACTATATATATATATTTAAAAAAAGATATAAGTGTTCTTCTCACAAAGCTTCTTGTATAAAAGATGTGTATTGAAATGGTTCCACTAAACCATTCCTGCCGATGACCCCTATACCGTTCCTGATGACAATATTAATAATATTTAAATCTAAAGATACTGATTTTAATGAGACCGACTATATGTGTCACTAATGTGACACTATATGTGTCACATTAGTGACACATATAGTGTCACATTAGTGACATATATAGTGTCATTAGTAACACATATAGTGTTATTAGTGACACATATTAGTGTTATTAGTGACACATATTAGTGTTATTAGTGACACATATTACTGTCATTAGTGACACATATAGTGTCAATGAAATATGCAGGTTTACTCAAAAGCATGGTTTCTTAATGCCAAAAAGTCAAACATATTTATTTTTAAAATTAAATCATTAAATTCATTTTTGTGAATAAAACTTTAGATGAAAGTTGTTGCCTTAAATTCAATAAACTTACAATTTATTATTGTAAAAAAAAACAAAAAAAAAAAGAAAAAAAAAAAAAAGAAAAAAAAAAAAAAAAAAAAAAAAACTTACATTTAAATACTGTATGAAGATCTTGCATTACTTGACAAAAAGTGTTTGAACATAAAGTTAAAGATGAAGATGTAACATCTGCAAATAATTGTAGTTATTTATACAATAATCAATAGAAAACATTTAGAAAAGTTTAGAAAACATTAAAATATTCTCACTTGTTGTTGCTAATAACGAAATGTATGAAAGCAACTTTTTAAATAACACTACAACTTTTTTCTCATTAGCTATTATACTCAAGTTACATTTTTCCAATGTGTCTGACCAAACAGATGCTTGAGATTCGTCTTCAAGACTAAAATAAAATCCAATAATTGTCAACATAGATGTTAAGTATCCAATAAATGTCAACATAGATGTTAAGTATACAATAAATGTCAACATAGATGTTAAGTATACAATAATTGTCAACATAGATGTTAAGTATACAATAATTGTCAACATAAATGTTAAATATCCAATATTTTTACATAAATATTAAGCATTTAATAATTGAAACACAGATCTTTTTTTCATTAAACTAAGTCACTCCCAACAAGGCTGCAAGAAACCATTATTAAGTTGGTAGTTATTAGAAAATAAAGAATAGTGTTAATGAGCAAGGAAACAGAAGACAAAAGACTTGAACAGTTTTAGGTTATATGGTTTATTAAAATATAAAGATAGTAGAGAGTTCAAAAGCATTGAATTGTGGGAAACTAGATGAATAAAAGTTTCTAGAGCATGATATAACAAGTGGATGCAACTTTGCTGAATGGCGTGTCAAGCAAGAATGGGTTTTAGTTGATGGAACTAGAGATGATAGCATGTTTGAATAGTGACCATGATATTTGTAGAATAAAGAAAGAGAAGTAACCTGACAATGATGGGAATGTGGCTCAAACTTAGCAGATAGAGTGGGTCCAAACAAATTTACAATGCATTTTTGTCTAGAAGAAAAAGAGCATCATTAGAAGAACCAGCCCAAATATTAGGTAGAGAATGGAATCAGGAGTAAGAAAATGTTGAGCACGATAAAGAGAAGCAACTTTAGAAGATGTTAAATTCATGCATAAATTTACTATTTATTAAATACTGGCACATAGTATGGATAAATATAGAAATAATCATATATTTGCTATTTATTTACATGCTGGCATACAATATTCTTACATAATTATACAAACTTTAGTTAGTAAGAGTTGTCAAAAACACCTAAGGAATAAACATTTTGTAACCAAAGATGGTTTTAACTATTATTCGATTAATACAAACAAACAATCCTACTATACTTTTAACCATAATTTGACTTGATTAATTGTACTGTTGTTGGAAATAAACAATTTAAACAACTCATTCAAAATAAAAATAAAAAATTTAAACAATTCATTCAATAATCAAACTTTAGCCTTTTTTCTTTTAGGTGGACTTTCATTCTTTTAGGTCTCTAATATAAAAAATCTTGAGCATTGTAATTCCTTAACTAAGACTCATACTATATGTGATGCACTCTCCCCAAGTTTTTCTTCTACCTCTAACATTTTCTCTTGAAGCTGCTTTCTCTCTAAATGCTGATACCCAAACCACTTTAATCTTCTCTGACAAATGTTGTTCAATAAAGTTTTTCTAACCTACTTCTAAGATTATGACACCTTTTTTTGTCTTGTTAGAATCATACCACACATCCATCTGATCATCATATCTTTCAGCAAATATATATTACACCACATAAATACTAAAGTTTATAAAAATATGTAAATATATTGTATACCAGCATCTAAAAAAATAGCAAACATATATGTTTATATCCATATGTATGCATAAATGTGCCCCTTAACTAACCTCCTAGATCCAAGCAGGTATGGAAACCTTCTTGGTTTTCATACCTGCTTTTATATTTTATACCTTCTTGTTAGTTTTATGTCAAACCTCATTCTAATCCACGTTTTTCACCTTGTGCAGTTGTTATATTAAACTGTAATCATTTTTTTCATCTTTTTTACACAAATATCTCTCTTCAGAACAAATGTATTTTTATTATTGCAAGAAGTCAATGTAAAAAGGTACTGTCTGATATTAAGTGTTTTGAAAAGGTTTGAAGTATCTCTATTAGAGGGTTGAAAATTTATTATTCAGATATTGACATTAACATTGAGCAGATAACAATTTATCAATATTATAATATTACAATTTACTAATACTATGAATAATAATTTTGAATATTAACAAATAATAAGAACTAATCTTAAATTAACTGTTGAATAATACAACATTAATAACAAAAGCATCAATAACAATAGCAATAATAACAGCAGCAACAATATTGATAAAAAGAAAAATTTACACGGTCTTAACAATTTTCATTAACAATGCAACTGTTGATTGCATAAAACCTTTCGACTCTTAAATTCGACTCTTAAATGATGGCTATACTCTTCTAGTCATTTTAAATAAACAGATTAATCTATTGCTAGACAATTTTGTTATTTTGTTAGTAGAGTTATTCTTGTAAAAAAGATGAAAAAAATGATTACTGTTTAATAAAGCAACTGCTCAAGATGGTGAAAAATGCAGAGAATAATGGGGCTTGACTTAATATTGAAGAGAAGGAATAGAAGCTGCCAAGCTTTTATTTCAGAAGGAATAAAAGTTTCTAAGATGCTCTTCATGGATACATATTTAGGTATAAACATATATGCTATTTATTTAGATGCTTGCAAACAATATCCTTTCATATTTATATAAAGTTTAGGATTTATATGGTGTAGTATTTTCTGAAAGAGAAGATGATCAGATGGATGTGAGGTGTTACTCTAACACAACAAGAAAAGGAGGCATTGTTTTAGATATATGTTAGAAAAAAATATGTTAAAAAAAAAACATCTTATCAGACAACGTTTGTTAGAGTAGATTAAAGTGATTTAGGTATCAGCATGTAGAAAGGTAGCAGCTTCAGGAAAAAATGGTAGTGGTAGAAGAAAAAAAAGGGAGTGCCTCATATATTGTATGAATGAGGTTTAGTTAAGGAAAATGCTCTAAAATTGTTTATATTAGAAAAACAGCATTATAGAGGAAAGCTATAGCCTGATGACGAAGACGACGATGATGTTAATGATGATCATGGTCATGATCATTATAGTAATGATCATTATGATGGTCATGTTAATCATAATGTTTATATATGCATATATATGCAAAATGTAACATGAATTTTGAAAAAAATACACTTTAGGATGTATAACTGTTTATACAGCCCTGGTCACAAACCTGGCCCCAGCTATATTATATAAAATTCGGCCCTATCCATGGCCCCGGTCACTTACTATTTTTAACCTGATCAAAAATGTACTTTATGTAATTTATATTTTAATTATTAAACAAAAATGTATGAAAAAAATAATACCTCAAGATTCTATATGGTAATAGTACTTCTAAATAGTTGACATAAAATTTAAATGAAGTTGAAAACTCTTTGTAAGAAGACAAAGTTTCCTTAAAACATAAAAATTCAATATTCACATGATTATTATGACTAAGTAAAAGGGAAAACAATTATAAGCAAACAAGGCTGAAAAATTATAAGCAAGAACTTTTTTTTAACTAAATATGAAGAAAACTTCATATTTAGTTAAAAAAAAGTCATTTGACCAATCTTCACAAAAAATTCAAAGTGAAGTAAAATAAATAAATGTAAAATATAGCAGTTGGTAAAAATAAAAAAATTTTATTATTAAAGATCAATTTAAGATTATTATTCATAAATTTAAGATTATAAACAATTTTTTTACAACAAATATCTAACATATTTTATAAACAATTTTATCAAAATTTATAATTAACAAACAATTGTTTTAAGGTTTTACTTGTATTTCAGTCATAAAATAAAAGTAAAAAAATCAAACATAAATCTTTAAAATTTTTTTAATTTTCTAAACTATTAACTTAATCTTCTGTAAACATACAGTGTAATCTTCTGTAAACATACAGTGTAATCTTCTGTAAGCATACAGTGTTATCTTCTGTAAACATACAGTGTAATCTTCTGTAAACATTCAGTGTAACTTTCTGTAAACATAATACAGTGCTTTTTGTGCGGATCTTTTGCATCTACTGTATCACTTTAATTTTTGTGTGGATCTTTACAGAGTAATCTTTGCTGCATTAATCTATCGTATCCCTAAAATAAACATTCCATTCTTCAATCATTTTGACATTTAACAGATCTTTCTCTTATTCAATATATCTATTGACATCTGATTCATAAATAAATGGACTGTCTTGTAATTTTAAACAAGCTAAGAATTTCTCTTGAACATCTAATGTAAAGCTTACAGTTCTTTTTTTTGCTAACCTCCTCTGTCTGTTGTTGTGTCACTGGTTCTAATTGTAATTTATACTTTAAAATTTTTTAAGAATGGGACATAATTCCCGAAACATTTCTAAATTACATAAATCTTGATTTCACAATGGTTTGAATATCTAAAGATATTACCACAAGGAATTTTTGTAATTGATGGTATTTTTAAAGCTGATTAAATTGAGTGCCACACTGAGGATTAAGCTCAATGTTATTTGTTTTGATTGTTTTATCAACTACAAAAGTTTGATATTGTATCTTTTTCTAAATCCATAATACTCTAATTATAATACAAATCCATAACAATTTCTTATTTTCTGTCAAAGAAATATAGCTGATTTTGCAAAATTATATATGCATGACAGAAACATCCAAGTTTTTTTATGCGTTTATACGATCTGCTTCTGCAACTACTGAACAGTCAATCTCATTTAACACGTTCACGCCGGCGTGTACCACTGGTGGTACACACTAGACTGTCTCATTGGGCAGCGTGTACCACTGGTGGTACACACTAGACTGTCTCATTGGGGGGCGTGTACCACTGGTGGTACACGCTGCCCAATGAGACAGTCTAGTGTGTACCACCGGTGGTACACGCCGACGTGAACGTGTTAATCAAAATTTCTAAAAAATAATTTATTGTTAACTTTAATAAAAACAAGTCCAAAACAACCTTGAGTAAAGACCTTGAAACTCCAAAAACTTGAGTATGATACTTTGGATGATAAAACTCATTAACTACAGGGAAATTTCTAAAGAATTTTACTAATTTAGATTTACTTGTTTACTAGTTTATGATTTATTAATTTACTAGTTTATTACTTTATTGTTGCAATATTTTTCATTTTAATCAGTATCTAAATTTAGTTCTAATTTACAAAATTAATAGCAATCTATTTTCTAGTGAAAGCAAAGTTTTTACACAAGAGAAAAGCATTTTTTTCTCATTTTAATTCAAAATCCATTCAAAATTTAAATTGCATAAATTTTGACATAAAGTTGTTTAACTTTACACGCAAAGAATATGTTGCAAAGAATCCTAGTTTTTAAATTTTTTTTCATTTTAAATGTTAAAAATAAAAGTAGAACGTTAACCACAAAAATTAGCAAAACCTGAATTGTTTTTTCAACTTTTCTAAAAAAATTAATTAGGAACAACTGGTTAAACAAAATTTAAAAAACAAAAAAATATGTTTTTGGTTACTCCCACCCCCTCCACCTTATTAATAAATATATGGTGGATGAAAAGTAACTGTAAACAAAATAACAATATCAATTTTTACATTTAAAAATGCAGAAATTTAGGTGACATGAAACCTTTATTTTTAAAGAAAATAGCAGATTGGATTAAAAATTGGTAGACATCTCAAGTTTCAAACTCACAAAAGTTTAAGTCTAAGGTTTTGATGAACATCTTTACTTACTGATAATCTAACTCAAGAAGGATATCAATTTTTAACTTCACATTTGCAAACAGATAAGATTGTTTATCTATTAAATCAAGATTAAGAGAGTTAGATGAACATCTTTACTTACTTATAATCTAACTCAAGAAAGTTATCAATAATTTTTAACATAACATTTGTAAACTGGTTAGATTTTCGAATTGAAAACTGTTAATTTTTCTAAAGTATCACCAAATAAATGTTGGTAAATTTTTAATTGGATTGTGTGAATTTGAGACATCTGAATGTATTTTAGCTGTAAAAACATCACCTAAAAAACCAGTCAATATCTAAGAGATAGATAAAAAGAAAGATAATTTAAATTTCAAAAAGTTTTACAAGACAATGAAGTGCAATATAGAAAGTAAATTTTTAATGAGATGAACATCAAGCTGTTGGGTTAAATATTGTGAACTGTATTGTCACAAATATTTATTTTAACAATAAACAAAAACAGTTTTCTGATGAAATTTGCAAGAACAATATAAAAGATTTTAAATGCAAAGAAAAAGATTAAAGTTGAATTAAAAGTTATTAATAATAAAACCTAATTATAATAATTATACTTTTAATTTAGTATATTGCAATATACCTAATATCTCATTATTAATAGGATGTTACTTTTGAGAAATATAATTATTATACTGAGATATACATTTATGTTAATAAAGTTAATAATAACTATTATTATTAAAATATTTTTTCTAAGAATAAAGTACAATACAATATCTATTTTTAATAGAAGTGTTTTAAAACTTTTTTTTTTAAACAAAATCATCAGAAAAAGAAAAGTTTCTTATTTGTCAGACATTTATATACCACTTTGGTCAGATAAACTTTTATTTCATTTTAATTGCAGTAAGTGTAAACAATCATGATTTTAGACGAATTATTGTTTTAAAAAGTTACACTTCTAATTTTTTGCTCTAAAAAGCAAAATCTCTGACCATGCTATTATAAGTAGGCTGTAAATATATGCTGTTTTCCTAACTTATATGATAATGTATTATTTGAAAGCATTTTTCATCTTCTCTAGTTGTATATAGACTTTAAAGTTACATTTTTAAACTCAATAAACTTTAGCTATAACTATTTTTGGTCTAAAATTTATGGTAATCTTTTTAAGAAACCATCCAACATCAACCTAACATCAAAAATCATCAAAAAGCTGCATTTGAAGAATTTAAAGCAGCTCTGGAAAAAATATTCTACAACCATAAACATTTCTCATTATATAGTAATAAAAAAGTTTCTTGTTAATTTATATTAACAAACATATTTTATTGTTATACAAACTGTTTATTGCCACATTTCAAACACTTTTAGTGTTGCTTTTAGATATTTTCATTTCATTAAAATTCAAATAATTAGGTTCTGTGTTGAATTTTCTTCATAAAATCACCTTTAGCAGTTGAAGAATCCTAGATTTTATTTTTTATTGTTATAACTTTTTTTTTCTAAATAATTCATTTTTAGAATTTTCATACTAACAATTCAATTGATTGTTATCGAAAGAAAATGCCCTCTACAGGTGCCACTTTAAAATCCAAGATCATTTTTAATATTTCTATGTACATTTGTTTCATATGCAACATTCTATTTGTTTCATATTCAACTGCACAATTATTTTGATGACCATGATGGTTGCTTTAAAAAACAAGTTTTTCTAAAGCATAATTCTTCTAAAAATAACCTTAAATAAAACTTTAAAAGCTTATTTTTATTACTTTTTTTCATTATTGTCACTACCATAACCATCATCATCATCATCATCATCATAATCATCATCATCATCATCATCATCATCATCATCATCATCATCATCATCATCATCATCATCATCATCATCATCATCATCATCATCATCATCATCATCATCATCATCATCATCATTAGACGAATTTCTGTATAGAAACTCTACATTTTTACAGAAGATTGCAATTTAACAACGGTTGACGATAATGTTATAGTTTTTGCATCAATAGCTCAGAAATTTTTTAAATTACATTCTTAGCATCAAAATAAATTGAAAATAGAAGAATTTTTGAAGATAGCGCACAAAAAGTGATGTTTGTGTCGTGTTTCTATATTTGTCGTTATCAAGTTTAAATTTGCTATGAATCAGTTTAATTTTTATTTAAGTATGTGGCTTGCACTAATCTTAAAAAACTTGGAAAGTAATTTACTCGTTTCACTAACACAAATATCCGCTGTTTTTGAAAAAAGAGAAAAAATATTTGGCACTTTTTCTACTGTGTATTTGTTACTATTTTGACTAGAAAATGTTTAGTTGAGAAAATTTCTCCGTTTCAAGTTGATGCAAAAGTTTACACGCTTTTGAAAAATACATTACAAATGTTTTATTTTGTGAAACATTATCTTTTTTCCGAAATATTTTTGTGTCTTCTTTAATCCTATGATGTTACTTTGTCAATTCATCTCATAAGGGTTTTGTTATAGCAATTTCTAATAAACATATGGTATAGAAACACTGCAACAAAGTCGAGCTTCTATACAAATTTTCAAAAAAGAAACAAATAACGACAAATTATCTACTTTATTGACAAATTCAATTGATTAAACATTCTTTATATAAAATTTAATATTGCTTCGATTAAAATTTCGAAAAAAACAATTATTTCACACATGCAAAGTTACATAGGGCTGAGTGATATATCCTCTTTATTGTCACTGGTATAGATTCTCTACAAAAATGTCGTGTTTCTACACCAAAACTTTTTACATGAAATGTTTCCAGATTAATATTCGAATAAAAAGGTTTTGTGTAATCTAATGAATGAATATTTTTCTTTTCTTGATTTTAATATGTTCTTCGCAAATTAAATAAACAAATTTTATCGTTTTATTGTAATTCTTGCAAAGGGGCGTTGATTAAATTTAGGCATCGTCATCATCTGTATAGAAATCATACTCACAAGTATTGTTTCTATACAAAAAAAATCCTCTTTACTCAGTTTATCACCATATTCATCGTATTGCAGTAATAGTTTTACTCTTTATATTGATTTTTTTTTCTATTATAAAATAAAAAGATATCTTTTATTAATTCATAAAATCTTTCTCCTATTTCACTGTAAATTGATTCAACAGCATTATAAATTAGTTTACGATTCTCATCACTTGTATAGAATTCCTACTTTCTAACCCATACGCATGCACACAGATTTTTCCTGAGTTATAAAATCAACTGGTTTTGTTTATACACAAACAATTTAAAGTATAAGAAAGTATAAACCTGTTAAAGACAAAAAATATTCAATACAATATTGAAACAAATAATTATTTTATATGCGATATAGCAAAAAAACAAAAAAAGGTGTAAAATCCATTCGTTTCACATAAACTATCAACTAAATCTATGACTTAATTGAAAGTTTGTAATTATAGCTAAAGTGAAAGCGTTAAAGTCAGGTCAGATTATCCTGCTACTGGTAACATGTAACCCAGTACAATCTGCTTTATATCATGCTGCCGTGCAGGATACACTTTTATAGGCAAAGACTAGAAGAAGCCAACTCCGACTTAAAACAACCCTTTACTAGGGAATCTTGGTTTAGTAAAAGGTAGAGATGGTGTCTCGATGAAAATACTCATCTTAGGCAGATATTAAACGCATCCGGCTACTGTCTTGTAGAAGGCCTCCTAGACAAAGACTTAAGGAGTAAACAGGTTTTTTTTTTACAATTTTAGTCAATAAAAAAAAATTTACAGTCGTAACTTAAAAAAGAATATTTACATGACCGGGGCTAGAAGAAGACAAATTTAGTCTTATCATTAAGCCCCAAGGTTCTATCTGTTGATTAGCCTCGCATTCCTTCTTCATCTATTAGGCTGACGCAAATATATTTATAATACATTGTTTCCAGTTTAGAATGTTAAATGCTAGATCTTCTTGACTCAATGCATGAGTCAAGAAGATCTAGCATTTTGTTTGTGCTTCTGTTTTATGATAAGTAACTCATTCTATTATCTCTTAATGCAGCTCTAAAACTTTGTTTTATGGTTCTGAGGCCGGCTAGTAGTCAGGT
Organism: Hydra vulgaris; assembly: GCF_022113875.1. Lineage (NCBI taxonomy): Eukaryota > Metazoa > Cnidaria > Hydrozoa > Anthoathecata > Hydridae > Hydra > Hydra vulgaris. The sequence goes on from NC_061169.1 coordinate 13,608,846, forward strand.
TTCTCAAACTCAGTGGTAGGTCTCAGAGTGACTGATTCCATCAACAGCTGTAAAATATCAGAGTATTAACAAATTCAAGTTACGCATGGATGGTGACCCTGTTCGTACTTTTGATGTAAATTTTCTTTTTTTAAGTTTTTATTTCGCTGTTAAAACAAATTAATGATGAGTTTTACATGGTAACTATCAGTAAATAAAATATTTTAAAAACAGACCGGGACTCAAAGAAGATATGGGTGATGCAAAACCACCTCAATCTTTTCAAAGAGCCCCTTAATATATTAAAATTTTGTCAGATAGAGTTAAAAATATAAAAGTAATATAATAAAAAAATTGAAAATAAACTAAACATATAGTCAGAAAGCAAATTATTTTTACAACTATAATGATATTTTGCAATAATTATATTTTAAAGCTAGGTATTCAAAAATTAGAAATACATACAAACGGGTTAGGGTAACAACATTTGCTTTTGCTATGTCATTGTTTTTGCAACAACATCTGAACAACATCCAAAATTTCATTGATTTATAATAACATCCGTGCAACTACAGCACACTTTTTTGAAAACAACGTAAACAAATACAATACAAGAGCAACGGGAAACTTTAAGATACCCTTTGAAAAAAACTAAACTCTCAAAATTTTCAATAAAACATCGTTGTCCCTATTTATTTAACAAAATAATTTCTAGAAACAAATCGCTATTAAATTTAAACAATGAACAGTCCCTGAAAACAAAGTTAAAATCTACAACAATCAAGTTAAACAACTACAAGGAGTTTTTTTAAACTCCAATTTAAAATTTAAAAATAAAAATACTATAAAACAACCCTAATAAAACAAAAAATGTAACTTTTCAAAGGAAACAATAAAAATAATACTAAAAGGAGATAGTAACATTAATATTTTTAAGGCATATATGTACCACATACATATTTACCACGTATGCAACTGATTTTTATGTGTATTACACGTCTAGAAGGTACTCGATGACAAGACTGAGGTCAGTCTTGTCATCGAGGCAAGACTGAGGTCAGTCTTGTCATCGAGTAAGGCAAGCTTCCTAAAACTACAAACAATTAATTATTTTCTTCAATCTTATACAAATCTTGTTTTTATCATACTTTTATATATATATATATATATATATTATTTTAATTGAAAGAATATAGGTTTACTTCTTGGGTAATTTTTATGTTCACGTTATTCTATTGTGTACTTTGTATTTATTTTTATTATGTCTCAAAGTTGAATGTAACAATATTTTAGATTTATCCCTTATTTATTTTGGACTTTATGTTTACGATATTTATATTTGTATATCTTTATTTGCCAATCGGTGATTGGTCAATTGTAAATAATTTGTAGTTGTAAAATAAACATGTTAAAAAAAAAAAAAAAACTACATCAGTAAATTTCTCGTATGTAACTACATCCGAAAAAAAATATTTTTTTAATAATGCGTTATTTTAACCAGATGAAGTTACACACCTGATTTTTTTCGTATATACCTACACCCGCCAAAAAAAAAATATTAAAATGCATTATTTTAGGCATAATATTTTTTTTTTTCAAATTTAATTTTTTGATAGACTTCCTGCCCAAACCAAACCCTCAGTCGATGTAGCAGCACTTCTTTGCGAGTCAGGCTATTTGTCAGTCGATGTAGCAGCGCTTATATAATATAATAATGTAGTTTATATATGTAATTACATTCCGGAATTTTTTTTTTTAATAATACATTGATTTTATCAGATGTAGTAACAAATCTGATTTTTTCGGATATAACTACATCCGGGAAAAAAACAAATTCAAAAATGCATTATTTTAACCAGTATTTACTCATCTGATTTTTTTTGGATGTAAATACATCTGGGAATTTATTTTATTTAATAATGCATTATTTTAGGCGGTTGTAGTTGCACATTGAGAAAAACTCCCGGATGTAGTTACATCTTTCTAAAGGTGTTATTAGACGTCAATGAAATATCGGATGTTGTTGGGCAAATGTTAATTCAGTAAAGATAAAAAGCGGATGATCTTGAACAAAAAAGTGCGTATGTAATTTCACTATTCCACGAATGTTGTTGAACAGATGTAGTAACCTTTTTCCCATACAAGCATATACAGAAAGATTAAAAAAATTTACATTAAAAGACACATATATCATTAGTAACTACTAAGAATAATAAGTAAAATCCATTTGAATAAATTTACAATTGGGTTACGTTTTTATTCCGCAAAATTCAAAACGTGTTTTTTTGCTCGGAACTTAAATGATTTTAATGATTTTACCATATTTGCACTAATTTTTTAAAAAGAATTTCATTACTTAGGTCCACGATATGCTATTAAATTTTTGTATATTTATTTAGTTTTCTTAGCAGTTTGAAGGAATTTAATTGATTTGTTCTTAAGAAATACTTTTCACTTACATTTTTCTCAAATCTACAAATGAAATTAGCAAGAGTTAGATTATTATTATAATTTTACATGAAAATCAGGTGCCGATAAAAATATATTTCGTCTCCATCCTTCACTTTCATATTTCTCATTAAGTGTTTAGTGTGCTCCTCTCTTTTTTTTCCGAAAATAATTTTAGAGGCATGTTTTTGCAAACTAAGTATTTTTTTTCAAGTTTTATTGGTTGTGTACTAACCCATGTTATATTAGCACAATTAATAAAACAAAGTAAAAGAAAAGTATAACAACTTTAGAAAAACTGTATTTACATATAGAAGAAATCGGTACATCAGACCAATGGTTTTACTAACTTTTGATTGTAAATATTTAATATGAGGAAGCCAAGATAAATTATTGTTAAAATGTATTCATAAAAACTTTATATAGTCTTGCTTTTTGAAAATAGAACTGATAATTTAAGGAAAAGATTTTCTTCTCGCATTTTTTTATGAAACAAGGTATACTTTGTTTTTTCAACGTTTAATGAGGGTTTACTCGATATAAACCAGTCATTTATCTTACTTAAAAAAAAAATTAGGTTTTTGTCATCTGCGAACATACTTGGGTTTAACTTTACTAATGCATTAACTAATTCATTTATGTAAACTTAAAGAAAGAGAGGACAAAGTATCTACCCTTGCAGACTCCAAACATAATTTTAAGTATTCCGCATTTTTGATTTAGAACATATTGTTTTTTTGTTAGAAAGGTAACTTTTAATCCAATAGTAGACCTTATTAATTACTCTATATTGCTTCAGCATTTCTAACAAAATAAAATGATCAACAGTGTCAAAAGACAAAAAAGACGTTTCAAATTCTTTTAACGTTAAGTTAAAATCATGCAATAATGCGTCATCTGATGGTTTTAGATTTTAAAAGAATTATAAGTTGGTGACAAGGTTAGTGTAATTTTGTTTGCAAGTAGAAGTGCGGCATTTGTAAAATTTTATTAACCACTTCAGACATTTGTTTAGGACAAAATGCATCAGTATTTTTGATATTGGCTCTTTTTGGTAATGGTAATATTGATTCTTTTAGGTATAACTAAAGTACCAAAAACTATAAAACACAAAAAAGCATCGTTATCACCAAGTTCTCTAAACCTATTATTCACTAATATTAGTGGTCTTTAAAGGAAGTTAACTAAAATATGTACCTCTTACAACTACCTTAAACGATTGGGATTCTTTCTGTGATTTTCTTCATGATGGCCCTTGGGTAGAAATCTTTTGTCTTCCTGCTAACAAATGTGCTTTTTACATAACTTCGTGGATCTCGACAGGCATGATATCTTTAATTCTCTCTTGAAGATTCAAAGTCAACCCTTACTCTTCTCTATGGTTTGCCACACATTGTGCTGCTTCAATTTTCAATTGAAACCATTACTGCCATATCTATTAGCAAAAGTATTCTCTAGAAAATAGACGTCTGTTTACTATTGCTAGAAACCACTATAAATAGTTTTTGTTCTACGCCAAATCCCGCTATTCTAAAGTTATGAAATCTCGTATTTTATTATAAAAATTAAACTCTCGTGATTTATGGAGAACCTTTAACAGCATCAATAACTAAGGAAAATCTGAAATTGCCACATCTCTAGTATGGTTCAGATTTTGTTACCTTACCTAAAGACAAAGTTAAATTGTTTGCTAAGAATTTTTCATCAATATCATCTCTCAATTCCACTAGATTTTTTCCTTGAACACCGATGGTCTAAAGCTTAAAGAACAAATGAAGAACAACGCATTAGTGCTGCAAAGTGTCAAGGAAGATAGTCTGCATGGAGTGACGCTATCATTAATGTAGTTAGGATGTTGGCATTTCCATAGAGAAGAGGTCAAGTGGTATATTATTATGGCGCCTGAGTTTGTTTCGGTCCCAAAACAAAAAATAAAAAAAAAAAAGCAAGCTAAAAAAAGTCCCGTAAACCATTTCATTGTATGCTATCTTAGCAACGAAGACAGGGCGACATATACTTTTACCCAGGGATTTGTCTTGGCTGATGACAACAACTTGTGACATTATATGGTATAAAATGATGATATTGCATGTGAGAAAACATTTGAGAAAAGCGTTATTCAATATTGAACAAAAACAAATGTTAACTTAAGAAGTTGCTCTTAAACAAGCCATTAATTAAAGATTTAGGCCATATGAAGACAGGATTAATATGCAAAAGTTAGATTATTTTGCTAAAAAATGCTAATAAAAGAGCCTTTAAAAGTAAAAAAAAATCTTTAATAGTGTTTTTGCCAATTTTCAATTTTAGTAATAACTTGTAATCGTAATATCTTATTGGCTAATGATTTGCACTTTAAATTTCTAGGGTATCCTCAGTATGTTTCAGAAATTTGGTTAACAGTTTCGATTTTAAATATATTTGTTAAATTTTTTAATAAGATTTTAGTTTACATGTCAAATTACCTATTAGTTCAAGAAAATTTTCATTAATTCTTGCTTAAATTTAAAATATGCCCTTAAACTAAAAAACCATTTATGCCACTAAGTCTGAATGGAAAATATTTTAGCAAATTTAATTTTAAACACTCTTTCCACAATTATAGATGTAAAAAACTATTTCGATTATTGTTTTTCTTTTCAACAGAAATATACAAGTTTTTTATTTTGTTTATATTTTTTATTAAAAAGTGCATTTTTGTTGAGTACTACCTTAAATCAACTGATGACTTTCTAAACTTTATCTAAACTAAAAAGACTAAATCTACTTCAAAAGCCATCAATTTGTTTAAAATTAAAAAAAAACTAAAAGAAAATTAAAACAGTAAAAATAATTTAGAATAAATTTAAAAACTTCAAACTTTAAAATAAAAGTAAAACTTTTAAAATAAGATGTAGAAGATTGTATATAATTCTATATAAAATATACTTTACATTTACAATTTTAAATTTACATAAGTAACATTTACATATCTATATATTATTATCTATTTTCTATTAAAAAAAAAGTTCAATAGAACTTTTTCTTGACATTAACATATAAAATTGTCTCTGGGTCAAATCGAAAGAGGTGATGTTATTTTTGATGTTATATTGCAACGTTGATTCACCACTGCGTCTTAAAACAGCCTAAAATTAGACAACTTTTAAGCTACCACACAACCATAATTTGTTGACTACACACAAATTGTATTTCAAAATCAACACACAAATATACATGACTTATTAAAGACTAACTGATCAGGGTTTTAGATAATGAAGTTCCTACATCAGAAGTTGATTGTATTTCAACGCAACAGAAATGTCAATTTTACTGCCAGTAAATAATCTCAAGTTAAAAGTGAAATAGATCTATAAATGACATCATTGCACATATCAATATATATTATTTATACCAAATACATAATTTATGTCAGTTAATAAGTCTTCTCTCTATCTGTACTTGAACATTCCATGTTAGTTTGAAATAAAAAGGTTAGCTTAGAATAAATATTTTTTATACAACTATATGAACAAAATTTATGAAGAAAGTATTTTGAAACAAATTTTAATTTTAAAAACAACTGTAGCAAAGAATTATATATATATATTAGTAAAATGTATATATATAAATATATATATATATATATATATATATATATATATATATATATATATATATATATATATATATATATATATTCTCCATTAATTGGTTCATCTTCCTGATGAACCTACTGATGGAAAAACAAGCTTTTAAAGAAAAAAACAAGATAAGTGTTTTTACTAATTTAATTTGATATTGCTCTAATAATTAAGAACATTGAGCACTCTAATTATAAAATACATCAACATAATATATATATATATATATATATATATATATATATATATATATATATATATATATATATATATATATATATATATTATATATATATATATATATATATATATATATATATATATATATATATATATATATATATATATATATATATATATATATATATATATATTCAGGCTATAAAAACAATAAAGTTTAATGTATTTCCACATTAATTTAATTGCTTTGATATTTTGAAGACAATAAAATGTAGTTTAATTGTTGAGGTAGCAAAATTGTAGTCAAAAGAGACTTTTTTTAAATTAAAAGTCTCTTTTGACTACACTATGAAGATATATAGATATATATATATATATATGTATATATATTTATAAATATATATAAATATATGTATATATATATATATATATATATATATATATATAGTATATATATATATATATATATATATATATATATATATATGTATATATATATATATATATATATATATATATATATATATATATATATATATATATATGTATATATATATATATATATATATATATATATATATATATATATATATATATATATATATATATATATATATGTGTATATATATATTTATACATATATATATACATATATATATACATATATTATATATATATATACATATATATCTTTATATATATATATATATCTTTATATATATATATATATATATATATATATATATATATATATATATATATATATATATATATATATATATATATATATATATATATATATATATATATATACATATATATATATATATATATATATATATATACATATATATATATACATATATATCTTTATATATATATATATATCTTTATATATATATATATATATATATATATATATATATATATATATATATATATATATATATATATATATATATATATATATATATATATATATATATATATATATATATATATATATATATATATATATATATAGGCCTCGGCAAAAAGCAAGAGGTTTAGCTTTTGCCCACACTACCCTGAAATGGTTTACAGGAGCAATTTACAGCTCTTGCTAAAACATCTTTTTTCTTCTCAAAAATCATTTTAACTATAATGAAATACAGAAAATCAAAAAAAATTGAATAACTGGATAATAAACAGACACTATTTTTGCAAAGTCAAAAAAAATTTTTGTGTAACGAATGGCACTTGTAATGTGTATATTATTGTAACATTAACGTTATAAACATATGCTAGTAACAATTATAAAACCAAATTTTGTTTTTAATTAGCAATTTTTATATAAATAAGTAAATAGCTTGTGCGAAAAATAAAAGCTCTCTTAAAAAGCAGAGGAGCAGCTCGCATAACTC
>NC_061169.1:13621478-13676478 GCF_022113875.1 Hydra vulgaris
TCCAGGAGGTTACGTAGGAGGTGCATTTGTAAGCTGAGAGAGAAGAAACATCAGCCCAAGGACCATCACGAAGAAAATCACAAAAGGAATCCCAGTCAGCTTTAGGGTAGTAGTAGGTGGTGCGATGATAAGGTGACCCCAAAAAAGAAGTATGAGAAGAAAGATTTATAGAGATCATTGCATGGTCAGAATCACCTAAGGGAAAAAAGGGAGAAACTGAATATAAGCTAGGGTCAGAGACAAGGCATAAGTCAAGGAGTGAAGGTAAATGATTAGGGTTGTCAGGAAAACGAGTCACAAAGTTAACTATCTGAGTAAGAGATTGAGAAACGCAGAAGTTAAAGGCTTTAGTGCCAGCAGGATCAGTGGTGTTAGAGCCAAGCCATTCAGTGTGATGGGCATTAAAATCACCAACAACAACAATATTGGCAGAGGGGTAAAGAGTGAGGGCATGGTCAATTTGATCAGAGATAACATCTAAAAGAGTGCAATCATGGGAAGAAGGAGAACGATAAAGAACAAAGAGAGAGGTGATAGAGTAAAGAGGTGCTAGGCAAAAGCACATAAAAGAATGGTCAAAGGATTCGAACCTGATTTCACAACAAATAGGGGAATTAATGCATATGTATACCCCTAAAACTAGCATGTGACTATTGGAGTCTTTACGAATCAAAGGATAGTACCCATCAACACTGACATCTGAAAAAGGAATTGCAGAACTTAAATTTGTTTCACTGAGTGCAAGCAAGTCTGGTGAATTTTGCAGGAAGTTAGACTCAACTGATGGAAAGTTGCTTCATAGACCGCGAATATTTGTAAAAGATATATTAAAATATTTAGGTGGTGGGGATGGTTTTTTAGGTTTTAAATTTTTGGTTACTTTGGTCATGATTTGGGTTTAATGAGAACTAGACTCATTCATAGATAGAGCACAGCCTCCTAATCAATGAGCTATGCAGTTGTCTCAGTCCTGTTAATTAACCCTAAGCCGTGACATAGGGCTCCTTATGTGGCAATGCACACCAAAAGCATTAACAGGGATACCATCCATGCGCAACATGGCACTGTCAATACTCTGATATTTTGCAGCTGTTGATGGAACCAGCCTCTCTGAGAGCTACCACAGAGTTTGGGAAACCTTACTACCAGCTGGCTTCAGAACCATTAAACTGAGTTTTAGAGCTGTACCCTCATATGGAGATAACAGGAAGAGGTGCATAGCCATTATCAAGGAGGCATAAACAAAATTCTATGAGTAGAGTCAAGGAGATCCAGCATTCATCATCCTAGGCAGGAAACAATGTAACACAGGTTACATCTACGCCAGCCTAATAGATGAAGAAAGGGTTCAAGGCTGGTTAGCAGAATTTTTCTGCTTACCCCTAAAGTCTTTGCCTAGGAGGCCTTCTACAAGACAGTAGCAGGATGCAGTTAACATCTGCCCAAGATGAGTATTTTCATCAAGACACCATCTCTAGCCTTCACTCAACCAAGAGCCCCAAGGCAGAGGATGTTTAGCTGGATGCAGTTAACATCTGCCCAAGATGAGTGTCTCCATCGAGACACCATCTCTAGCCTTTACTCAACCAAGAGCCCCAAGGCAGGGGAATTTTTAGTCGGAGTTTATTTCTCCTAGCCTTTGCATAAGAAGAGCACACTCTGCAAGGCAGCAGGGCTTGTGGCAGGTGGTACTGGGTTACGTGATACCAGTAGCAAGATTGATCTCGATTATCCTGACCTGACCTGGAGTAGTTAAAAGGAGTTACTTCCCACAACAGTACTTTGAGAAAACCAGGCATGACATTTTGGAAGTGCATTAGGAAAAACACTGCATCTAACAAAATACAGGAGTCTAAGGTGAGTGTAGGTTTTGTAGTTGGAGTAAGTAGTTAGTTACTGAGCTCACGCTGCATTAGAGTATAAACAGAACACAAACAAACATAAATCAACTTACGGGTGAGTCAACACCGCGCCAGAGGTTCAGACAGAACACAAACATACATAAAAAACATAAAGTAACTTACGGGTGAGCGAACACCGCGCCAGAGGTTCAGACAGAACACAAACATACATAAAAAAACATAAAAAACATAAACATAAACATAAACATAAATAATTTATTGGTAATAAAGACTTTTAATACAACTCTTAGATGTTGAAAAATAGAAATCAGTTATTAAAAAAGAAAGCTAATTAAAACTGAAAACTTCATTAATGAGTTTATTCAAAAAAAGAAATATATTTAAAACACCATACATTGTATTTTCTTACTTTCTGATATCTAATATTATTCTGCGAAAAATATTTTAATGGCTGAACTAAATCAATGTAAACGGCGAACGGCAATTTAATAAAAAAACCTCTTTATAGAAACTCTACCTTGCGATGTAGCTTTTCTATACATAATGCGTTGGAATTCTATACATTAAAGTAGTATTTCTATACTGCGTCGAGTTTCTATACAAATTTGTCGTATTTCTATACAGTTTTTATAGAAACTCTACACATTCCTCTTGTCATCATCATCATCATCATCATCATCATCATCATCATCATCATCATCATCATCATCATCATCATCATCATCATCATCATTATCATCATCATCATCATCATTATAATTCATCATCATCATCATCATCATCATCATCATCATCATCATCATCATCATCATCATTATCATCATCATCATCATTATCATCATCATCATAATTATCATCATCATCATCATCATCATCATCATCATCATCGTCATCATCATACCATCATTAAATAAAAATAATAAAAAAAAAAATTTACCAGAGATAAAAAAGTTTCATTTTGAGATTGTTCTTTTAAATTTCTTAAAGCCTGTTGAACTTTACGAGAGTGTTTAGCATTGTTAAGTAAGTGGTCACAGAACTAAAATAAAATTCATGATTATAACACATGACAAAATAACAAATTTATAAAAAAAATAAAGTCGAAAAAAAATTATTTTGTATTTATAATATGATTCCATGGTATCATGGTGAGTATACAACATACTGCAAATAAATACAGAAACCAGTTAACAAAAAATTTTAAATAGTTTAGATGAATTATAAATTTCCTCTTTCCCCTTTTAAAAACTAAAAAGGAAAAAAGACAAAGGAAGTTAAAGTTGAAAAATTTTAACTTAAAAATTCAAAAATGCAATGAAAAATTTATACAAATAAAAGTTTAGCTCAATAACTCAGCTCAAAAGTCTGAAACACATTTGGCAATAAAAATTAATCTTCAATAATAGAAAAAATTGTACCACCCTAATTATAATAAAAGTACACTTAGAAACCAAAGTTATATCATAAACACTCTCTAAGCAACAAAAAAATGTGATAATGTACAAGTAGGGCTAATATAAATAATATAAAAAATGTTTTATAGAATTTTTATATTAGCTTTACTTATAGGGATAAAAAAAGATTAAATTTATCTATTCATTGTCAACTTGAATAAAATATTTATAATTTGGGTAGAAAAAGAAAGATATGCATATACCTTTATATATATGTATATACATATATACTTTGATACACACACACATTCCTGAATGCATACATGGAAATATTTATTGATATTGTTATTGTTCTACAAAATAATAGGAATTTTTATTGATATTGTATTCAAAAAAAATTAAAAAAATTGAACTTTGGGAATTTTAAACCCATTGGGAATTCCGTGGCTAACACCTTATAGGGATAAAAAAAATTAAATTTATCTATTCCTTATTAACTTGAATGAAATATTTATAATTTGGGTAGAAAAAGAAAGAAATATATATATATATATATATATATATATATATATACGCATATGTATACATATATATAACTTTTATATACATATATGCTATTTTTAAATACACAAAAAAATTTATAACTATGTTTTACATAATAAACTTACTTTCATATTTATGCTGTTAACATCTTCTTGCTTAATGTCCATTGAACAAACCCTCAATCTCTAATAGTTATAAAATTAGAAATAAATGTTCATATAATAACAAAATGATTAAGCATAAAACAGAAAAAATGGAAATTTATTTAAACCTGTTCTAAATATGTGTGGTAGTCTGATAGTGCTGCCATGAAAATTATTAAATGACTTGTTAAAACATCTAAAATATTTTGAACGGCATGCTAAAAATTAAAACAATTATTTTATATAATTTTCTCAAACCATTGTATTAAAATTGTATTAAAGAAAAAATCTATTTAAAATTCTTTATTAAAACCCAAGGCTAATGAGGGGACTTGAAGTCAAAATTTACATTTTCAGAATTTCCACATGCTAAGGTTTCCTATTCATTACACAACTTACAATAAGTCCCCCAAAAAATAATTTATTTTTAATATATTGGGAACAGCTACAAATGAAAACCGAGTTTAAATAAAAAAAAAGATTATCCTTGATAGTGAAACATTTTATTATGAGTGTTTTAAAATGTTTGTTGAAACTGTATTCTAAAGATATATTCAAAAAAATTCACTTGATTACTATTACTTTTTAACACCTCTGCATTTTAATGCATTTGATTGACATGAGTTCAGACTGGCATGTTTATGAAAAGATTTTTATGCTCTCGGACAACTAGTAATATATTCTGACATTGATCTTTATTGTGGGATGTCCTAACAAATTCTTAGACCAATGTTTTTCTCTACATAATCATTAGTGACACTGGGAACTTGTTTACAATGTTTACTACAGAAACAACATAGTTCTAAAACCACAGAAGGACCACTGAAGGGGGAATTATTTACATTATTAAATTATTTACTCTAGAGCAAACTTCTCCATTCACATAATTGCAAGGTTCATCATTCCCTTTGTGCTTCATATTGCATAATTGGCATAAATCTTTTAATAGGGGGAGGGAGGGGAAGGACTTGGTGAACAAGGTCAATATGATTACGAATAAAATAATATGAATAAAAATAAACAAAAGCGTTTTTAATGCAAATTGGTGTATTCCACTATTTCCTGTGTTTGGAAATATCTTATCAAATACCTTAAAAATATTTACAAAACAGTCGCTAATTCCTTTTAAAAATCGATTTTAACTTGCAGCTATTAGAAGCATAAAGAATACTTGAAATTGTGCACGAGATTTCGTGTTACTTAGTAGTTTTTTGGTCACTATTGGCTAATTTTATTTTATTTTTTCTTTTAACCAAAAGCTTTATCTTTACGGAACTGACAAACAAGATATAACAATGTCAATGTTAAATCAATTTTGAAAATTAAATAACAATTTACAACATTAAATTTTTACCTGATGCTCTCTGTCACAAGCTGGTATGTTAAACTCATTGAAATAAATGTTATCTAAAATTTGAAATGATCAATTTTACCGCAATCAAATAAAGGGATTTAAGTCAATAAGAGATTTAAAAAAATCAATAAGGGATTAGAAAAAATCAGTAAGGGATTAGAAAAAAAGGTATTGAAAGAAACACTTTGAGAAGAAAAAAAATTTAAAGAAATACTTAACATAGTCAGAAAATGGTATTTAAAAGTAAAGAAAAAAAAAATTGAAGAAACACTTACCATAGTCAGAAAATGGAATTTTTTCTTTGATAAGATTTGTAGATTTTTCTAAAAAAAAACATTAAAAATTCAAAATATTACAAATTTAAGATATAAAACATATAATAGTGATACTAGGGTTCGGACTGTTGTAATACTAATTGTAAAAATTGAATAACACATTACAATACAATAATATTGTATTGTAATACCAGATATGCAATTAAAACATTACTTATCGTTATTGTATTACAAACAATACATTGAAGTTCTAAAACTATTGCATTGTATTGCTGTGACGTAATTAAATTAATGCATTTTTTTATAATCTATAATTTTGTCAGTTTAAATACCACAGACAATCAAAGAACTGTTTTTTTACCACAGACTGTATATCTAAGCCCTTTACTATAGGTATATATATACACATATACATAATAAATGAAAATAAAAGTAAAACATGTTACCAAGTTTACATCGAAGCTCTTGATGAATACTGTTCAATTGAAGTTTACTAAATATCAAGAGAATTTTAGAAAATTAAAGCAGGAAGGTACACTTATGTTATTTTATTATATATTTAACAACTGTATGGAAGGAGAAGTTTGTTAGATTGCTTTGCTTAAAAGCATTATTCATTTATTTAGTTATGCCGACTCGAATTCAGAGGGCTGATATAAATTGTGTTCATATATCATATCATTGTTATCTATTTATGAATCAAAAAAAAAAAAAGAAAGAATAGAATGGGAGAATAAAAAGAGAGAATTGGGTAAACAACTCCAACATGATGTTAATTAAAAAAAAAAATGGCTACTAACTACTTTTCTGCTGTAATATTTGCGAGATTTAAATCTTCATCTCTTTTTTTTAAGGATTCTTGCAAACAATTTAGCTCTCCTTTCAGGTGATCAACTGCATAATTATTTTTCAAATTCAAATCTGCAATTGTTTTATCATAAACTTGCTTTTCTTGTTCAAGTATTTCAAGTTTGGATTCAAGAAGTTGAATATTTAACAAATTTTCTTCCTTGAAGTTTTGAAGCTCCTTATGCAGTCTTTCATTTTCTTTAATTTTCATTTGAAGCTCTTGTTCATGTATTACATTTTTTGTTTGAGAAGATTGCTAAAAAAAAAAGGTAAACAAGATTACTTAACTGCAATTAAAGTATTTAATTTAATTTTTATTTTTTAAATTAATTGCTTTGTTGATTGTAAAATTTCTATGCAACTAAATTTTAATGATCAAATGACACAAAAAAATATTTCTGTATTATTATTTTTTTATTTTGGAATTTTTTCCAAAATAATAACCATTTGAATCCAAATGAATAACCTTTTTTTTTTTTGGAAAAACTATTGAAGACAGATGCTGATTTTAGAATAGACTAGTTTAATTCAAAATTAATATTTTTTTCATTTAGATCTCAAATATATTTTGACAGTCTCTTGAGTTTTTTTCTTTGTTTAAAAAATTGTTTTTGTTTTGGTTTTTTATTCACCCTCTGTTAACCCAATATATACAATATACATATTTTATTACAATATACTATTTATTTTCTTAAAATTGTTAAAAATATATAAAAATCTAGTCAAAATTTTTTTGTAACTAACAAAAAAGATGGACTAAGATGCAAGGGGGCTCCTATATATATATGTGCTTAGTTGAATACTATTATTAACTATATTCAGGGCCTTCGAAAGCGCCAATGGTGCCCGAGTCAAAAATGGAGAACAACACCCTTATTATGCAAAAAGTATTTATTTCTGATATATATATCAGATATATATGTGATATATATGCACGTTAATATTAACTTTCTATATATATCAGATATATATGTGATATATATGCACTGTTAATAACTCTCTAGATTAAGTAAAGATTCATAGTTGACATAGTTACATACAACCAAAACAATAGTTTTAAAACTAATAAACAGTTACATACAACCAAAACAATAGTTTTAAAACTAATAAACAGTTACATACAACCAAAACAATAGTTTTAAAACTAATAAACAGTTACATACAACCAAAACAATAGTTTTAAAACTAATAAACAGTTACATACAACCAAAACAATAGTTTTAAAACTAATAAACAAAAAATCTTTAAAATCTTCAATAAAGGTAAAAAGATGCTTAAAATGAATTTTTTGCACATTTCTGGCCGCCCAAATACCGATGACTTTTTTGAAGTTCATCTTTTTAGCCAAATCTTCTTCAATCAAAATAATCAAACATCAGTAATGAGATCCTGTGCCATTGTTGAACAGAGTTCTTTACAATTTTTAGTTTACTAAACAATTGTTCACCCTCAGCAACTGGCTTAGGAATAGTATTAAAAATCTAGAGCATGATGCAAATTCATGGAAAAAGGTGTTCAAGCTTTTTCTCAAAGATTTGATTGAGTAGCTGCATCTGATTTCCTTGCTTAAAAATTGTTTTGTAAAAATGTTCAAAAGGCAAACTTCTTTAATGAGATTCTCTTTGTTCACATCTCTAGGATTAAACTGTGCAAGTTCTTAAGCTTTATTTTAAACGGTAAGATCATCAATATTGAACCAGACGAATGAAAACATATTGCCAGCCATTCTGCTGGTCTGGAATTGTGAATCAATCTACTGGATCAGAGTGGATCTAAAACAATATTAAAAACGTTCACTTTGAATTCTTTTGTTTAGCTGTCGTAGAAATAGCTGTATTTGATGCCTCATCGTGAAAGCCCTTTAGTTTACACTTTCATTTAGTAACAAAATCAGTTTCGAACCCTAGTGGTCCAGCTACAGCCTCTTTGAAAACTTTCAAGCAAGAGCCCCTAATCCGCTTAAGATCTTCCAACAGTTGTGCAATCAAATGTAGCTCGTTATCATTGGTAATGGCTTCAGATTGTAGAAGATGACTAACGTCATTAACAGCAGTGTTTTGTACTAAATTGTAACTAGCAACACAAATTTAAAAGATGATAATCATTATTTTAAACCTCTTGCTTGGTTGAGCTGCTCACTAGTCAGATCCAGGTTTTCCATGGTATGTTTAAGAGCTGCCAGCATTTTTCTCGGACTCCTGACATGTGATTTGATCAAGTTGGTAAAAGAGCTCCATCTTGCCATAGAAAGTTTATACAGCGAAATTCCTGTCGCTTCAGCGAGGATCTTCCATTGGGCAAGACTTGCACTAAAAATTACATACCAAGATTTAATATTTTGAAAAAACACTTTAATCTCTGATGAATGATTCAACTGCATGTACACCAGCCAAACTCAGGCTGTGAGCGCTACAGGGAACGTATAGAACGTTTGAATAATTTTGCCTTACTAAGGCTTGAGCTGTCTTGTAAGCACCTGAAATTTTGGATTCAAATATAGCCTTGTAATCACATCAGCGATAAGCTTGACTATATTGATTTCTTTATCTCGAAAGCTTTAACGCAAAAGAATCATACTTTGATTTACCAGTGTTTAGTTTCTTTTTCATAGAGGAGAAAACGAGTAACAAAGGTTACCTACATAGTGTGAGATATATTGGGGTACATCGAATACGATTGTGAAGTAGATACCATCCTTTTTTTTTTTAATCACGATATGAATGAATGAGTTTAAATCTTTTATAATAACTTTTAAGTTTGTTTCGTGAAGCGCTTATTAAGTTGTAATGCTCAAATTAAAATTAAATTGCTTGTTGGCAGTTTATTTTAATCAAATCGTTGACTTTCTAATTAGAGCATGAAATTATTAAAATTATTATTTTAAAAAGACTGCGTTATTTTTGAAGAATGGCACACAGAACAGCACTATCATTAATCCTAATTATGAATTGATCACAAAGTCGGTCGTCTCTCTCTAACTTGCATTCTTAAGCTGCTCAGATAACTTGATGCTCAAAAGTCTGTATCAATTCATCATTGGCACAATAAGTTTTCCCAAATTTATACCATGAGATTAACAATGATTTCCTAATTTCCAACCTATCCAGTTTCATCACCAACTCTTTGTACGAAATGCCCTCTGGCTGTTAAGGTGCTGTTAATTTCTTCATGGTCTTGTAAATCTTCGACGTGTTGATCGGAAATAATATTTTTCATCGAAAAAAGAAATCAACTGCAAAATAAATTGCTTTGGCTATTCATCTTCATATTGCGGAGATAATAGACATGCCCGGTTAGCTTGTTGTTCAATGGATTTAAAAGCCATTTTGTTTTCAATGTTTTTATTACTTATCAACAACCTCAAGGTTTTTACAAAAAAATTGTTTACTATATATAGCACTTAAAAATACAACTTGTGACTCTTGTCAACAATTAATGGTTGTTATACAAAACGTTATAATAATAAAAATATGTGACTTTTGTTATAATAATAAAAACATAATAAGTAGCAAAGCTAATTATTGACAAATTATTGACACTATTGACATTAAAATTACAACAAACTTAAATCTTTTATAATAATTTTTAAATTCGTTGCGTAAAGCTCTTATTAAGTTGTAATGCTCAAATTAAAATTAAATTGCTTGTTGGCAGTTTATTTTATTTAAATAGTAGGCGTATTTTATTTATTTTTTTCTATTTTTACGAATAAAAAAGTTGAAAATCTTTCTTTTAACTAGACTTAGAGCATGAAATTATTAAAATTATTATTTTAAAAAGACTGCATTATTTAAAAAAATTTTTTTTTTTTTTTTGCAATGTTTTTGAAAAAATGTTTATTCAAATTAAAAAAATTATATACAACTATTTTAAATAAATTTGATAAAATTTGTTCATTTATTAAACAATCATTAGTAGTAATTTGTTACTTATTTTAAAAGCGTTTTGCATAACTTTAATAAAACGTTTAAAAAGTTTTGATAACATTTATTTCAAACGTAACTTAAAAATGAAACAAAAAGTTTTGCATCAGGTTTAAGTTTTTATTTTTATTTTAGTGCTTACAGAATTTTTTTTTCGTTAGGACTTTATTTATTTTTTTATTTTTATTTTTTCCTAGTTTAACTTTAGCTTAGCGTTTCTACATTCAGCGGATTTCTGAAATGTTTAAATCATCAAAACATATAAACATTCATGGCCAAGTTGTCAAAAAATAAAATCAATTGCGTGGTCAGCAATAGCGCTCGATCGCACGCCATTCCTGCCTAAGCTTGAAGCACCATAACAGCAACAAAGTTTTCATTTTCTTTCCCATTCATGTGTGTTGTTTCACCTGCAGACATAGTTGTTTGTAGCCACTTTAATTAAATTATTACAATAATTATGTAAATAATTAAAATTGATATTGAGAGAACTTTATAATGAGTTATCTTGAAAAGCTAAATTCTAAGAAGCCAAGAAAAGAATCACACATATTAAGTGCAACAAAGATGCAAAACTTGAATATTTGATAACTGGCCGAGTCCTGGTAGAGGCAAGGCAGCTATTTTTAAAAAATGTTATGCTATGATTTTCTACTTTGCTTCAACAGTCAAATACTAGAATAAAAAGTAGCGCTTTTATCGTGAAATCGATAGCAAATGTCTTGCTCGCTTCAACTTCTTTAACAACTAAGTTTTTCACCCACGGAATGCACTACCTAAAAAAGTTGTCTGCCTTCATTGTCGACTGCTAAAATGAGACAGTATCTACTGATCAACTACCATTTCAATTACCGTAGCACGTCATTTTCTATGCAACCAAGCACGAGCTATGACCAACTGTTTATGGAATATCCCCAGTTCTGTCTAATTCAACTACAACTAAATCCTATTTTTTTCGTAAAAATTACTGTATATTAAATTTAAGTAATAGAATTTAAAACTTTAGCTATTTTTTTATTTGCATTTTTATTTCGAATACTGAAGTTTTCAGTTTAGTTTTTGTAAATCTCATTTACAAAAACTGTTTAGTTTTTTTAAATGAGATTTACAAAAACTAAACAGGTTTCACAATGTCAGTCATTAAATTGTTTTCTATTTATCACCCCTTCAAGCTGGCGCTCGAATCAGTTTGCCCCCTTTGCCCCTCCCTCTTGAAGCTCTTGTTATATCATAACTATTACCACTATTTTATTCAATTTTCTTAAATTAATTTTTATTTATTAATAAAAATTAATTTTAAAAAAAATGCAATAAGCTACAAAAATAAGTGCATTTTAAACTTTTTCTATTATTTTAATCAATATGTAAATTTTTTTTATTTGAATTTTCCAACCAATTTTAAAACAATATATAAGCCTATTAGTTTAAAGAAAAAAAAAAAAAAATATTTCAGTGTTAAAGATTCTCACTTTTGGTCTTAAAAAGCTGAGGTTTTGAGGTATAAACTGTGAAGCGGGGAAAATATAGCAAAAAAAATGATTCATCCTAAAACATGTGTGTGTATGTTATAAATTTATTTTGTATTAATTAATAAATATAAATTGTTAAAACAATTTGTATATATAATATTTGTAAATAATTGCTACAATACAACAAGATAAAATACAATAAATAAATAAAGGTAACAGTAAAACACTTAAATAAATAAACATAAGATAGTAATATATTTAGTTATAAATAAACATTTTAAAACATAGTAAAATAATGTAGTAACACTCACCTTTTTACTTCCTTTTTTTTCATAGCTATCTAATTCATTTTGTAAGATTTCAACACGCTTTGAAAGCTGAAAAAAAGAAAACTAACTTATACAAACTTTGAGTTATTTAAAAAAATAATAATTTTAATAGCCATTTAGAATATTAGGTCATTCCCAATACTTCTACTCCACATATCAGCATTCCTACATTTCACACTTACAAGTGTATTAAAAGATATATCTTGAAAGATTATTCTCTGTTTGAGAGAAAGTTAAAATAAGCTAAGCTCACTTTAAGCAATAACTAAAATTTGTCCGAACCCATAAAATCATGTCTTGGTAAATCAATTCCACACCGACCATTTCTATAGTAATTCCTTACTTCAATATTTTTTGGTAAGTCATAGAAAAATAATTATATATATATATATATATATATATATATATATATATATATATATATATATATATATATATATATATATATGTGTGTGTGTGTGTATGTGTGTGTGTGTGTATATATATATATATATATATATATATATATATATATATACATATATATATATATATATATATATATATATATATATATATATATATATATATATATATATATATATATATATATATATATGTATATAAAGAGAGAGAGAGAGAGAGAGAGAGAGGGAGAGAGAGAAAGAGAGAGACAAAACTATACATTTTGTCTATCTTTTGAAGTTATGAAAAAAAAATTGTAAAATAATTAACTTTAAAAAATTTTAAAGCTACAGTAGTCAGTAGCGGTAAGTACGGTAGTCAGTAACTAACTTGTCTTGTACGACCACGAAAACTAACATTTTCATGGTCGTTTGAAACAAGTTAGAGAATGTGATCACAGCCGTTTGCACAAGTATATTATACGCGTTGCTGAAAAATTGTTTTAAATTTAATAACTACATAAGAAATTAAAGTAAACTTAAATAGAAAACAATAATAATAGTTTAAATAATTTGTGTTATTTTTATTTTTGTTTTTTCTTAGTGGTTATTATTAACGGCAACAAAATTCAGTAAGTCAAAGCAAAAAAAAAAAAAAAAAAAAAAAAAAGGTTTTAGGCATTAAAAATGATGACTTTCCCATATTTTATGTGTTTTTTCTTTTAAAGGGGAAAGAGAAAATATGTACCGTCATCTGCTTGTAAAATATATTTGTATAATTATAATGTAACAAGTTTATATCTAGAGTTGAATTATACGATTGCGATTTGCAAACTCTGGTAAAATATTAGGTCTTTAAAATTTTAGTTCATGCAAAGCTGTGTACTTTGTTTATAAGGAGCAAATTATTAAAAATTTGCTAGCAAGAAAGTTACAAAAAACAAAAACAAAAACAATAAACTTACGACTACAAAAGTAATAACACTTTAGTCACTAACTGCATTATAAAAGTAATAAAACTATAATACTGTTATTACATTTATAAAACACTTATTACTTTTAAAGTTCATTCTTTGTTCAAACAACATTATTAATTTCAAACATTAATTAAAGTAGAAAAGCATCTACAAAAAACCGTCCATTAGTAATGTTTTTGCGGTCCATTAGTAACATTTAATGGTTTTACGGTCCATTAGTAACGTTTTTTATAATGCTAAACTTTTAATACAATACGTTTTTATAAAGTTGTTTGTCACGTTTTTATAAGTTATTTAAGTTTTAATTTTTTTTTTTTCGCTAACAAATTTAAGTTGATTCTCCCCTTAAAAAAAAGGAACACGGTTTTGTATAAACTAAAACTTTGAATTCTAGATATTTTTCCAGATTTTGTGTTTTGCATTTGCTTAATTCAACCCTTGTGGTTACATTAAAATTATACAAATAAATTTTACAAACACATTGCAATTTGTATTTTTGCTATCCTCTTAAAAAAAATTAAGAAAAGGAAAATCATTCTTTTTATTGTAGACTTGAAACTTTTTTTTTTTGCTTCGCCTTATCTAATTTTGTTACTGAATGTAACTTTAGAGAAACAAAAATAAAAACAGTACACAAATTAATTAAATTATTAATTTATTTTTATTTTTTTCTATTTCAATCTCTTTTTTATTTTGTTAGTTTTGTTTTTTTTTGTTTTTAAAACTTTTTCAGCATTATTATAAAACTTGCAAACAGCCGTGTTCAAGTTGTCTAAAATAATATACTTGCGTGTGGTCATACCAGACGAAAAACCGCACGCCTTTTCTGGGAAGGCTTGCATATAGTATGGATCATAATTTTAATTATTATTTACGTACTTTATATAATAATTTTATTTTAATTTTAAGTAAGCGGTAGAAAATATAAATCTTTAAAATCTTTGTTTTGAGTTAATGAATAATGTTCAATACTTTATAACTGATTATTGTAAAATTGTAAAACTACAAAAAAAAACTAGTACAGGCTTATTAATTTTTTTCTTTATTGTGATTGAGTTTTTAATCAAAGTTTCAGACCACCTGCAGTTTATTAGGACCTTCATCCAAATAATTAATTTTGAGGAAAAGACATTTGTGCAACAAATTTCTACTCGTGTTTTGATGTTTTTAGAAATTCTAAGGTTTTAAAAAAATCTTCCTTTTGTTTGTTTTAGTATCTAATATCTTTGTCAGCGATGTACCAATGACAAAGGCCAATCAGCTATTAATTATGGCTAGTAATAGGTTTTAATATATTTATATTAAGGTATTATAATAATATTAGGGTTGAAAATACATATATAACATGTACAGCACCAGTGACTTAGCCTACTAGCCCATGCCCATGTAAACAGCAACCAATTAATCGGCTTGGAATCATTCACTTGAGAAATATACAATAAAAAAACATCATGACAACTACATACAACCATCATTTTGTTAAAACTTCATTTTGGTTTAAATTAAATCACTTAAATATGTATTTTTAAATAGCATGCAAAATAAATAAATAATACAGCCCTCACAAAAAATCGCTGACTTCGTTTAAATAATACAGCCCTCGGCAAAAAATCGCTGACCTCGTTTTTATGTTTTATAGCCAAACCTTTGTTTCACATTTTTTCTGCCGACCTTACACAGATTAAGGTTGGCAAATAATTGTCAACCTTATTTTTCTAAATTCCGAGGGCTGATAATAATAAAGAAAGTATAATTTTATCTTTTGGAGATTATAGTTTTTTATACTAGTTCTCGCTAGAATAAAATTTTCTAGCAAGTTTAATTTTTTTTTTAATTTTATCATTAAAAAGTGAGCATGCCAAAGTTCAATTTGCTTTACAGCAATCCCCATAATGAAGACTTCTCCAAAAGGCCTTGGCTATCTGACCAAATATTTTTCATTATCATAAAAACATCTTCTACAGTTGCAGATATTCCTGACAAACACAAAATGTATTCAGTAACTTTTACCAGATGGGTATGTAATATATTTCTCTTGAAAATGCTTGAATAATTGGACCAATTTGTCAACATAGGCGATTTGGATCTTCTATGAAATCTATTCTTTATTTTTTAATGCAAAAAAAAACAAACAAGTTTTTGCACTTGGCATCACATAAAAAAGACTGTCAATATTAATTTTTTGTTGATTATTTGAGCCATGAATGATGTTTACAGCTTTAGCAGACTGTACAATATCCTCCCATTTTATTAAATGATTTAGAGAGTAAATTTTAATTTTTTTGGTTCCAAAATAATGTTTGTTACAATCGCTTGACTTTTTTCCATAACTAATATGGTTTTGTTAAAATTATTTAGCTGTCCATGCATAGAAATATAACTCATCGGTTTCACTTTCAAAATAGACTAGCAAAGTAGATAGACAGTTCTCTAGAGAAATAAAATATGACTTTGGTGCTTCAAATGTAACCAAAATTCTTTTAAATGCCAGCAACAGAGAAAGAAATATAGAACTTGTTTTGTAGGATTATTAACCTGTATTCCAAATTTACAGAACACTTTAAATTCAGTTACTCGAACAGATATGAAAATACTTATGTATTTTTACTACAAAAATTTTGATTGATAGACTATCCATAGCAGGTTAAAGTGTATTGTGCACAATATATGCGCTACAACTAATATCAACAATATTAACACAAAGTTCTTGAGTCAGTTGTATATGTTATTATTACCTTTTTTTATTTACTCCACCAAAATTTGTGTTACAATTGTCAGAACAAAAATCAGCTTTTTATCAATCTTGCAATGTTGAAATTAGCTTATCAGTCTATATTTTAGATGTTTAACCAGAATCAGATTTAAAATCCATATTCATACATATTCATTAGTAAAGCCAATAAGACAATAACAGGACAATGTAAAAATCGTTGGGATACTGGGACAAATGGTATGAAACCTACGGTGACCATTCATACTGTTTTTGGCAGGACAGTACTGATTTTTAAGATGCTGTCCTTTTTTTTTTAAGCATTTATGTCCTGTATTTTATTTATTTGTACTGTTTTGTACTGTTTTTCAATGAAATTTAAATTATACTCAAATTTAATTTTTGAATGTAAAAATATAATGTAAATGTAAAATGAAATATATGGAACTGGGGGAATTACTTGAGTTAATAAACCGAGGGAATTACTTGAGTTAATAAACCAAGGGGAATTACTTTATTTAATATTGAAGTAGTTCCCCAGATATTTACTATAAAATAAAAACGGATCGAATTTTTTATTATTACATTTATTATTATTCTTTATTTTAATTATGAAATTATTATTGGCTGAATATTTTTTCATTAAATATATTTATTTTTTAGCCATGTCAAGAAGAAAATGGAGTGTCCATTTATAAAAAAAAATAAAATTGAGACTTTTGTTTCTGAGATGTAATTATAATATGAATTGCTTACAATTTAAGGAATATTTGAGTAAAAAAATTGATATTCTAAAACAGATACACAGCGTGAAAAAATATGAAAATTAATGAAAATATGAATATTTTTTCTAAGATTTATATATATTTTTATTAAGATCTGACCTTCAAATTGCGAAAATTAGATATATTTGTAATTTACTTGTCATTAGTATAGTTTTAAGAAATGTGACATTAAAACCAAATTTGTTTTTTTTTACATATTTTTTTTTTCTTCTTATAAGAGTTACTATTTAATTTTGTTACTAATTAATAAGTGAATAGTTCAAACAGTCGCTCAGTTTCGGCTGAATTATATGGCCATTGTTTTGTAATAACCGATGTTGTGTTAATAAACATATAATTTTTTACAGCTTTTTTTTTTTCTTTCCTTGTCCTGTTTTTGATACTAAAATAATGGTCACCGTAATGAAACCAGGACAATCCTAGTCAAAACTGGACATGAGTTAAGCCTAATAATAGCGAATTAATACTATCTGTATTAATTCTAAATACTAAAATATTATATATTAAATATTAAAAGTAACAAATAGAATAAAATTGTAAGTAACCTGTGAATTTCTAAATTCTAAACTATCAATATCTTGTTGAAATTTTCTGATTTCTTGATCACGTTGCTTGAGAATCTCCTGGAAGATTTTAAATAAGTTAAAAGTTATACCAATATCTCCGGTATTTACAGCTACCTAAATTTAGGTTTGTCAACAACAACAAAAAATAGATTTATTTGGTCAATAAAAAAACTTTTAATTCAAAATAATCAACCTGTGTTGCTTTACTAGCAGCTTGTTCGTCAATAACAGCTTTTTTAAGAACAGTAATTTGGGCTCTAGCCTAAAATTAAAAAAATATATTAGACTATCATGATTATAAATGTAAGATTTAAAGAATACAATAGTTAGATAAAAAATAATAAACATAAATTACAAAAGAAATATTATTAATAGAATATAATTATTTTGTAATAACAATTTTTTATAGATTGATGTAGATGTAAATTGATATTCATAGTTAAAGTCTAAATTCAATATTTTCTTAGATAAGATATTTCAATATAAAATAAAGGAAAATAACTTTATTTAGAAAAATTTCCTAATCACTCAATCAAAATAAAAATTAAGTAAGTATCAACAATAGATTTAATGATGTAATTAGTTTGTTTATTGTTGACTACTGAAATTCAATGATGCAATTAGTTTGTTTATTGTTGACTACTGAAATTCAATGATGCAATTAGTTTGTTTATTGTTGACTACTGAAATTCAATGATGCAATTAGTTTGTTTATTGTTGACTACTGAAATTCAATGATGCAATTAGTTTGTTTATTGTTGACTACTGAAATTCAATGATGCAATTAGTTTGTTTGCATGGTTTCTTTTATAAATGTATATACTACGTTTGATGCCCTTCTGAAATTGTTTCTTTTATATTGCCCGATTTCCAACATTAGTACAAATAACTAGAGATAACTATAAGCATTTCTCTGTTTGAAAAAATGTATTTAAAAACTTTAAAAAGGTTTTAAATAGGCTCCTGAAAATTTCATTAACAAAGCAAAATTTATTTGTGCTTTAATTTTCATTTAATTTTAATTTTTATTTTTATCTTAACTTTTTTAACTTTATTTTTATCTTAACTTTTTTAACTTTATTTTTAAACTTAACTTTTTTAACTTTATTTTTATCTTAGCTTTTTTAACTTTATTTGTCATACCAAATATGAATTTTTTTGAGTTATTGTTAGCTACAAACATTTGCTGAAAAATATTATAACTACTTTTAACTAAACTTGCATGTTGCAATAAGCAAGAAAACAAGCAGCTACCTATCTTTTGTTGCTGCTGTGCAAATCAAATGCTCCTAGTAAGCTTGATTTTTTAAAACATACAAAAAAAAAAAAGCTATAACATTTATTTGTTATTTCACTCATTAAAGATTAAAAAAAAAATAATTTAATTTTAATAACAACGTTACTTTGCATTCTTGTTTACTTTAGCAATCAAAGACAAACCAAAGTTTCCAGTGCTCAAAGTGAGGTAAGATGAGATGAGATGTTCATTGACCAACTTTTTAAAAAGTAAAAACAATTCTTATGTTCTTTAATATAGTAATAATTATATCGTAGGACATTACTGAAAACTTGTTTCTCTTTTTACCCACTTTGAGCACTAACTGTTATTACTTGAACAAAGTTTAGTGGAAGTCCAGAGTGAAAGTAATTTTTATCCCTGGTCTGGAGTATAAAAAGTCTTGGTAAAACTCTTATTATAGAAAATTCAGATAATTTGCATCATTTTACTATTCCTTCATGCTCAAAAATGTTTTATTCATCTGATTTTTTTTACTACAAACATCAAAGCTTTAAAATTTTCTTTCATCTTCATATTTTTCCTGACATGATTTACAGTTTTTTAAATTTTCTGTCAATTGCTTTCTTTCTTTTTAGCAATATCAACATGCTTTTGGATTACGCCTGGATCTTTATGAACACGCCTATACAGATTTTATTTTTAAAAATGAAACTAGATGTGTCAGCTGGGTGCTTGCAGAATGCCAAATACTGTTTAACCAAAAATGTTTTAACTTCACGACACTATTTTTACCATGTCATTTTGTTGAAGTTGGGACTTTAATTTTGTTCATGATCACAAGATTTTTTTTATCTTTTATTTACAGTAATTCTAAATTAGTGAATTTAACAATATTAGTGTTACAGTTTACATTAGAAAAATAAAAAAAATTCTACTTTAAATACTCTAAACAGAAAAATCTTCAGCATGGTGAAAAGTAAAAATCTTTGCAGTTTTTATGCTGTTCTGCACAACCATCAGAAATAAAAATAAATTTTTGTAATTGTTGGACAAACATTAGTTTTGATAAAAATAAGGGTTTAATGCATAACTTCATCAAAAAATCAAACATCACGGTTCAAATCATGTAAAACTATACAAAAAGAAGACACATTGGATTTCTATTTTATGTAACAAATGACAATTAAATAAAGAGAACTTTGTTTTTTAGTCTGATGGTAACTCGGTATCTTGTCTTGCACTACATAAGTGTAGTTCTCAGCAAAACCTGCCGGAAAGAAACTTTATTAGGCTTTTCACACAGAATTTATTCTCTGAATTTAGAAGCTTCATTAAAAACAGGTTCTATCTGTTATTGTGCACTGTTTGAAAACAATTGTTGACTGTTCATTTTCATCACTTTCATTACTTTAATATTGTTCATTTGAATCATCATTTTGTGTCACATGCTGATGAATGAAATTTAGGTCAGCTTGATTTTCAGAACAACAGTTGCATTAGTGAATCAATTATAAAATAATTGATTCACTAATGCAACAGTTGTTCCGACATACAATTTCATAATTGAAGGGCCCAGTAGTAGGATGCTTCAATTATGAAATAATCAAAGCGCCTAATTATAAAATTATTCCAATAATTTTATGGTAGGGCACCTCAAGACCTCTCTGCACACAATATCAATTTTACATTTTAATATATTGTAAACACACACACACACACATACACTCACACACACACACACACACACACACACACACACACACACACACACACACACACACACACACACACAGATACAATGTACACCTTTTGAACCATATATTAACTAATCTGAATTAAATATAAATATAAACCATGCCGATTTAAATATTAAGTTAAATCAAATGAATCTTTGAATGACCCATAATTTAAATCAAGTTTTTATTTTATGCTTAGTGAAGGCAACAACGGCATAAAAACCTTTTTTTTTTTAATTGATTGTCAAAGATAGAAAAAGAGTAAATTAAGTAAAAAAAAAAGTTATGTAAAATTTTTTCAACACCAAATGGATTAAGTCTTTAAAACAATAGCAATTCAATTTGGAACTATAAGTGACTTAAGGATTTACCTGATACTCCTGTTGAATTATCAGAACAAAAGATATTTCATGGAAAAGGAGTTGCAACTGACTTCTGAATTTAGGTGATAAAGATTATGTTCATGTTTCTAACCAACAAGTTTGGTCTAAACTAAGAACATTCTAGGGACCTAAATTTATCCAAAGAATTAGCTGATCTTTGGCATGGCAAAGGGAATCAACATCTTATCTTGGTCTTAGGAAAAACTCAAGCTGCTACACTGGCTCTTGCAATGGGTTCTTGGTATAAATCAATGCAGAGTAGCACAGATGGAGCACTTTTTAATTACTTATCACAGGCATTTTATTTGGTACCACAGATTATACACCAATTACTTTTATACAAGATATAGGCTGCAGTACAAAAACATAAACATGGTTTTTAAATTACTAGAGAAAAAAAAAGAGCTACAGATCCCAAAATAAAATAGATTAGTTCTTCAATACACAAATGTAATGGCACATAAAATGTTTTAGCAAAAACATCCTTATTACATCCAAAAGAACAACTAACAATGTCATATACTGCACTTATCAGAAGTAAATTAGAATACTGAAGCTCTCTCTACTTATCAACTGCAAAAACTTATTAAAATAGATGTTATAGAAAACAAAGAAGCAAGAATGATATGTGCTAAGAGATACTCATGCTTAATCATTATTTAAATCACTTTTTTAATCAAGTTTAGAATCTCCTATTAGCAGAAGAGAAACACATACTGAAAATCACAGATAATTGCAAATTGTCATCCAACAATGAAAACTATGTTCATACAAATTAAAGACTATTTAATAAATATTAGAAACTCAATAAAGAGCTTTGAATTAAAGCGATTAAGTGTAACAGGAGCTAAATTACTTAACAAAAGACTTAAGCAATATTAATAAAATTAACACTTATTTACAGTACAAGGTACAAAGAAAGGAAAAAGAATTAGTAACTAGAAAATACATTTAATTAAAATAGTTAAAAGTCAGCACATAGTCCAGGACAAAATTTAAATAAAGTATTTAAAGGAAGACTCAGTGCATGATGACATAGAATCCACCTCTTATTGTATTAAAAATATAATAATAATAATAATAATAATAATAATAATAATAATAATAATAATAGCAATAATAATAATAATAATAATAATAATAATAATAATAATAATAATAATAAAAGGAAACTTTATTAGGGCCAATGATATATCTAGAAGAAAAAATAATTTTTAAAAACATTTACATCTAAATTATATTTACAAGAATGCCACAAAATAATGAAAATTTAATATCAGCTTATATCAATATTAAAAACCTTTTGGTACTCTTGCCCTAGTCTTTGGTATTTTATTGTAATGTCTTCAGTGTTCTCCATTTTTAATAAGATATGATTAAAATTTCATTTTAATTATAACTTTGAATAAAAGAAACATTTTAATAATAGAAACAATAATAATAACTATATATATGTATATATACTTATAAATATATATATATATATATATATATATATATATATATATATATATATATATATATATATATATATATATATATATATATATATATATATACATATATATATATATATATATATATATATATATATATATATATATATATATATATATATATATATATATATATATATATATATATATATATATATATATATATATATATATAGAATATAGTATATATACAAACATAATATATTATCATTATCATTACTATTATTGTTATTACTATTATTATTGTTTTTATTATTATTATTATTATTATTTTTATTATATACATTATATATTATATAAAATTTTTTACACAATTTATGTTCTTTTAATAAAAAAATGAAAATAAGAAATTGGTAAATCTGAGATATTTCAGAATGATTAAGAAGTTGCAGTCTGAACTACTTAAAAAAACTATATCTACTGAATATAATTATTATTAGTAATAACAGTATTATAGCTATAATAGCTTACAGTTAAGTACCAATTAATAGCAAATGTTACTAAATAAAGGTAAACTCGTTACTTTAATCTTTATACAAAAAAACATTAAAGATGACACAAATGTAAACTAATTAAGTAATAAATACCGAACAGACTTAATTTAATTTTAAAATTTTTATGCGCATTTTTTTTTTTAAACACGCACGCGTATTACTTACGGGTTATTGGGTTATTATAAAAAGGCGCGATCAAATTAATCAGGGATGCGAAATTGAGTCCGGAGTCCAGGAGTCCCTGTTTTTACCCGGAGTCCGGAGTCCCGCCCGTCGTTATAATTTTTGGGATTTTTTAAATTTTATATCAGCATGTAAAACTTTCCTAATAATCCGTTATTAACTTCTACAAGTTTATTAATTTAAAATTGTTTAGCCAACAATAACGTAAACCAGTGAAAGCTCAAACGTACTGAATTGCGTTGCGTACGGCAAGCCCTGCGGCATATATATTATTCAGAAATTTGCAGCGTGTTTATGGCATACATTGTCTACAGCATGTATTGTTTCTACAAAAAATTTAAGTAAGACGAATTCCTAAATCCTAGATGATTTTTTAAAAGTTAACCCATTCAATGCGACTGACCGTTTCCCAGAAATTATAACGGATGCCTGCAGAGTTACTTTGCCTTTGCCTATTTTTTTTTGGAAAAAACAAAACGGTTAATGAAAATGTAAACGTATAAAAAAAGAAATATTTAACATAAGTGAAAAAATAGAAGATTAAAATAGTGAAATACGTAGACTTTTATATAGGTTGAATAGAACTGATCAAAAAATCAAGGAAATTGGAAACTAAGGTGATCTGGAGTTGGAAAATAAAAACCGTTTTAGAATGTTTGCAAAATATCAGTAAAAAATATGTAAATCTTAAAACTTTTTGCAATCAAACTTAATAACCAATACTATAAAATTTGAGAACTTATTAGCACATTATACTATGACGATAGGCTTAGTTTAAGACAAAAAAATATATATATCTTTACTTAAGAAGGTATACAATCTTTGCTGTAATTTTTGCTAATACTGAAACTATCTTACGCGCTAATTAGAACTTTAAGCCGTAGTTCATCTATAAGTTCTACTAAGAAAGACAAGACTGATCATAAAGGCAAGACTGACATAAAAGGAGGTGACAAAGGAATGACTGATGGTGAACCTGATAAAGGGGGTGACAAAGAAAAGACTGATTGTGTACCTGAACTACAAAAAATAAAGGTTTTCTTGATCATCTTGCAAACTCTCTAAAGTGGCGACCCTTAAAAGCTGTAGACCCAATTCCTATTATAGGTAAAAGTTTATATTGGATTTTTTATACATTATATATAATCATTGGATTTCTTACAGAAAATGTAGGGATCCTTCTTATAGCTGCTGGAACCATAATCATCCGAGTCATTGATAAGTATAACAACAACAAAAAAATCAAGTGTTAGAAATAAACGACGTTAAATTATAAAATGTCTGTTGTAATCGATACTACCACACGCAGTGGATGGGATCCATTTTGAATATTTTAATATTATTATAAAACATGAATCAGGCAAGTACAATGAGCAACCCTGCTATCTGTAGCAGGGTTGGATGGTTTATATCTTGGTGGTGGCAAACATTATTGCCCAACTTCAAATGAAACGGATAGTATAGCAAGATGGCCCAGGTTCTTCAAGTATTTCCACTGGTCTTTCGGAATGTGACATATTGGCAAGCTACACAGCAACTTATCAAGGATCTCCAAAAAATTGAGGAAACAAGTACTTACCAAGTTTGGGAACCAAATAAATTGAGTTGGCACGGTCTTCAACCATATCAAGTCCTTAACCAGCTCCAGGTTAAAGTTTTATAAACCTGATGGAACAGCAATTAGTTTCTCTGAAACCCCAAGCACATGTCGCTTTAATATAACGTTAACATAGATTCAACGTATTACTTCTATTTCGGACAACTTTTGCGATAAAAGCATAAAACTCAAAATAATTTCAAAACCTTTAAGCATAGCTGCTAGCAGTTCTAATAAGAAAGAAAGCAAAAGCAGCTTCTTCTAATCAAGAAGGGATATCTTGAGCTATTATCGATGGCGAAAATGCTCTCCATTATTTTTCACTTATATAGCGTAATATTTTTTACCTCCAAATAAATGATAACACGAAACTTGTAATAATGATTCCAAGCAAAAGCAAATATATATAAGTTAAAATAATAGCAGCTTGACTCTTTCTTGAGCGTGAATAACATGTATCAAAACAGCTAGGTCTCTAACAACTAAAGATTATCGGCAGCTATCAAGGTCAGACTTAGTCATGCAATGATCGATGAAAAAAATGCATTCATCTCTCTCTATCTCCTTACTTATAAAGTCAATTAAACATTGTAAACCACACCCATCAATCCAAAACATTGCCACAAAATAAAACCGCTTATTATGGATAGTTTCAATTTTTAGGTATGTTGGATTGTTTTCAATAGTCGGGCAAACAATAAAGACTGTTGGCAATAGTGACTGTTGCCTCTTCTCAAAAAGGCAAAGAACAAGCTCCGTTTTGCCCAAGTTTGTTGTTCTTACAACTGGTAGATGACCCTGCATATTAAAGTACTAGTGTATATATATAAAATAGGTTTATTCAAAAACAGCCTACCTCCAGCCCTTAAATTAATTAAAATTAATACTCGACTCCAGGCTGAAGGAGAATTAAAAGCTAGGAAAAACGATCATACTGAGGTCACCCGACTTAATTGCAAAACGGTTGTTAAAAAAATCAAACCGATAATGATGAACTCCTTTCACTTCCTTTAAAACCTGAATTATCAGATTTTTGTAAACCTAGCAAAGAATAAAAAACAATGAGTTTTTTTGTTGTTCTTGGTGCAACCATTTGAGATCTCTTTGGATGGTATTTCTTTACCGGTGATAAAGACAATAAAAAAAAAAAAAAATAGACGAAAAATGTCGGCTTCTAAAGCCAACAATAAAAGATATCTAAAACAAAATATCCACTTTTTGTTTTTTTTGATTATTGTAATTCTTTTTTATTTTTTTTTTATTAAGAATGGTTCCATCTTTTTTTAAATTAAGCATTAATGCTGTGAGTCCACATATCTCTAAAGATGACGCAACAAAAGCATTAACACGACAAAGAGCGATAGTTTCATGAACAGCATTATTAAAAACAGGAGAGATGATATAAAAACAGGATTAGCATTCACACCTAATGCATTCCTAAAAAAGACAATGACATCAGATTGATTTCCGGGCTGACCTACAGCTATAAGGGCTTTATTGATTTGTCTTGGAAATGATTACTGCTGTTTGCCATGTCTGAAGGGCTTAATCAAATGCTAGTTTAAGACCATCTTTTCTGTCGAACTCAGTTTTGACTCAGAGCCGACAACAACAGGGGCGGGTGGCTGGTGTTGTTGGCTCTGAGTGTGTTTGTGATTGTGCCCCCCCCCCTCCTCCACGATTGTGCAACCTCCTCCACGATTGTGTCCGCCCCTCCACCCCAACTTTGAAACCAGTGTCGTTGGCTCTGCGACTAAATT
Source organism: Hydra vulgaris (assembly GCF_022113875.1). Lineage (NCBI taxonomy): Eukaryota > Metazoa > Cnidaria > Hydrozoa > Anthoathecata > Hydridae > Hydra > Hydra vulgaris. Next base: position 13,647,930 of record NC_061169.1, read on the forward strand.
AAGGTAACGTGTTTGTAAGTTTATTACTGCTTGAGCTATTTTAATATGCATATTATCTTCAGATCTTTAATTAAAAGTTTGTAGCATCGGTAATAAAATGGGTCTACAGGCCGACGACGGGTTTTGAAGTGGGGGGGGGGGGTATAATCATAAATTTGTAAAAAAAGTCCTCTATTTCAAGATTTTTATTAAAAAAAAAAAAAAGGTTCTTTAGAAAAAAATTGGGGGGCTTTATACTAAAAAAAATATTTTAACCCTCTGTCCTTGAGAAGATATCTGCCAATTCGCTTGCCAAAAAGTAACCTTGAACCTATTAAAATAATGCTTGATGAATATTTCCTCATGTGGGACAAAAGCTTTCTTATCAAAGCAATAAGATATCAACATTTCCATATTGTTAAATATTTATATCAAAAATGTCCTTGTAGTAGAAAACTTGATACTAGATGGCAGATTAATGCTTTCAGGAGAGCTGTATATGTTAAAAATCTTGAAATATTAAATATTCTTAAAGATGAAATATGATAATTGGGTTATAGTGTCATCGCCTTGGCTGTGTGAAAAAACAAAGAGAAATTGTCTCTTATCTTCCAAATTTTATAACTTTTTTCTTAACTTGAAAAATGACAGTTAAAGTACAAAATACAATAAAAAACATAAAAGGCTCAAGATCTTATTTCGCTCACTTTTACCCTGGGAATAACATTTTTACTGTCTTTTTATTGTGGCAGGTTTCTCGTTAAAAATATCTTGCGCAAAGTTGCGCTATTTAAAGTTTAGCAGGTTTTAAACATACAACTCGTTCGTCATTTTCAATTGTTCAAAGCACATTGTTGTTAAGTATGAATTCTAAATAATTACGTTGCAATTACGGAAACTCCAAGAGACAATAAAATTTAATGCAAAAATCTGGTCAGAAAAAAAACTACAAGCAAGCGGTGCATGTTTTGAAACAATAAACTAGACAAGGGCCAAAACTCGGACTTGGCTTTTTTTTACTTCTCACAATTTAGGTATGATATTTCATAAAAATAAAAATAATGGACTCATGATGTTTTCTACTATTTAGTTTGTGTTTATTCTAAATACAATCATTTGATATTTAAATTTAAATTAGTTGTCTACGAAAGGCCACCAGGTGCAAGTTCCACACCCAAGCTACTGAAAAAGCAAAGAAGAGGAGAACAGAAAAAAACAAACATTGCTGTCGAAAGAGAAAAAATTATTTTACTTACTTATTTTAAAACTAAAAGTGGAAAAAAGGTTCAACGATGCTTAGATACATTATCATATATACTATAGTCATTTTAAATTTATTTATTAAAAAAAATCTCCAAATACTAAAGGGGATAAATTTTCTTAGTGGATTATATTCATCTCACTCCTAAAATTTACATTTTTACACTTAAGGTTGTGGAAGCAAATATTAAAATCAGTGAAAAATGGTGCAGTTAGTTTAACAACAATGTTTCTGGAGAGGAAGCATCAGCTTTAATTTTGGAATGCCGACTTAGTAAAGCTGATTACCAAACAACTCGTGTTGGAGCAGTTTCTAAAGAAAACAAGTTGTATCCAACTTATAATGAAGTAAGGGAAGAAAAAAATTCATCCGTACCTAGTTGTAGAATACAAACTACTGATTATTCAGCCTCAGTTGATTTACAGAGCCTTATTGACCATATTCATATAGGTTGTTAAAAATATTCAACAAATCTGCAAAGGTTCCTGAGAAACCCATTCTTATCTTTATACATAAAGTAGGATTTTATGGTTCAACCGGCCAAACAAAGTACAGAAGACGAGATAAGTATCAGTTATGTTGAAGAACAAGTATTATTTTTTCGAGTGACAGGAATAGTGTTGAATAATGAATTTAATGAATACTGTCGAAATCAAAAAAAGGGAATAGTGTCGCAAATAGTTAATTTCAGAAATTGCTTACTCGTTTTGCTTATCTTTATAGTATACCGATTTTACATAAAAAAAAAAGAGAAAAAAACAAAAAATAATGTAAGAAAAGATTGCTACTCAACCCTAAACCCTCAGTCAATATAACCGCAGCAGGCTATAAGATAGTCGGTGTATGTATTGGAACCCCCGGCAGCAGGCTATTTTAGTATGGCATCAGACATATTATCTAAACACACATTTATAGTTATTATTATTATTTTTTTGTTACTAATTAACTCCTTTAGGACATTTTCACATTTTTCTATTTTCGACACTATTCATTAAATTCATTTGCAACACTATTCCTTTTTCTTTGTTTTCGACAAATTCATTAAAATCTTTTGGTGTGGCCGTGGCGCAGTGGTTAAAGCGCTTGCTTTATAAGCAGGAGATCCAGGTTAGAAACAAGTTCTGGACATATTTTCGCATCATGGTAAGGAAGGAGGCGTGAGCTTCCTGGTTAAATGCACTTCTGCGGTGCTCTGTGACAAGACCGTTAGGTCTTCTTGGGGCACCTAAAAATAGTAACAAAAAAAGGAAAAAAAAAAAAAAAAAAAACCATTTGCAATATTATTCCTTTTTTTTTCCGACACTATTCATTAAATTCATTTGCGACATTATTCCTTATTCTGTTACTCGACAATCAAAAATGCGAAAATTTGCGATATTATTCTGCTACACGTTTCTATCATGCATTGTTCCAACTAAACTCTATATTAAAGAATCTGGGGAATCACTATGGGCTAATGAAAAACCATCCTCTAAACTATGTACGAGAAAGTGTATCAATATGTAAAAGAAAGTGCTGAGGTTATTACACAAGAATATATATTTTTAAAGAACAGTTGTTTAAAACCAGCGGTCTTTATTTCCGTTATTATCAAACATAAGTTAGAATGCACAATGATTGATGAAAAAGTGGATACTATAGCTTCGTCTTTAAGTAATTCTTTTCAAATATGTAGTATTTGTGGACTGATCCCTTCAAATATGAACAAATTAAATATTGCTTTTTCAAAAAACTCTAATGCAGTTTCCACTGAGCTTGGATTAAGCACATTACATGCATTGATTAAATGCTGCCTTCATATAAGTTATAGAATTGAATTAGGAAAGTGACAAGTTAGCGGAGAGGATGCTAAAGAAATTGTTATATGTAAAAAAAAAAGATCATTGTTCAACAAACGATGAAATATTACTTAGGTTTAGTTGTAGATATATCAAAAAGGTAAAACAAATAATGGAAATACAGCACGAAAAGAATTCCGAAACTATAAGGTGTCTGCTGAAATACTTGGCTTAAATATAAATCTCATGAAACGTTAGTCATTCTTTGTGTTTTATTATGCAAACATTAAATTAACGTTGACGAACTTGAGAAATATACCAAAGAAACAGCAGAGCTCTACGTATCTCTGTACCTATGGTTTTCAATGCCGCAAATTAAACATAAACTAATAATTCATATTTTTCAATTAGTAAGAGATAACCAGTAGGTTTTCTTTCTGAAGAAGCTCAGGAATGTCGAAATAAAGACGTTAAAAATTATAAGAGAACACTATACGAGAAATTATTAGTGAAAAGTCAGTAATGAAGATGTTATGCGAAGTTTTATTGTGCAACTCAGATCTAATTATTAGCTTTCTAAGAAGAAGTTTGAGATGTATTAAACAACTTGAACTTAACAAAGATTAAACTTTTATTGTAACTTTTTTATAATTTTAAGTTTTGTATATTTTTAACCTAATTTTTGATAAAATATCTTATAAATCAATGTTTCTTTGTTTATAAAAAGGGGTCTAACACGTAACAAACATTTGAATTAATTAATGATAAGAATTTTGGAAACCTTGTTTCTAAAAATCACCAAATGTTTAAAATCCTTTACGCCCAATACACCTTTTACTATTAGGGTGCCTACATTTTCAGGAAAAAAAAAAAAAAATCTTCATAATGACTTGGGTCACTGATAAAAATTTCACAGATAAAATTTTTTTTATCCATTTTATGTCGATCATGGCCCACTGTGCATAGCATTAAAACCAAAAATTTAATATTCTTTTGGATTTTTTTCTGTTATTGAATTTCGCAAAAAAGCCTGATTAAAAACACCATACCCTGTGAAAGCATTAGTGCAAATCATTTCAAAATTTCCGTAAATAGTTATGCTATCTTCTAGGGGTCGACATTTCAAAATTTTAAAATTCTGTTGATTTAAATTTTGATAAATTCCTAAAATTTTTAGGCTTGATAAATTTGTTTACTATTATTTTATATAAAAAGATAATTTTTGATGTACTCTAATAATCTTCAAATGTCGATACTTAACTTAAATGTTTAGGAAACATGTTATACAAGTTATTGTTTTTTGAACCGATTAAAATTATGAATGTTTCCCGATAAAATCGAGGCAAAAAAAAAGTATATATTTAGTAGTATTCTTAATTTATGTATTTTGTACAAAACTTAATTTAAAAAAAAAATAATAATAAAGTTTTGAGTAATTTTAAACATTTGCTGGTGTTGAATCCTTTGAACATTTGATTACTTTTTATGCATTTTATATATTATTATTTTATATATTATCTTTCCTTATTATTATTATTTTATATATCATCTTTCCCATTGAAAATTAAATTTTTGTTGAAATTCGAATTAAATTTCAAACTTAGTTAATAAAATTGAAAAACCAACGTGCGAATGTTGTAAGCGTAAGCATTCATTAAGTTAAGAAATTTTTTCGATAATCAAACGATTATACAGTGATGGGATGTTGACTCCATCTATTTCTACGCAGCCACCACCACTATACGATTATAAATTCTCCTTATGTAAAAAATATATGTATATATATTTCTGAAATTTAATCCAAAAATATTTTTAAAGTAAAATTATTTTTAAGGAAGAGGTTAAATATACAATATAAAGAAATTAGAGCATATTTAAAATTATTTTTTAGTTAAATTAGTTAGAATCAATCCTCGTTTTTAAGATTTTATATGAAGTTCGGTTTCATAACTTGATAGTACAAATACGGATCTTTAAGCATAAAATTTAGTTTTTCTGTTCTTTTAGTAAATAACTAAATTATTCTTTTATTTAAAAGTAAATTAAAATAGCATCAAACTTATTACAAAGTGATGGGTTCGATTTTTGCCCTTAATTCACTCCCACCCTATTGAAAATAATAAAGTTACAATACAGAACAAATAATTTAAAAAATAAAGAAGTTTTAGAAAAATAAATTAAAAGCGCGAGAGATAATCATAAAACTTTTTAAATATGATTTCCACAAGTGACGCTCAAGTATACAAATTTTTATACTTCATTAGATAAAACATAAAAAAAATATATATTTACATATATATATATATATATATATATATATATATATATATATATATATATATATATATATATATATATATTATATATATATATATATATATATATATATATATATATATATATATATATATATATATATATATATACATGTATATATATACACACACACACACACATATATATATATACATACATAAATGTAAATATACGTATATATATTTATGCATAAATGTGTGTTTATATATATATATATATATATATATATATATATATATATATATATATATATATATATATATATATATATATATATATTTGTGTATGCACATATGCATGTATGTATGTAATGTAAAATATGTACATATTTTACAGAAACATGTATAAAACCATTCGATTTCGATTATCTCTACACTTTCAATAAAAATAACACAATATATGAAAAGAAATCTTATTAACAAGCGAGGCTAACTTTCAAGCAAGCTATTTTAAAGTAAGCAGTGATTGTTTACGTTTTCTCACAGTATAAAATTCGTTTCAGAGAATTTCCAGAGTAAGCTTAACTTTAAATTTAATTAATGTAAGCTAATTATAACGGCTGCTTTGTTCGATTTAGTAAACGTATTAAAAAAATATATACTATTTAAAGTGCAGATCAGTGAAATTGTTGAACTTTTTTTTTTATCTGCGAATAATATAATTGCGCCAAAACGTTATGTAAGCATATTCATGATCCATCAACAAGAAATTTCCCTAAATTAGCAAAATAAACGATAATAAGTAGTTATAAATAAATAGCAATTTATAAAAATAACAATTTCAATTAAATTTTTATTATAACTTTATTAAGTCAGAGACTAAAAATGCTGTAATCTTAAAGTTTTGAAACTTTGACAGACAAAAAGATAAAAGGTAACAAAGGCATAAGATAAAAGGTAACAAAGGCAAAAGATAAAAGGTAACAAAGAAAAAAGATAAAAGGTAAAAAAAGCAAAAGATAAAAGGTAACAAAGGTAAAACAAATTTTGATTTTAAAGCTAAGATAAAGATAAAATTAAATAAAATTTTAATGTATGCTAAATCTTTATAAAGACATAAGTCAATTAAAAGACTATTTTCAACACAAATGGTTATTAAAAATGGGCCAGAAAACTGCTGATGTTCGTAAAGCATGTCTTTTAGAATATTTGTTAAGAACCGAGATATATTAAACATACTGGTTTTGTTAAGAACTGAGATATATTAAACATACTGGTTTTGTTAATAACCGAGATATATTACACATACCTGTTTTGTTAAGAACCGAGATATGTTACACATACTGGTTTTGATTAGCTAGAATGCAAAATAGCATCGAAAAAAGGAAACTTGTTATACAATTTTGATAAATAAATCCATCATCTGTAATGTTAAAATATAATGCTACTGATACTTATTAATAAAGATTTCTCTGTTCATCAATAGCTTTATGCTAAAAACTTATTACAACTTATAAGAATTTAAAACTTATAAAAGTTTGACAATCATCACCATGAAAATTTTAGAAAAAAAATATAAATAAATTCAAGTTAAAAGTAAAATGACTTTGGATGTTTAAAATAAAATTAAGATAAAGAGGGATGTAGAGAGAGAAATTGTATGTTTTGCGTTATATTCAACAGACAATAATTTTATTAACTTAAAACATTAAATAAAAACATGAAAAATTACCAGTGGCAAATCTTTTTTTAACAAGAGATAATTTATACGCAGGCGATGTTAGTTCAAACTGTAATAAACTAATAGTGCTTCCTTCGCCCATAAACTGAACGTTAATTGGAGCAGGGTCTGAAGGACCACAGCTAACACCAAAGCTTGCAAATAAAGAATTGTAACCTATAATTAAATAAAATAAAATTATATTTGTGAATCAAATATATAAAAAAGTATTTTTATTTGTAATAAAAGTGCTGACCCTGAGATTCATCAGAAGAAATAGATGATAATTTCCAAATACACTTTTGTTGTTCATTAATCCTAAAATAATATTAATAATTACAGCAAAACATACAAAATAATATCAATGATTACAGCAAAACATACATAATAATAATCGCTTATAATTAATATTTAACTTAAAGCTGCTGCTGTTACCCTTTCGTGCGTCTTTGACACAGAATTTTTACCATACTTGGCCCTTTAATATATTTTTGATCACGCGATAAGGTACTCTTAAATCTTAATAATCTGTTAATATCTGCTTAATAAGATCAAAAAACTTGTTTTATCAGCTTAATTAGTAATAAGATCGACAATTTTTTAATTTGATGACTTCTGTTGTAAAGGATAAACCTTATGTTATTCTTAAGTTAGTATAATAACTAAGTCAGGTAACTTATTTTAATTCATTCATTATAAAATAACACAATTCAAGTCCTTTGTCAATTGTATTTAAAGTATATTAATCTGAAATTTTTATTTTTTCAAATTAGAAAATGATGATGACTTTAGAAGACAATGCTCTTTTCAAAGGTCAAGAGGTCAAACTCTTGATAAAGTTAGCGTTTATCTCCAAAACCCTTGCATCTCACACGGTCAACTCTATGTTACTATGTTAAAGAACAAGATCGTTTACCTTATTTTATAAAAGTTAAAGAAAATCTGTTTGGTTTTATAATATGAAAAACCAGGTCGTTTGATCGTTTTTTTTAAAGTTGTTAAACATTTATTATGAATTATGTCATTATTAAAGATAAATGTTAAAAATTTATTACGAGTTATGTCATAAACAAAAATTACAAAAATAAGGTTGTATTTTATAAATGTTTGTAATATATATATATTTTCTTAATTTACATATTTAGTTATATTTATGTGTTATTTATTATGTGTTTTTATGTGTTAAGGTTATATGGGTTTATATTTTGTAAGTGTGTAAATATCTTTTATATATGAAGTGTTACTATGTTTGTGATGTGTTATAATGTTATGTGTTTATAGTTTGTGAGTGGTTATTATGTTGTTTGCATGGTTTCAAATTGTTGTGACTTGGCTTAGTTTACAGCACGAGTGTTGACCTTGCTAACCAAGTGGTGAACTTTGCTAAAATGTGACTTGGCTTTATTGAGTATTTTATTAAATACTTATAATATTTTGTCAATAATTGATAAGAACTACTTTAAATATATAACATTACTTAATTAAAAAAATTATATCAATTTATTTATAATTTTAGTTTAAGTTCTTGATAGAAGTATGTTATCTTTACACATTGCTATATTATTTTAAAATATGTAATTTAAATATGACTAATAGAGAGAATATAATAGATAATTATATTATGCTCTGTTTTATTTGCATACACTTTATTTTAAATAAGTTTAAGAAAGAAAACTAAAACCTCAACTTTTATTATATTAAGCATCATTCGTACACACTCTTTTGATGCCTAATTACGTCTGATAATTAAGAAGTGAAATTAGACTTTGTCGAAATTAAAGAAACCAGGCTAGGCAAGATGAATTAAACCATCACCGAAATGAAAGAGATGAGCCTAGACAAACTGAGATAAACCATCGTTGAAATAAAAGAGATGAGCCTATACAAACTGAAATAAATTGTAATCAAAATGAAAGAAATCAGGTTAGGCGAGAACTATATAGGTATAATATGCATTACATAGCAAATTTAGTTATTATTTTATTTCTTTAGTTCTACTTTGGTGCTCTACCAACTATCATATGTTTACTTAGTCTACTGTTAAAATATGGTTTTAACTTATTAAACTTTAATTATTTTAAATTTGCTATGTTGATCATTAGCTAATAGTTTAAAAAGAAACTAGTTTATCGCAATCAAGGTAAGAATAATTTTATTTTCTGATCAAATTACAAAATTTGTTTGTACCAATAGGTATTATATATTTTTGTTATTTTGTGCAATAGTTAATTGTCTTTGCAACAAATATCTTTTCTTACAGATTATGACTATTTTTAACAATGCTCTATAAAAAGCATCAGCAACAGGTAAATTGGTTTGTAGTGTTATTCCGCTTGAGGTTTTGTAGTGTTACTCCGCTTGAGGTTAATCTCTAATGTTTTTACTTCTTTTACCATGTCTTAATTTTTTATTTTTTTTAATATTAGACATCTTACAATGCTTTTTCAGCTTAATGCAGATCAAATAGAGGGCCCACATCTCATAAGACACATTAAGTGTGGACTTTTTAGGGTAAAAGTTCCCCCCCCCCTTTTTTTTTCTTCTATTTTTTTAAATATAGATTGTTGATCGTGTAGAAAGTAAAGTATGAGGAGAGAGAGTGCACAGTGGGTCAAAATTGTGTCAAAATTAAAAAAAAAAACTGTGTTTAATGTAGGTTTAATGATAATGTTTTCCATACTTATAAAGCTTTAATAAAATGATATTTGTTTTGTCATTAACTTTTAAATTAAAGTTTATACAATCAGTTGAAGATAACATTTTTTTTTAGATTTGTAAATTTTAAAACAAAAATTAATTAAAAAAAAAGTTGCTACACATAAATTGTAAATTGTTTTATGAATTAAAATATATGCGCTATTATTTTTTTATATATTGATAGATTTATCTTTTTTTAAACAACAGAACTTTGCTGCAAGTTTTTTGCTTATAAGTAAGAATTTTTATTTAACTTTGAAGTTGATGTATTTTTGTAAGTTTTTTGAGTGAAAATTTTAACTTTTTTTAGTTAATTAAAAAAACCTCCAAAACCCTCCAGTCTGAAAATACTTTAAAATCTTTATTAAGTATATATATGATATTTTAAAATTGATTTGAGCCTCAACAAAGTACCACCTTGTCTAAAAAATAACTTTTAGATAACAGCAGGGGTAGTGCCAGCATTTTTTGGTCTACGAGATATCTAACTTCTAGACATGGAGCAAACTCCAAACATTTATATGTTTATACTTATGTCAAATAAGGATGCTTTGCAAAAAAAAAAGCAATGATTTGAGCCTGGGAACAATAAAACCCCAAAATTTTAGCCCCCTTGAGGGCCCTCCCAGCCCCAAACGTGAGAACAAGTTGATGAAATATTTTTTGAACTATTTTCAACTAGACTTATATTCATTGATAAATTTTAAATTTCATAGTAAAATATTTTTGCATTCAAAAACTATGACCATATAAAGTTTAAACCCCCCTTATTTTGAGGGGGTTGCAAATTTTATATGATCGTAATTTTTGAACGCTGAAAAATTATAATAAAACTTAAAATACAATTTAAAAATTTTTTTTTTTTAATTAAAAATTTATTTAGAAGCTCCAAATATGTTATTTAAAGCTAATTTAGTAACATTTAATAAAAAAATAATTTTGGCATAAAAATGGGTAATCTGACCCACTGTGGAGTGGTGGGGAAAAAAAATATGCTGCATCTATAGTTAGTAATTTTGTAATTGGTTAATTTATCAATCTGTAATTAATTATGCAAATTTAGTTATATTTTTTTTGTAAATATTTACTTTTCTTTAGATATTTTGTTTTGTTATTATGTATAAATAAATTGTTTACTAGATAATAGATGTGGTGCATTTTTTTCTTTTTTAATTCAATTACTTTTTTTAGATTAATTAGATGACATGTTTGTTCAATATAGACATACAATTGAAAACTATTAAAAATTGTTATGTTTTGTTAATTTGTTAATGTGTAAATAAAAACATATTTTTTTAAAAAATTTTTTTTGTAACCAAATGACTCGTATTTTATCTGTGTGAACGAAAATGCGAACATCTAATGTAAACTTCAAATTATGTAAATCATTAAAAATTATACCAAATGTTACAGATTTATATTTGATTGAAAATTTTATTGCGGCTTAAAAATGCATATAAATCAAAATTAATTTGCTTAATTTTGATTTATATGCATTTTTATAAAGCATTTATTTGTCATTTGATAAAGTTTAATATTTTTATAAAGTTTAATAAAGTCTTTGGTTTATTAAACAGTGTTAAAAGATAATATTACATGCCATAGTGGTTGAAGTGCTTCGCGTGGGTTTAAATCCTTTCGATTTCACGCTTAATTTTTTTTTTAAATCTATTTCAAATTTCTAGAATGCAAAGTTAAACATTTTTAAAGGTCTATAGATATTATATGCATAACATAGAAAGATATTATAACAAACAAAAGATCTTATAACAAACTTTTTAAAATTATTTAAAAATATGAAAACACCATTAGAAATTTTTGGTGTATATATCATGATAGAGTTTTATTGTGTTAATACTAATATCCAATATGTTAATAAATAGCGATTCGCAAAACTTCTACCGAAATGTGTAATGTTAATTATAAAAAAAAAATGTAATTAACTTTATAGCTTTGTAACTTTTTATAGCTTTAAAAAGTAAACAATAAGTATAGTTCTTATATATGCAATATATAATTAGTATAATTATTTAAAGTAAATAGTATAATTATTTTTCTAATAAAGAATAAGTATAGAAAAGGTCAGTGTGGAATAGATTTACCAAGACCCGTATTTTACAGGTCATGACAGCTAGTATTAATGATTACAGCAAAACATACAAAATAATATTAATGATTATAGTAAAACATCCAAATTTTATAAAAACATAAAATAATATTAATGATTACAGCAAAACACATAAATTTTTGAATATTTTGAATCCGCATTAACTTTCTAGAATCAGTTAGAATGAAGCAAAAAGCTTTATAATTTTTGATACTATAGAAAAAGACTTAAGAAGAAGAAACTAAAGACTTGAGAAGAAGACATGAAGTTTTTATACTTTAATATCTTTAGTTTAACTTGAATACTTTTTCATTTTTTCTAAACTACTTGCCAAAAATTAAAAAAAAAAAAAATCTCACCAAATTGCTGCTGGTTTCGATTGTACCATTGCCGCAACACCATTCACAGGAGCAATTATTGATACATTAGTTAATGCAACTGGTGAAGACATACAAGTATCATTTACTTTGTATGCCACTTTAAAACTTGTTATTTCTTTTTCACATTGCCAATTAGCTGTCAATTGAAGAGGTGATGAACTAGCACCATTGCAGCGTACCTTTTTTTGTGAAAAGATAAACGAAGAAATAAAACATTTAGAGAAATAAAGAACAGAAAAAAAAGAAAAAAGTTAAAGGTAATACAACTGTCATCAAATATTTATAAAAATATAACTATTAATTTGAAGAAAATAAAATGTTTTCATTTGTCTTTATTTAAGATATTTATATTATGAATTATAATTTGATATATGTACATTTAAGATAAAAATAAAAAATGTAACAATGTTAAAACATTGATTAACAAAATACCATTTTTATACATTTAATCTAAATTTACAAAAAACTAAATTTAAGTTTATAGAGAAACAACAAATTCTAGCATTTCTGGCTGAAAACATCATTTCCATTTGCAATTAAAATTGTTCTAAATAATAGTATAATATTTTGGAAACATTTTACTTTGTTGTTTTTGAATTTAATTATATTTCTTAATATGAAGCATATTATGAAATATACTTAAGTTAAAATATTAGTATTGAGTATTACGCTTAACCTCTTAATGCAGCAGCCATCTTGTTTAACAAGGTTCATATTTTAGAGTTTAAGAATGAGAAAGAGTTGCAAATAAATTAATCAAAAAAAGAGAAGCCTCCATAACTGTAGTGACAATGTTGGCAAAGAAACCTAACCCAAATATATTTTTCTTTTTTTTAAATATACTACTTTACAACTGATAAATCTAATTTTTGCTCCTATAAATGCTTCATTATTAACAAATTGCAACTTTCATACTGTAAATACTCTTGTATATACTCTGTAAATACTCTTGTAAATACTCTTGTAATACACTGTATTTACATACAAAATGGTATTTAGAATACAATTATTAGTTTGAACTCCTTACAGAATAATCCAATCAATCATTTTTTGTAGCAAGTTGGTAGTTTATTAATTTTTAAACCATATAGCAAGTTAAATATTAAAAAATTATTTTTATAATATGTATTAAAATATTAGGGCAAATTAGTTAAATGTTTGTAAAAGAAATAAAAATCATTCTACTAAGGAAATTTTAAACTACAAAAGATTTCTAGTTATATAATATCTTTCCTCTGCTCTCAAATACTTATATGTACGAACAAGCATTTTAGATCTGATCATTTTATATTAGTATCTGATTTTTATTTTGTAAAGTTTATCTTATAAACTGCAAAATTCAGTACAAGGCCATAAGCATAACACTATATATAAAAATTATTACACTTTATTCACAGCCTGGAAATGGAAAGATGTCAGGCAAAAATATTTATGGTACTGTTTACTAGACTGTAAACTTGTCCTTATGAAGTGCATACCAACTTAAAACATTAAATACATACGTTATGTGCATGCAAGTTTGCAACATGTTTGCTCATTTGATGAGAGAACATGTTGGAAACTTGTATGCAATTCCCACGGGCAGAGTTTGTTGGTGAAAATAATGCTCATCTGTACGTTTTACAATCTTCTAGAGCTGAATTGCTAACTGCTAAAAGATTCTATGAATTGAGGCAACGAGATGGAGGCAATGAGGTAAGCGCTATTGCTCTTGCAATATGTGCAAGAGCAATAGCAATTGATAAACAATACCTCTCATGGAAATAATATATATAATCCATTACAATGTTAGCATCTGCTAAGGTAGCTTCTCTTTATCATGCTTGTTAACAATGTTGTAATATTTGGGCTAGTTTTTCTAATGATACTCTTTCTCTTTTAGACAAGGACCAAAAACGCATTATAGATGTAGTTGGACCTGTCTTATCTGCCAGGCTTGAGCCTCCTTTCCATCATTATAAGGTTGCATCTCTTCCTCTTTAATACAAATATTATTATGGTCACTCCTTAATACAAATATATAATGGTCACTGCTCAAAAGTGCTATCATCTCTAGTTCTATCAACCAAAACTCATTCTTGCTTGAGTCATCAAAGTCATATTTTTATACTGTATCAGCCCCTTAACGCTCTAAAAACTTTTATTTATCTAGTTTTTTTCTCAGCACTTAAATACTTTGGAACTCACTCCCATCTTCATGTTTTGCTGACTCAAACAACCTTCAACTTTTTAAGTCTTCTGTCAACTGATTCTTTCCTATTTGTTTTCTAGTAGCTCCCAACTTAATAATTGTTGCTTGCAGCCTTATTGGGAGTGAATTAATATTAAAAAAGTAATAATAAAAATTAAAAAATCTTCTTGTAAAATATCAGATTCAGTTTTGTTTTGTGCCAAGCTAGGCTTAAGTAACAATATTTGATTAGTTAAATGCAAATATATTATATATTTTCCTAGATTTTTGACCACTGAATAAAATTTTCAGATGCAACTCTATTGATTTAAAATAGACTTTTCTGACAAGCAAAATTATATTGGATAAAATTAATAACATTCTTAAAAATAATTTATATTTACAATGTTGGAAAAACACTACTGGCATTATAAATTGGTTCTAAACACAAAAAAAAACAATCAAGTTTACAAAAATCCACACAGTCATTACAGAAGAAACAATTTATATAATAAAACATTGCAAAAAAACTTTATTTTATTTTAATAAGGAAACATCGAAGAAAAATAAACATGACTGCTTTGATGTAACAATGGGGAGTTGCAATAAGTGGATGAACATTTTGCACCCTCTAATAAATTACATACAAAATTTTATCCAAAATACAATTAAAGTTAGCTATAGTTGTACAAAAAATGTGGAAAAAATTACAAAAAGCCACTAAAAAGCTTCGATATATATAAATTCCAAATTAAAAAAAAAATTTTGAATTTTGTCAGTAAAAGAAATTTTAATTCATCCATAGCACTCTTTAAGTAACAGGCCATGACACGCAAAATTTAGAAAAAAATATGGGGGCCAATATCAACTTCTATTAAATGGACGCAGAAGACTAAAAAAGTTTGTTTGATTCTTTAAAGCTTCTTCTTTACTTATTCTGTTAAAAAAAAAGGCGTAAAAATGCTGTGTTTATGGCTGTTCTACAAATTACTTATTACAGAAAAAAAAGTCGAATGAATTTAAAATGTCAGTTTATAGATTTCCAAAAGACAAAGAAGAGAAAAAATGTTGGATAAAATGCATTCCTAATGCAAATTTAAAAATGACAAGTAACAGTGTAGTCTGTGAACTACACTGGCCCAAAAATGTTGAAAAAATTAAAGTAAAAGGAAGAGAAAGACCAAAAAACCCACCATCAATTTAGCCCAATGTTCCTTTAAGTCAAATACCAACATCTATATCCTCTTTAAGATAAACTAAATTTGCATTATCCTCTAGCCGAAATTCTTTTGATGAAATTGATTTATTTTTAGCACAACTATGAAAATGACTTTTGTGACACTGTTAAATAAAAAACGCAATTTTTCGGTAGAAACTATTTTCATTTCAGATAGTAAATGTGTACATTGTGGATATATAATGGCATTGTGGATATATTTATAACCTATAATATTTACATAACCTATTTCATTAATTTGATTCTTATTTCATTTATATTTAATATGTTGCTTTAATTTGTTTTTTATAATTTTATTTATTGAAAGTTTTAACCTGCATAATATTTATATTTAAGATTATTTCTTTGTTTTCTGTTTTTCCATTTAGGTTAAAATTGAAATATTTATGGAATTCCGGTACATCCCTAGTCTAATGTTGTTAACACATGGTCTAAATTTGAAGATATCTTGGGATATTTGAACCTTTTAACACCAAACGGTAAAGAAATAGTTATGAATGAGCAAATTGATTTCAAGAACACAAATAAGCATAGTCTAAGTGTAATTATCAGAGCATTTGAGTATTTTGCTACCTCATGTACACTTTATGAAAAATTGCGTGTTGATTTTAAACTATCTTCTATGCGAACATTGACACACATTACTTCAAAATTATCGAAATCTTATAATAATTTTTTTTAAAAAAAAGTTTTTGATAATTTAAGTAATGATAAAAAAACTTGTATTATTCTCTACAATCAGGTGTATGTTAAAAAATGTTATTGTATCATGGAGGTGCTCTTTTTGGAAAAGCATTAGATTTGAAAGCATTGGAGAAATGGCATTACGTATGACAAGTAATCAGGGGAAACGTATAAAACAATTAACACATGATACAGGACATTCCAAAAATCATACATGTAAACAGTCTTTCACAGGAAGACGTGCAATTGCATGCAATTATATGACCACGCAAAAAATAATTTGTTTTAATGATTTGACCACAGCTTTCTACATACTTTCAAAATTTAAAAATGCGCTCAAAAACTTTCTTTAACTTATTTTAAAAAAAAAACTTAACAAAAGAGAAAAAAAACAAACACTTAAAGCAAAAACACAAATAAACAATTTTCATAAAAAATACATAATTATAAAAGTAAAAAAAAAATACATAATTATAAAAACTGTTTTATAATAAGTATTAAAAAACAGTTTTTAATACTTATTATAAAAACTCATTAGAAGTGTTTTGTTACTTTATTATAAAGAGTTTCAATAATATAAAAGCATTTATGATCAAACTTATTTAATTGTAACGGCTTTCTAAAACATTTTTCTTTTTTTTTCAACGAAATTTTGTTTATCCTTTCAAATGTATTAACTTTATTTATTTAATTATTTAAAGATGTATTAACTTTAATTATTCTTTTATTAAAATTCGTTAAAGAGATTCATTGTCGTAGAATGTCTTTGTTTATAAAAACAAAACATTTCTTTATTTTTTAATAACGTTTATCATAAAAAAATGCACACCTAAACAATTTATATATTATAAATTAAAAAAATATATACAACTGCCAATTATACTTTTAAAAAAAGCATTATCTTGGGTTTTGCTAATATAAAAACATTTGTTCAAAGTTTTTGTAATTTATTTCGCTTAAGATATAATTCAAAATAATTTTCATTCAGCGTGTTTTTAAAATGTTGTTTGAAATAGCCGCGGTCAAATTATCAAAGCAAAATGTAACTTGCCTTGTCTTATAAAGATGTGCAATCGAACATCTTTCTGTGAAAGACTGATGTAAAGGAATTGTTGAGCTGACAAAAACACTATTAGGAGAAATACACAAATATGTTATGTTGGGAAAACTTTCCACAGACCCACTTGAAAAAGAATTCAGTTAGTTAAGACAAGGATCTGGCACATATTTTTTTAGTGTCCAACAAATAATTGAAAAGTTCAATATTTTTAAAACTTCACTTTTGTTGTCATATAACATTCCTTTTGATAATACTGTTCAATGGGTTTTCTTCTCATTTATACTCTTTAACTCTATTATAGATAAAGTTTGTTGGATATCCCTGTGCAACACTTTTATGCTTATATCGAAGCATTACTCTTTTGATATGGAACAGCATCATTGTAATATATTGTCTAACATTTTTATCAACCACTGCAAACTTTCTACACCAAAATCAAACAAAGAATGGTCTCTAAAAATTTTACTTTTTCTTACATTAATGCCTAAGCTTTGTTGAGCCAATATTTGGCCAATGTAGTTGCGGATCATTTTTTTGGTATATTTTAAAAACTTCTTACATAACATTTTTAAAAAATTGTATCATTTTACAAGTTGTCTTGTTAAATTATTTATTAAATTATACAGTTATTTATTGACACTTTAGCTGCTATTTTTTTGTTGATATTTATTAATTGATTTAAAGCTTCTGTTCTAGGATTTTAAAAGTATATCTTATTTCTTTAAAATATAATCTTATTTGAAGGTGTAGTTACCCTAACAATATATTGTTTAACTTTTTTTTTTACATGATATAAAACTTGTTTTTGTTTCATTATTTAGGCCATTTTATGAATTGAAACAATAAAATGAAGTTTAAAAAACCTAGAAAAATTTATAAATTGTTTTTAATAATTGTAAAGGTTTATACATCAATTAATGTATTTTATCATGTGGGACATTTAATAAAACATATTTTATTTAAAATATTATTCATTATATTGATTTTTTGAAATATCGGCCCTCACATTTTATCCTAAGTTTTGCATAGCACAGCCTGTTACTTATAAAACGTCATGAATTCACCCAATGTTTTTTTAAAAATAAATATTTTTAAGTCTCTAGCTAGTGTTAACTTACCAACAAAATCTGTTACAATAATACATGAATGTTTCAAGTTCTTTTAATAAATACCTGGTATTTAAGAATATCAATATTGTAGTAAGAAGCCTTAGAGCCCTGTTCAGTAGACTGTTTAATTAAATATGATGCTAATGCTTTCATATTAAACTTAAATGCTAGACTGTCATTTCCAAATACTTGTCCTTCTCTGAAAAAAACAACAAAAAAAACAACAACATAAAATTCAAATTAGTAAAGTTAGAAATACAAAAAATATAAAAATTGAAAAGTTATCAATAAATAATAAAATCAATAAATGTTTATTATTACTTAATAAATACTCATTATTATTTATTTAAATTTACAAACTAATATAAACTTATATTTATAGTGTGTATAGTTTTGTCAGTGTTAGTAAAACAATATAACAAATTATACTAACATAAAATAAGTAACAGACTATACTAACATAAAACAATATTAGTAACAAAATAGAGCATAAGTTTTTTAACTTCTTTCAGTTTTGTTATTCAGAAACTGCAAAAAATTGAATAAAAAAAAAAAAAAAGGAAAAAAAAAAAAATTTCTTGGTACCAGATTTTGAGTGGACTCAAAGAAACTCTGGATTATAATTCAAACTTAACATTTGCTATTTACATTAAAAAAATTTACTGAAATATTATATTGTATCAAGTTATTGTATTTAAATTTAAACAGTTCATACTTCTCAACTAGTGCTTTGTTTGGGTATATTTGCTCCAGAGATGACATTCCAGTAATGTTGAATGATAACTGTGGAGGGTTAAGGTCAGTGGAAAGAATGTTGATAATTGTAGCCGGAAAAGAAATAGTCATATCGCCTGTCACCTTAACAACACAACTGAAAAAAAAATATTTAAAAATTACTTTTAAATTTAAATAAAATGTTTTAAAATTATAAAAATATATAATTATAAAAAATATAAAATTATAAAAGCTTATAAAAACAAAGATAAAGGGAAAAAAAAAAAGAAAATAAAAGAAGACTTTTAAGTAATAAACTTTGAGTAAAAAGTTTTTGAGTGAAAAAACATTTTGGATTACCAAAATTGGCAAATCATCAAAGTTATGAAAAAAATAAATATTTATAATTTGTTTACTCATAAACTTTTTTTTTTTACTGAAGTATATCTTGATAGAACATTTTTACATATACATAAAATATGAAATATTTTATGTATATGCAAAAATGTATATAACCATATATGTATATACACAAATATATATATATATATATATATATATATATATATATATATATATATATATATCAAAAGTATCATTTTTTACCTTCCGCACTTTCAAAGCCAACAATTTATATATATATATATATATATATATATATATATATATATATATATATATATATATATATATATATATATATATATATATATATATATATATATATATATATATATATATATATATATATATATATATATATATACACAAATTGTTAGCTTTAAAAGTACGGAAGGTAAAAAATGATACTTTTGACAACAAATACGTCACTTTTTTTTTTTTTTAAACAAGGCTGCAAGCAAACACTAATTAGTGTTGGAAGTTACTAGAAGAGAAAAGATGAAGATTGTAGAGCAAGATAACGATTGACAGACGACTTAAAAGATTGCAAATTATATGAATCAGGAAAGCAAGATAAAGGAAGCGAATTCCAAAGAACTGATGTTCGAGGAAAAAAACTAGACGAATAAGAGTTTTTGGAGCATTTAGGAACAGTAACAGAAAAAGGATGAGACTTAGTTGAATGACGAGTAACATGAGAATGAATTTTAGTAGATGGCACAAGAGTCGCTAGCTCTTTAGAGCAGTGCCCATTATAGTATTTGTAGAAAAGAGAAAGAGAAGCAACATTACGACGATGTGACAGAGATTGAAGGTTGGCTGCAAGAGTAGGTCCAACTATGTTTACAATGCGTTTTTGCACCTTGTCTAAAAGAGAAAGGGCATCATTAGAAGATCCACCCCAGATATGGCAACAGTATTCCATACAAGGCCGGATTTAAGATTTATAGAGATAGAGAATAGAATCCAGAGTAAGAAAGTGACAAGCTCGATAAAGAGAAGCAACTTTAGCAGATGCTAATTTTGCAATGGATTTGATATAAGGTTTCCAAGAAAGATCAGAAGTAAGAGTTAATCCTAGAAGATGAAGGGTAGGAGACTCATCGAGTACATTACCGTTCATAAATATAGGAAGGTCTAAAGTATTGCCATAACGATTGGCTGAAAAAAATTGAGTTTTATCTGAATTAAAGTTCACCAGCCACTGTGAGCCCCATGCTGTAGCAGAAGTGAGATCCTTTTCAAGCTCAGATGCCCCCTGCAAGCAATCAGAGGGAGTTGGCTTCTTATTGTGACAAGAATAAATAGTAGTATCATCAGCGAACAATGCCACCTTAGATGTGAGAAAATCTGGAAGATCGTTAATGTAAATTAAAAAGAGTATAGGGCCTAGGATTGAACCTTGAGAAATCCCTGAGGTTACAGAATAAGAAGAAGAGTGGTGTTAATTTTAATTATTATACGTCAATTTTGATTTTTAAACAACATTTCTGTGTTGTCATAAAGTTAACACCATTAATTTAATTGCAAATTAATCATTTTTTTTTGAAAAACCGCAAAAATGCAAAGTTAATTAACCAGAATGTTTTTAAAAACATTCTGAATGTTTTTAAAAATACAAACAATGTTTTTGTTTTTATTTTTTGTATGAAATGTTTTTATTATTTATTTTGTTTACTGTAAATCATGCGCGAGTGTTGCTACATCGACTATCTTATAGCCTGACTCGCAAAGGAGTGCTGCTACATCAATTGACAAATAATCTGACTCGCACCGGAGTGCTGCTACATTGACTGAGGGTTAGGTTAGGGCAGGCAGTCTATTAAATAACTAAAAAAAAGAACTTTTTCCAGTCTTCTGAAAAAAATTTTTTTTTTTTAAATAAAAATGACCATGCAAGAGTATATATATATATATATATATATATATATATATAGGCCTCCGCAGGCCTCTTGCTCTTGCCACACTCCCCTTAACAATTTATGGTTCTCGCAAAACTACAACATTTTCTCTTTCAAAAGTATAATTATCGTTGTAACTAAAATTAAAAACTTAAAGTCATTTTTATAAAAAAAAAAAAAAAAATAACTGCATAATACTGCAATGCTTTTTAATAGGCAAGGTTGTTGCAAAAAAAATAAATAAAATAAAAAATAAAAAAATAAAAAAAGAGCGCCAATTTAAATATAAATGTTTTGATTGGACTATCTGATAAATATAAAATTATTTCACCCTAAAATAAAATTATATTGATAAAATATAAAATTAATTATCTGATAAAAAATAAAATGATTATACTCTAAATTGCATAATAATTTTTAAATTATGTTATGAATTATATATTTTATATGTTAACATGGCCTACTTTATTTATACGGCCGGATATTTTACATTTTGAGGAAAAAAATAGAAGGCCAGTTTTTAAAATCTTAATGTTTCAAAAATTTAATACGTTTTGAACATTTTCAATATTATTTTACTTTCTACATTTAAAAAGTCCACAAAAGTTGTATTTATTCATAATTTTAGATATTAAACGAACATTTATTAAGAAATAAATAGTGTTTATTTTAAAATTTAGTATTAGTAAAAACGATGTAAGAAACAAGAACAGTTATAAAAAATATTTAAATGTTTCTCTTTTTTCATTTAAAAATAAAATAATTATATATAATTTATTAAATTTTCTCAAATTTTCTCTTTTTAAAAGATTTTACATGATCAACAGCTACTTCACTGGTAGAGATAATTCTTTTATTATTAAGAAAAATGTTAACAACAATTCTTCCAGCAAGTTTTATCCCAGTTTTCTCATGCATGGGGCAAGAAAAAGTCTGAAAAGAGTCATAAAAGTGGTTTAACAAATATTCTAAAGCTTGTCGTGCATGTAAACTAAATTTCTTTATTTTTTTATAAAAGTAGTCAATCATAGCAAAGGATGTGCAAACATAATCCAAAAGTGATGGTGAAGGAATAGTGAGACCACCCCTAGAAATAATTGTTAAATAAGTATGATCAGGATTGCTTTCATCAATATTGACACAACATAAAAATTCTTTACAACATGTACCAAAACGTTTTTTAAGTTTCTTTGCTATATAACCAGCAATATGAGCACCTACTTCCCTACTTTCTGGTGCAAGTGTCATGATTTCTGGAGTACACTGAGCTTCATCAATATCAAGAAGAAAGTTTTTCCAATCTGTTAAATTATTTTCTGACTCAGGCACTTTTAAACTATCATCGAAGTTAATACTTTCTTTAACTATACTTTTGATTTTTAATATTTTTTTAGAAATAGTGACATATTTTAAACCTACCAAAAATCTTCCACTGCTCATTTGTCTATATTGTCCAAATCTCCTTTCTAATGGGTCACTTTGAAATCTCGCAGTTAAAACAAAGTGATATCCATCATTAAGCAAGTCCTCGATCAATGAGGGATGACTATTAAGTGTTCTTATTAGTGCTGCAGCTGTCTGAACACTTAAAGTAAACTTCTCACAGTTTGGTATCTTTTGTGATTGCCAAACTTCAATCCAATGTGCCATTTCCCGAAGGAAATTCAGGTTTTTTATCACCAGAAACGACTGCATTACCTAAAATATTACATGCTGAATACTGACATTTAGAATTTGATAAAACCCACCACTTGTTAAATAATGTAAGAAAATCTGCACTACTTTTAAGATCTGGAAAATATGAGTGAATCGCTGCTGATGTAGTTTCATCAAAAATTGCAAGTGCTAAAGAAACATTTTGTTTAAAATTGCCAGGATGTAACACTTTCATTGTTATTTTTGGTGCTTTACGCAAACCAGCATCAAGAGTGAGGTCTTTTTCATAAATATTGTGGAAGATACTCCATTTAATTTCTCCCCCACATACAATTATAGGATCTTTAAATCCATTAAAGTTAAAATCTGGAAATAAAAATCTTTTGCAATTTAACAAATTATTTCTGATGTTTTTAATAAGATGTACAACATCAAAACAGAGGTAAATTTTTTTTAGATTGTAAATAAAAAACAAATCTTCAGCTTGTTGATTCGATGCACAAAGGATTTTTTTAAAACAAGAAACATTAGCAGAATGGTTGTCACACACAATAACTCTAACATTAAATTCACATTCAGTTAAAATACGAAGACATTCAAAAATTTCTTCTTTCAACCATTCAACATTGATTGTTTTTTCAGGAGACGTTTTGGTCACATATGGAATGTTTTGTTTCAGGCCAACTATCATAAAACAAACTATTCCCTTATACATTTCTCCAGACTCATCACTACCAATCATCTCTCCAGCAAAATACTCCTCACATTTTTGCAAGTACATTTCATCAAAAATCAAGCAAATGTCTTGAGATATCTTACCTTCTAATTTTAAACGTTTTGCACAACTTAGAGCATCAATATTTCCACTAGTTATTTTTTTAAGTAATGATAATGATGGTAAAGGCAATTCTTCACGCAAAAGTTGGTATGACTGCATAGAAGTATATCGTAATATCAGTGAATACCTTAAAATATTGGCTGAATAAATAGGTTTTTTCATATATTTAATTTGCTGTAATTCAGTCAATACAGATGAAAATTGTTCGGCTTGTGATTTAATGTAGGTAGGAAAATTATGAAGCATACTTTTACAAGATAAACGACAATCTCTTCCTTGACAAAACCACTGAGGTAATGGCAGAGGTGAACCTCTGTAAAATAATTTAACATGCATCTCATTGTTTACACTAATGCACTCTGTAACCTCTGGAATAGATAAAGTACTATGACTCAATTTATAAAAAATTACATGATCGTCATACTTCAAAAATGAAAAACCATCTGGAGCAAAACTTTCAGTAATATCGTTAAAGCTATTAATCAAATCATTCAATAAAAACTGTTCATATTGATCTGGCTGAAATATTCTTTTAGTTGGTGATTTTCTTAATGAATTAGAAGATTTTATAAGTTGTAATGAACCTTCTTCAGTCAAGTTTGCGCAGTCAAAAATAGTTGGAATAGGCTTTAAATTTTTTATTAATCTAAAACGTTGATTCTTATTACCATTCTTATAATATTTTTTTTCAAAATGTTTGATGCATATAACGGAAGAATTAGTAGGTGTCCAATCTTTTCTATTTACAAATTTAATCCAATATTTTTTTAACTCTTCATTCTTTGGAAACGAAAATACTACTGTAGATACTTCACCATAATTATGATAATTTGAACGACAATTTACGACGCAACATTTGTTAACCATCTTTTTGAACTTCCAAAGCTGCTTTCTTAAAAACACTTTTCCAGAAAACTGGCCTTCTACTTTCCTCTTCAAAATGTAAAATATCCGGCCGTATAAATAAAGTAGGCCATGATGTTAATTATTTTAACATATTATTCACTTATATAGTAGAATTTTTGACTGTTGTAATTCATATATATATATATATATATATATATATATATATATATATATATATATATATATATATATATATATATATATATACATATATATACATATATACATATATATATATATATATATATATATATATATATATATATATATATATATATATATATATATATATATATATATATATATATATATATATATATATATAAACACACACACACATATATATACACACACACACACACACACACACATATATATATATATATGTATATACATATATATATATATATATATATATATATATATATATATATATATATATATATATATATATATATATATATATATATATATATATATATATATATATATATATATATATAAAATACAGATATAAAATAATAAAGCGATGAACTAAAACATAAAACGTTAAAACATTTTCTCTAATATTATTTTGATATCTGATCTTTAACAATCCCAGTTTCATATCACATTTAATTTAAGTAAACTTTTCTAAAATTATAATGGTCTCACAATGTTTATATTTGATAATAAATATCTAAAATAAATATTTGATAATAAATATCTAAAATATCTGTTTTTTATCAAATTACTTTCCTTTGATAAAAAGTAATAATAAATTATTGAAATTTAGCTATGTTCATCATTTGCTGGTTTATTTAAAAATTGAACGTTTGATTAATTCCTTAAATGTCATAAAATTGTATTAATTTTATTAATCTTTTTACAGAACAAAATTATCTCTAGTATTTTAAAAGTTATAAAAGTTTTAGTAGCACTCTTTAAGTAATTATTTTTAAAAAATATCATGAAGCCATAAAGCTCACTTTGAAACAGCCCTGTTTTAAATGTAAAGCATTATATAAGCAAAAATATAGGCCTGAACATAAAATACAATCAGTTTAAAAACTGTGTTGTTAGTGTAGAAATAGAAATTAAACTACCTTAAACCCTGCCAAAGCTACAAAGAAAAAAAAAGAAAAGAAAAAGCATAAACAAAGAGAAATTCCAAATAAAAAATCATGATTTTAAATCCAACTGGACACAAATAAATGATTTTCCTCTACCACTGGTTTATAACCATATTTATTCTGAAAGATTGCCTAAAAAGAATGCCACTTTTTGTTAAATAAGAATTTCACTTTTAACAAAAAAACTGTACTATGAAATTTAAGTTAAAATATGTTCACCTAGCAACAACAGAATAATAGGCCAAAAAAAAAAATAAAAAAATTACAACAAAATATACAATATTCATCTTTGACATTCAATAAATAAACACAGTTTTCAGATAGCAGCTAGCATTTATACTTTCTCGAGAAATAATGAAGGCTTAAAAACCATTTACAGTTGGAGATTATATCAATTATACTTGCTTTTAAAAATGTCCGAATATTTTTGTGACAAAATAAAGAGGAAATAACTGAAAGATTAAAGATACCCCACTTTCTGCAGAAACAGTTCACAACAGAACAATAAAAATGGCAGAGAATGTGGCAAACTTCTGATTTAAAATCATTACTCTTGTTTTTCTTGGCATGTAATGAGTTATGTGACATTTAAGATACACACAAGCTGGGCTAGTAAGGCAATATGTATCCTGACAGGGTACAGACAAAGAATTACAAACTTTTATACTGTTTAATCGGCAAACCTGTGTAGAAGACATTAATTACTTAATAGTTTCTTTTGTAAGTCAATTATCTATGTTTACTCAAGATATTAAAAATAAAAATTCATTTCATCTGTTTAAAAAAACATTGAGAAGCAGAAAATATAATTAAAACTATTTTTTGGCTGCTAAAAAAATTAAAGATTTCTTTACTAATTGTTTTGTAGTGCTCAAAAAGGAAAAAAACTACTTTGCAATTTTTGATACATCAACTTATTGTGAACACCAATGAAATAAACTTTAAAACATTCCAAAAAGTCAATAGAGCTTCAGCATTTGAACTTTGGTTAATAGATTTGAAATCAAGAGATGTTTGGTCTTCAAAATTTACAACCTTGAGAACAGAACTAAAAAACTTAAAAATAAAAGAATTTTAAGAAAAAAAGAAACAGAGCAGGTAGTAAACTGAAAGAACTTTCAAAGCCTTTGAGATTAAATTATATTTGAAACATGGAATAGTCTTTCTGAGTTTCAAGTTACAAACTTAAGCTAGTGCCTTTTTTTGTTAGTTTATTTCATAACAATAACAGTTTTTGTTAACTCTCTTAAAGATTTATCTTATTAATCGCATTATATTCATTAGCATTGTTTAAACCTAATTAAACATTAGGTTATGTATTTCATTAATTTTTTTTCTTTTGTTTACTCAGTGCTTATGATTTTAATTTCATAAAAGGTCGTTCCAAGCTGACTTGGGGCCCAAGAGCAAAGTTAATTTGTGAAGCTCCAAAATCTAAATGTCTTCTATACAATCACATTGTAAATATGATTGTATATACTTTTTGATATTTAGCAAATATTTAAGGCAGTCTCTAAATCATTGGAGTATGGGAATAAATTATCCCGTTGTTGGAGCGGCCCTCCTCTCATATTGTTTTGTTCCATTATTATTTAAATGATGTGATGTTAAAAAAAAGAAAAGAAATATAAATTACTTTATTATTTTTATTACTATTTATTTCAAAAAAATAAATTATTCCCCCATATTTTGATTTATAATTGACTTTTAGTCAACTTAAATGATTTCAAAAATGTATAAGTCGATTTTTGTAAGCTTTAGAAAATATACTAGTTGATTTAGCCGACAGTCAAATTATTTAAAAGTCGTATATCAGTACACCAATATCGAAAAAATGAGGGATTATGCAAAAACAAAACTAATCAAATAAAAAACCATTGCGATTCCAAAGTATTTAAAATTAGTATAGTAAACTGTTATGCAATATGCTGCAAACATGACAATAATTTGAGAGAAAAAACAAATAAAATATTCCTATTTTACAACTAAATTTGAACCAAATCAACTTTTGCTTCAAATGAAACTGAAGTTTTTTATTGGAAACTACTTTAGTAACTTGGACAAATAAAAATGAGTTGGAGTGTTTTATATTCGTTGAGCTGATGAATTTTTAACAAACAACTAAACCCAAAACAATCCAACACTTGATCTTTAACTTATAGCAAAATTTTAGTAAAGTTTATACTAACTTTTACAACTTTTAAAATTAGTTGATCTATTCACTTTAAGATTTACGGCATCCAAATGTCATTGGTACTTACCCTCACCTGCTGAATAAATATTTAGTTCTTCTTCCATCTTTCCTAGCTCATCAGGACTCCCTATTTATTAATTTTGAAGAAATGTAAAATAATTTTTAGCTTAAAAAAATAATTTTTTTCTTTTTTTGCATAGAAACATTAAAACTTAAGTCTTTCTCTCATGAATAAAAGTTTATAAAACCAACTAGAAATAGTTCCGAACTTATGGTATAATATATACCAAAATGGTACAAGACGAAACAAGATGAAACGATAAAAAATATTATTTCAATAAAACCAGTATGAAACGAAACAATTTTTATACTATATTACTATACTAAAT
>NC_061169.1:13681478-13688978 GCF_022113875.1 Hydra vulgaris
AGACTGTTTCTTTTGTTGTGGAAAAAATACAAGTATACATTTTTTTTATAATACAAACTTATATACTTGGTTAGATTTCGGTCTTGGTTTAAACACAGGTAAAGGAAGATTTGTAGGTGGACGCTTTTCATTTGTAGGTTTCAAAATATCAAAGTTTGCAAAATCTTCTGTTGAATTTATATTAGTAGCTAAATTCCCAACCATAGATGTTCCAATATTAAACTCATCAGAAAACAAAGTTTCTGAAGTTAAAGTATTATTTAAGTTGGTATTACTATTTTCTAACTTATTTGAAGTTGATTTATCAATAGAAACCAAAGAATCTTTGTTAATATTTGAAAAAGATTTTCTAGCGAATAATGGTGGCTGTCCATCACTAGTCCTTTGGTCTGTTAAAGTAGCAACTCTGTCATACGTTGAGAAATTCTTTGACTCAATGGCTTAAAAAAAAATTTTAAAAATAAAAAAACTCAAATATTATAAACAATCTTTAGCTTTTAAGTTTAAAGCTTACAATCCATACTGCTATGATCATCAAGCTGGAAAACTATCTCTTCATGCTTTGTAGTTAAATCTTGCTCACTAACAGATTTTTCTACTTTAAAAGCAGAGAACGATGAATCATCAGGAAGACTACGTAAACTTGCAGTCTCAACATTTTTTTGAAGACTCATCAGGTCATTGTTTGAAAAAGATCTAAAAATAAAAAAATATGGCAGTAGACATGAACTCTTGTGTGTGCATATATATATATATATATATATATATATATATATATATATATATATATATATATATATATATATATATATATGTAAATATATGTATTTTTGCTTGCATATATCTTTAGGAGAGAGCTCAATGAATAATAAAAAGATAGTAAAAAATAAAAATAAAAAATCAACAAAGGGTGTATGGAAACTTTGATATGCGAACCACAAGCAATTGTTCAAAAACAAAAACCTTTAAATCAGAACCCTGCATTCAAAAACTATTAAGATACAAAGGATAGGTTAAAAACAACACTCATTTTAACATGGTCTATCATAAAAAGCACCCACGTCACGTCACGCCACGTCACAACTAAAACTATTATGCTTATACAAAAAAAAAGGAACCACTTATTATTATATAATTTGGATAACAATTTATATATAAATATAAATGTTGCCATCAGAACAAGTTTTTGCTGGATAACCACAAACCATAAGATTTTCCTAACGCTTTTTTTTCTCTTATACAAAATTTTTTTCCCAAAATAAAAAATCACATTTTTTACCTGATGATTGCATGTAGCATGAAACTTATAGTTGCAAAAAATATGTAGTTTTATAAAAAATATATAAATACAGCTCTGCTTTAACTTAATTTAATGAGCATTCTCCTAAAAATGTATATGCATATATATATATATGCATATATATATATATATATATATATATATATATATATATATATATATATATATATATATATATATACATATATATATATACTATATATATATATATATATATATATATATATATATATATACATATATATATATACATATATATATATATATATATATATATATATATATATATATATATATATATATATATATATATATATATATATATATATATATATATATATATATATATATATATATATATATATAAACAGCATTTTCACATTACAAGCAACTTTTAATACAAAGACAAAATTTATGAAAAACTTACTTTTGAGAAAGCGCAAGCTTTCCTTGTGATGAGAAAATTGAAACAAATTTTTTTTCCTCACCTAAAAATCATTTTACTTTATTTTCGTAAGAATTTTCAAAATTTAATTTTTTAAAAAAATTTTTTAGAACTATCAATCTCAAAAAATAAGCAAAAGATATTGTTAGAACATTGATCAGAGATCAATTGTATAATGCCAAAATTTTCAATTGCTGTAGAAGTTTATCAGACTAATTTATCATCAATTTTATTTGCATTAGGTTATCATTCATTTTAAATATAACAATTAGCTAGCAAATTAAACAAGTAACTAATTCTTATAAAGATTGACACCTTTAGATAATCATGACACAATACTTTTCAGGAATTTTTGTATGAAATTAAGTAAAAGACATAATCTATAATAAAAAAATAAGAATTATATTTTCTTTATTTCTCATTTTCTCATACACGCCTTTTGAATCAGAATTTGCTACCGAAGATAAGGAAATAGTCTTTTATACATTTTATACAATAGGTTTTTAACAACATTTTGAAATAAAATTAACATTAGCTTGTAAACATGTCAATTATTCAACCAAACAATGGTTCTGATGCTGGCTGGTAGTAAGGTGTCCCGAACTCTGTGGTAGCTCTCAGAGAGGCTGATTCCATCAACAGCTGCAAAATACCAGAGAATTAACAGTGCCATGTTGCGCAAGGATGTTGTCCCTGTTAATGCTTTTGGTGCGCATTGTTGAGGCCACATAAAGAGCCCTATGTTACAAATTAGAGTTAATTAACAGGATTGAGACAATTGCATAGCTTATTGCTATCCAATTAACCTAACTGTTTTAATATATCTTTTACTAGTATTCGTGGTCTGCTAAGCAACCTTCCATTAGTTGAATCTTACCTCTTCCAAAATTCACCAGACTTGCTTACTCTTAGTGAGGCTAATTTAAATTCTGCTATTCTTTCTTCTGATCTTAGTGATGATAGGTACAATCCTTTGATTCGCAAAGACTCCAATAGTCACATGCTTGGCTTGAGGATATATATACGCATCAATTCACCTTTTTGTCACAAAATTAGGTTCAAATTTTTCAACTATTCTTTTATGTGCTTCCGCTTAGCTCCTCTCCACTTCTGTTTGTTCCAAGACTTCTGTTTGTTCCAAGACTCTTTGAGATGTAATTTCTTATCAAATTGACCATGACCTCTCTCTTTACCTCTTTGCCAATATTGTTGTTATTGGTGACTTTAATGCTCATCACACTGAATGGCTTGGCTCCAACGCCACTGAACCTGTTGGCACTAAAGCCTCTAACTTCTGCATTTCTCAATCTCTTATTCAAATAGTTAACTTTGTAACTCATTTTCCTGACCATCCTAATCATTCATCTTCACTCCTTGATTTATGTCTGGTCTCTGATCCCAGCTTGTGTTCAGTTTTTTTATTTTTTCTCCTTTAGGTGGTTCTGACCATGCAACGATATCTTTGAACCTTTCATCTTAATATAATAGGGTGAATCCTTTTTGGATTCACCCTATTATCGCACTACTTACTACTACCCTAAAGCTGACTAGAGTTTTTTTCATGATTTTCTTTGTGACGGTCTTTAGCCTAATGTTTTTTCTCTCTCAGCTGATAAATGTGATAAATCCTGATAATCCTGATACCAGCTGATCCTAACTTGCTTTTGGTAGTGTAGTAGTGTAAATATTCTTTTCAAGATTTTCTTCATAACAGTCTTTGGGCTGATGTCTTTTCTCTCTCAGCTGTAAAATGCGCCTCCTACACAGCCTCCTGGATTCAGACAGGAAATGAAGCTTTTATTCCTTCACGTCAGTTCCAAGTCAAGTCTCATTCTACCCCACATTTTTCACCCTTTTGTGCCTGATCACCGACTGTTATATTGAGCCCTTATGTCTAAAGAGAAAGATTTTTTCTTACAAGAAGTAATTTCTATAAGGGGAGACATACACATTTGAAAAAATTTCACAAAGAGTCGGACTTTGTTTCACAAGAAATTATATCTAATCATAATCTTTTTTTTATCTTTTTCAAAAGAACAACTCTATTGAGAACAAACAGCTATTTATTATTGCAAAAAATCGATGTAAAATGGTGCTGTCAGATGCTAAGCTTCATTTTCTTAGTTTACTAAATCCTGTACCTTATCTCAGAAGTTAGGCTCTAGAAACTTTTGGAAAATTGTCAACAGCGTCATTTACAAAGGAAGGTTTAACATTCCTTTTCTCATTCATGTGACTGATCTTATTACCGCTCCCAAGGATAAGGCAAAACTATTCGCAAAGAACTTTTCTTCTAATTCAATTCTCGAATCTTATGGCCATTCTCTTCATTCCATTCCAATTAAACAGTTTAACCCATTGTTAGACATTTAAATCATTCCAGCTTCCGTTGCTAAAGTCATATCTCGATTAAACTCTTTTATGGCTTTTGGTCCAGACAACACTCTTGTCATAGTCATACAAAATTGTTCTTTTTAATTCTTACTAAACTATTTAATAAGTGCTTGACTGAGCCTTGCTTTCCTGCCTGCTAGAAAATGGCATCTGTTGTTCTAATTTTCAAAAACACTAGTGCAAATTCTGACCAATTAACGCCCAATCAATCTTCTTTTTGTCATTAGCAGGGCCTTTGAGTCTTTGATAAACAAATTTCTCACATCTTATCTTGAGTCAAATAACTAGCTGTCAGACAATCAATACGGTTTTCGATCTTCTCGCTCTACGGCTGACTTACTAACTGCTGTGATTGAAAGATTTTATTGTGCATTAGATGGAGGCGGAGAGGCTAGGGCTATTGCTCTTGACATATCTAAGGCTTTCGACAAAGTTTGGCATGTTGGTTTTCCCCATAAGCTTGTTTCACATGGTGTATTTGAGTAAGTTTTTGAGATTATCAAATCGTTTCTTTCTAACCTTTTTATTCTTTATTTACAAGCAATCTTTTTTTGCTTGCTTAGAACAGGCAGCTGATTGAATCTGATCTCACTTCTATAACAGATTGGGGCTCACAAAGGCTTGTGAACTTTAACTCCAACAAAACTCAGTTATTTACTGCAAACAATTATCGCAGTACTGTCAACATTCCTATATTAATGAATTGCAATGGTCTAACTGAGTCCTCTTCTTTACATCTTCTTGGATTATTATTTACTACTGACCTTTCATGGAAACTGAACTTGCTAAAGAGATGCAACCTTAGCAGATGCTAATTTTGCAACGGATTTGATATATGGTCAAGAAAGATTAGAAGAGCTAATCCTAAAAAAATGAAGGTTGCTTGCAGCCTTGTTAGGAGTGAATCAGAATTAAAAAAGAAATAATAATGTTTAAATTAAACTGTTAAATTAATTTTTGACTGATTTCCGTAAATAAATGTTTTAAACACCAGCTTTTTATGCATCAATTTTTGTAAAATCAACCCTTAGAATTAGGGTCAGCATTCGGCAATGCCAACCTAAAAGTGTTTGAGGTCAGCAAAATATTGCCGACTTTGTTTCTATGTTTTATGGTAAGACCTTTGAATCAAATTTTTTTTGCCAACCCGGGGTCAATGTTATAAAACTTTTTATTGGCGTAAAATGCTACCGGCTGTAAATTTTATCGGCATAAATGATTTGTTTCAATGTTTTTTTTCAAAATAACCGTCGATAAATTTCTACAGCCAAAACATTTAAAGTCGATAAATGTTCCGGAGGAGCAACCTACGCAAATTTTTGTTGAAGATCCAGAGAGATGAATATTTAGTTGTAGAAACATATGGTTTAGAACTTTTCAAAGTACTTACCTTGAGTTGAAAACTTAATACAAATTCTTTCATTTTAATTAAGTGCACATTTCCTGGTAAATTTTAATTTCAAGCGATTTCTTTGTTAAAAATTTAATACTGAATTTGTCTTGTAAGAAATGTAAGCCATTTTCAAAATTTAAAACTGCTCTCGTTAACTACTTTTTAGAAAAACATTGCTTATAAATTTTATACTTTCATTCAACTTATTATTTATAACCCTAATTCTGACCTTCTATTTATCTAATTTTTTTCTTTTCTGCTGTGATTTAATATTTTTTGCTAAATTTATTTAAATTAACAAAAAAAAAAAAGTTAAAATACAACACTGTTGTGTTTTAATATTTTTATATATAATTTAAAAGCAATATTTTTCTAAAAAATAGTGAATATTATAAAGTATAAACAACCAGTTATTTACTATTTTAATCTTTCTTAAACTGAAGTATTTTCTCTTTATCACTATAATTGTTAATATTATTATTACTATATTTTTATCATTATAAATATTATTATTCTTACTGTTATTAATATTATCATAATTTTTTTTTATATTACTGTTTTTATTATATTACTGTTGTTGTGCTCAACGTTCTTAAAAAACAGAGCAATAATAAATTAGTAAAAACATTTATCTAATTTTTATCTTTGAGAGCTTGTTTTTCCATCAGTAGGTTTATCAGGAAGCCTGATCAACTATTGAACCTACTGATAAACCTTCCTCATGAGCCTACTGATGGAGAAACACGTTGTTGAATAATAAAACTAGATGTTTTTACTTATATATATATATATATATATATATATATATATATATATATATATATATATATATATATATATATATATATATATATATATATATATATATATATATATATATACGTGGGTGCATAAATCATTTCAAAGTGCCGCCACGAAAACAAGTTTTTATTAAAAAACTACAAAGCTCGCTACAAACATAACTAACCACTAACATTAACTACGCAACCCTATTTCGTACACCTCTAGGCTAACCAATAAATTATTCACATACACAGCTTTTGTAATATATTTTGTAATATAATTTATATTCTTATACCCACTTTTGAAACATATATATATATATATATATATATATATATATATATATATATATATATATATATATATATATATATATATAATACACACACACACACACAAGAATGATGAATGAAACGATTGCTTCCCCATCCCAAACCCTCAGTCGATGTAGCAGCACTCCACTGCAAGTCAGGCTATTTGTCAGTCGATCTATGTACTGAAGCCCCCAACAGCAGGCTATTTCAGTATGAAGTCAGATTGCTTACCTTAGTACGCAATACGGTATTTCTTTAAATGCGGTAGTGGTGTAGTGGTAGAGCGCTCCCTTCATAAACGAGTGGTTCCGAGTTCGATCCCCACCATGCCCATGGTAGTACCACGCTCAACTCGTTTCTCCGCGCAGCGGCCTTGTTCATCAAGGTTCGTGTTTCGGAGTTATAGAGTTGAGAGAGGGTTATAACCACAAATAAGTAGCCTCCTCGTCTGTAGTGGCCTTCTCGGCCTTGAGGAGGTAAATTAAATTTAAAAAAAAAAAAAAAACTATTTATATATATATATATATATATGTATATATATATATATATATATATATATATATATATATATATATATATATATATATATATATATATATATATATATATATATATATATATATATATATATATATATATATATATATATATATATATACATATATATGTATATAAGTTTTCATGAATGAAAGTTAATAAACAAATTTAACTTTTTAGATTAACTTTACAAGTTTTCTTTTAGACATTGGAACCTGAAAAAAAACCATCAGGAATTTAACGTGTTTGAGAATGAATTTAAAGTGTTTGCAAAGTTTGCTATTGAGCTAATTAGAAAAATGCACTAATGCTAGATTTATTAGGACTATTTATT
>NC_061169.1:13693978-13753978 GCF_022113875.1 Hydra vulgaris
GGAACATTATTACGGTTCAAAAAGTTTGTAACAGAGCGTACCATATGTCGTCTTGTTGGAAGATGAAACCATCTTGTTGGATGCAACCACCATCAGGAAAATGAATTGGAAGCTGAGGTAGAAGTTTTTTCTCCAATATTTTGATGTATTGATGTTGATTCATTTTGCCTTCAACAATTCTAAAGGGTCCTACACCATGAGAACTTATTATCGACCATACCTACTATTACTGAGGTAGAATGCTTGACGGTCTTCACCAGACATTGCAGATGAAATTCTTCCCCAGAACGACAGCGCATATACTGACATTTACTGTCGAGTATATCGAACATAGAGTTGTCACTGAAGCAAACCTAAAAATACAAACACACTGTAAAAGCCTTGAGCATACATTAGATTAACATCCTTTAATCACTGGTTACATATCACTTCATTTTGCATTCATGCAATAAACATAACCATTGCTACAATGTTCGATACCTATGGACATAAAACAATTGCACTAGCAGGTAATGTATAATATTAAATATCATTATTATATGAAAAAATATGTTAGATTTTGCTTTAACTTAAATTATGTGATTGTAAGCTCTTATATAAAAATGGTAAAGGGTACAATACCTTTCTCCATTATTCTGTGATCCAATTTTTGTGATCCATGGCACACTGCAACCATCGCGTTTGTTGAGTATTGGTCAAGAGCGGTTTTTTGCGTGGTTAACGTGCTACAAATCCATCTTGTATCAGACATCTCCGAACACAACTTGTTGAGACATTGATCTGGTGCTCCTGCAGCACACCCTGGAGCTGCTTGCTGGTCATTCTTCTGTTTTTTGACAGTTTACAAGCAGATCCCATCTTGCACGTAGCATCATGACTGGTTTTCGGCCTAAAGTGGAACATCTTGGAGAGGATGTAAAACCAAAGTCCAATCGTTACTTGATGGTAAAAACTGCTGTTTTACTTAGGCAATTTCCTGTTGTGAAAATGTTTCCAACTTTAATAATGCTTCAACTTTGCCTCGCTTTCTAGGACTAGGGTCAACAATTTTACCCATATTTAGAAAATATAAAATAATCTAACAACAAAAACTTCTTAAATAATCAAAATCACATATTTAAAATCAGAAAAATATTAAACTATCACTATCAACAGCAATAATCTAACAAATATTCACTTAAAGGTCATTTGAACCATACATATTTACTTGTCCGCAACTTATATTTCACAAGACAAAATATACCAAATGTTCACTAAAACACATAATTCTACAATAAAAGTTAACAGATTCAAATTCAAATCAATAATTTCAATACTCAGCCACACCCACAGGATGTTGATGATAAAATAAAGCAGCGCTGCCACTTTTTTAGAATCTATAAAGTGGTATCAATTATAAAAAAGCCTTTTTTCTGTGGTCTTAATATTTTTCACACCACTGTGTATGTGTATATATATATATATTATATATATATATATATATATATATATATATATATATATATTTATATATATATATATATATATATATATGTACAGCTCTTACTAAATCTGCTATAGTAAATATATATAACTGCAAATGTGTGTTTAGATAACATCTCTGATACCACACCAAAATAGCTTGTTGCCAGGGGCTTCAGTACATACATTGACTATGTATGTAGTAGCATGTTGCTGCAAAGATTGATGCCCCTACATTGACTGAGGGTTTGGCATGAGGCAGCAATCTTTTCTTTAATTCTTCTCCTTTTTTTTTTCTTTTTCTGAAAACACCATATACTATAAAAGTGCTGTAAAAAAACCCAAATAAATATTGAAATACTATTCTTTTACCCAAAAAATTTTACCCAAACCTAAACCCTCAGTTGATACACTTCACAGCACCTAATTAAGTCAGTATCTGAGTAAAAAAGTGATAATCATATAGCTAGTATTTAGTTTGAGAATGATTTATATCAAATAATTTAGCCTAATAACCTGCCAAATCTATTCATGTAAAATAGATAACATAAAAAAGCATTTTATAGTTTTTGTTTCTACATTTATATACTTTTGTACTTTACATAATCTATTTATTTTAACAGATATTAGTAAATACTAATGCTTAAGTCGTTTAATGCAGTAATAAAAATGTATTAAATATTATCATATATAAAATGATTCATGATAAGTCTATATGCCTCACCCTACCATTTCTCAGGCTTGGTCGGGAAGCGGGAGCGATCTCTCTCGAATACTGACCACGGAAATAATATTTAGTTGCGAAAAACTGGCCAGGTTTTTTAGTCATTTTAAGAACATTTCAAAAAACAAAAAAAAATGCGCAAATAACTAATTGGACCAATTAATTGGAGACAATTACAAAAAAAAAAAAAATTAGAAAAAGAAAATAATCTTTTAACGCGAAAAAACTTTAAGTAAAATAAATTACGTTTAGAACAAATATTATTGAAACATCGCTCTAATTTTTTTACAAAATTAAGTTTTTTTATATAAAGTAACATCTTACGATTGTTTAAAAAGGAAACAAATGTTCTTTATTTAACAAAGAGTGTAATATGATATTTATTTATATACTCGTGTCTTATTTCCAGTACTAGATTAAGAAGGGTTAGATTTAGAGAGGATATAGCCCTGGGCCTTGCAATGTTAGGGCCCCAAAAAAGTCAAGAAGACCTTTTTGTTTAGTCATTTTTATGCTGTGGCACATACAAAGGCATCCAAAATAAAAATCGCCTCTGGCCCTTAAAAATCTAACAAGATTCTAATGAAAAAAAAATGCAAGTTTTATCTAAGCTAAATTATTTTATAAATAAAAAAGTTAATTTTTTTAATACCTATTTTATGCTTCGCGTAGTTTGAAAAGTTTAACATATTTAAAACAATTCTTCTTAGTAAGATAAACAAATGAAATATTTAAATCATTGAATTACTACAGAAATTAAATTAACTAGATAGAAATCAACTAAAAAGGTTAAAAATACTTTATGATGAGGAAGCCAAACTGCTTCACAATATTGCTGATGATATTTAGTAAGTGGGCTTTTTAATTTTAATTAGTATTTAAAGCAGAAAAAAGTATAAGGAGTTTTTAAGAATGGCAACTTGAGCGAAAATAATTAGAGTTAGTAAACTAATATCTAGAA
This sequence comes from Hydra vulgaris, assembly GCF_022113875.1. Taxonomy (NCBI): domain Eukaryota; kingdom Metazoa; phylum Cnidaria; class Hydrozoa; order Anthoathecata; family Hydridae; genus Hydra; species Hydra vulgaris. The sequence continues at coordinate 13,697,125 of NC_061169.1, forward strand.
ACTTTTTTTTATATCTAATAACTTGCTGTATATATGTGTTTTGTCGTGACCTCAGGCACGGTGCTTGTTCATCCGTGAGTTACTTTTAATGCATTGTTTGTGTTCAGTAACCAGAAACTTCTTATATGCTTCTTATATGCTTATATAATTAGTTTTATTAACTTTAATGATTATTATTAACTTCATTGAAAACGCAATTATTTTTGTAAGTCTTTGTTTACAAATTAAATCATAAAAATTGCTTTAAAAATTTCTAAAACATTTCAACAGAATACTCTAGAACTTTATTTCACTAAGTCAGTGTATTTTTTGAACCAATAGAATTAGTTTGTTTGTTAACTTGACGGGTTTTTAGTGTTTGCGAATATTCTTTTTATTCTTCCGCACCAAGATGTTTTAGGAACATTTCAATTTATTATGTTTCCATGTATGTCCGTAAAACAAAATTTTTTTGTTCCGTTCATAAACTTAAATGTTTTCAAAACAACTAAAAAACCTGGCCAGTTTTTCGCAACTAAATATTATTTCCGTGGTCAGTATTCGAGAGCGATCGCTCCCACTTCCCGACCAAGCCTGAGAAATGGTAGGGTTTAAAAAAAGTTGCTGAAAAAAAACACACCCTAATATATATATATATATATATATATATATATATATATATATATATATATATATATATATATACACATATATATATACACATATATATATACATATATACATACATATATATATATGTATGTATATATATATATATATACATATATATATATATATATATATATATATATATATATATATATATATATATATATATATATATATATATATATATATATATGCATATATATACACACACACACACACACACACACACACACATATATATATATATATATATATATATATATATATATATATATATATATATATATATATATATATATATATATATATATATATATATATATGTGTGTGTGTGTGTTAAAATAAGCAAAATATATATATATATATATATATATATATTCTGCTTATTTTAACTTTAAAATGACAATTTTAAAGGTTGACCATTATTTATTCTTTATCTAGACACTTTTGTATTATTGGTTAATAATAAAGAAAATTAAAACTCAATTTTCTAAATTTTTAACATTTGAAACATTTTCTAAATTTTTATGAACATGTGTATAAAGACAAATTAATAAACTCACTGTAGGTTTCATAAGTGTTATAGCAGCACTTATTTTTTTTAATTCTTCCTGTGATAAATCAGACATACTACCGGTTTCTTCCATAGGTTTAATTCTAACTTGTAGCTTTTGTTGACCTTCATCATCTAATAAAATAAAACTTGTAAAACCAACATGTTTAAAAAAAAAAACTAATTAAAATGTCTCCTATAAAAAAATATAAAGAATATATTTGATTAAGTTATAATTAATATTGATTTTATAACAATTATCAACAATAATAATATAAAGTTTCTAATAAAGTAAAATGGTAGATAAAGATCATCTTAGGCATTCTATGCTTTGTAAAATTTGTGTGGCAACATGTGAAAATGACTATTTAACTTATATTATACTAGTTAGACTCAAGTTTAGAATCTTATTAATTAAAAAGCTAATTAAAAGAATCTTATTAATTAAAAAAATTCAAAGACTTTGCTAATAATTATAAGAAGACTGGGGAATAGTAAGATTATTTATTAGAAGACTAGGCAATAATAAGATTAGTTAAAGGTCAGAGCAATCTCTAAATTTTTTTAAAATTGAAACCATGGCAATACCATTTTCCAGTTGTGAGGAAAACGAGATTTAGGTAAAGCACTTGTTAATTAGTTTAGTGAGAAACAATGAGAGTTCTGGAAAACACTTTTGTAAGACTAGAATGTTATGGACCACATAGTGTAGGTGTCAAGTGGAAAACAATATTAGTAGCAGAAGCTGGAGTTACTTGTGTGGCTAACAACTAATTGAATAGTTCAAGAGACAAGTTAAAAAAAAAGTTTTTTGCAAATGGTTCTGCCATATCCTTGGCAGAGGTAATAAGTTAAGATCCATGTATTAGAGATGGAATGCGTTGCTGAACATCAAATTAACTCTGAAGTTGAAATCAATCAATCAATTCATATATTCTGAAATAGTTGTCACATTTACGGAAGTTTACAAATAGTACATGTACTAATCTTAAGTAAAAATCTTGTAAATAAAAGCTAATAAATATATTGATTAATGCAAATAGTAATATTAATCATCCACAGCAGTAACAAAACGAACATTAAAAGTTGAAGGAGTAAAAATACTACTAATGATGATAATAATAAAAGTTGTAGTTGTAACAATAATAGCAATACAATGATAAAAGTAAAATGATTATAATAAAAACAAAATGACAGAAATAAAAATAGTTATAATAATCATAAAAAAATAATAGTAATTAAGTATTAGCCACATAAATACACACATATACAGACACATACAAATACACACATACAAACACACATACACACTTACGTTCACAAATACATATAAACACATACACTTATATGCCCCTGTATTCAATACAGGTATGTATACATTAATTGTATATAAACATAATATACACCCATCTATGTAGATTCATACATACTATAAACAAATATACGTATATACACACATGTGCATATACATACACACATACATAATCACACATACATACACATATACAAACATAAATACATATACACACATTTAATAATATTATATATGTATATATTATATAAACCAACACATTATCGCATACACACACACACACACACACATATATATATATATATATATATATATATATATATATATATATATATATATATATATATATATATATATATATATATATATATATATATATATATATATACTTACATACACATACATATATACACATACAAATATATACAAACATACCCATCCATGCATACATATACACATACATACATATACACTCACCACTTATTCACATGCGCATATCACAAACCCTTAAACACAAATACATATTTATTTATTAACTGTATTTGAATAGGAAAAAACGAAATAGGTTATTCTGAAAAATATAGATTGAATGGAGAGCTTTTAGGTCATAAGGAAGGTTATTCCAAGATTTTAACAACAAATAAAACAAGCAATTATACTCTTTGTTTTAACAATACATAGAAGCTACAAATAACCATTATAGTTAACAGTTTAAACAAAACATGGAAGCTACTATAAAACTTTTTAATTAATATTTTAAACAATACAAAGAAGTTACCAATAAACTTTTTAACTTTTACCTAATTTAAAACATTTTTACAGCACTAAAATTTTACTTTATTAGATAATTGGTTTGGAGGTAACCTGTTACATCATCTTATACATATTTGCTGCGTCAAGACAAGAAAAAGTCTTTCATACATATCAAAATTTAAAGAATATACATTGGATAAAAATAGTTCCAAAATAAAAAACAAAATTTTTAATTGCAATAATGAATAAAAAGTAAGCAAACAGTCAATAACAAACAAATTGAGTGATCACAAAAATGTGTTTAAGTAGGTTTTAACTGAAAAATGAGAAATGAAAAATGAAAAACTAACGATCATATATGATTCATTATTATTGAAGATTTTGATGTGATCTGACAATGAATACTTTACAAACAGCCCAAGTCAATTCAGAAAATTGCCAACCTAAAAGTGGGATTTTTTGCCAAACTTTAATCTATGCTGATATGGTAAAACATTTGTGTTAAAAATTTTGGAATTAAGAAAAAAAACCTTTTTTTTTAAAAATCCAGAATTAATTTTATATATATATATATATATATATATATATATATATATATATATATATATATATATATATATATATATATATATATATATATATCTTTTTTTTATTTATATTATATATAAATAAAAAAAGATTAAAGTTGGATATAAAAGTTATATTGCTGAATTTATTAAAAAATTTAAAATCTAAATAATTTAAGATTTTAACAAATACTTAGCAATTCAATTCATCATCTTAAAGAAAATAAAAAATAGATTTGACTCAGTAAAACAGTAAGCTAAACATATATATATTTATAGACACACACAGGCATACTTACCAGAATCTGAATCTGAATCTGATGAATTACTTTCTTTTGAAAGTTTGGCTGAATTGATGCTTACAGAATCAACTGGTCGAATAATATAACCTTCAGCATCTAATTGTAATGTAGAGCCCTATATAAAAAAAAAATATTTTTTAAAAACCTAACTGTTTAAATACTTAAATATATAAAGAATCAAATTATTAGGAATTAAAAATAAATTTTGAAATACTGAGAATTTTAAAAACTTTGGCATAGAAGTGTTTAAACATGGACTATTTTTAAAAATTTCTTTAGCTAAAAAAAAGTTACTTAAGATACTTTTCACTATTGTTTCTTAAGCGCAAGCCTAACAATTTTCCTATTTCGAAAAATTATTTTTTTGAATAAAAAAATCAAGGACTTTTTTGTTTTTATTTTTAATAAATTAATATTTTTAATATTAATTTATTAAAAACAATTTTAAACACAAAATTTTTTTAATGTTTAAAAAATAAGCAATTACTTTAAAAGCAGGAAAAATAATTCATATTCATATCTTATTAAAAAGTTTTCACCAGAGAATTATCTGGTGATATGATATGAAATAATAAATTATATAGTATGTCATTGTTGATCTTTTTGTTAAAAAATCGGTTTTTAGATCATGTTTATTAAAATACTCATCTTTACTTCTCTATTTAGCATTTCATTTTATCAATATTGTCTTACAAGGTTTTTCAACAAAATGATATGAGTAATTGTTCTTTGACTAGTTACTTATTTAATATTAAAAACTTGTTTAAAGAAACAAGTACTTTTTATTAAATACAGTAAGAATTTAAGTTACAAAGTGTTGCATTTTTTATTTTTATTTTTTTTATGCTGAAATGTTTTTTGTGGTAAGAAATATTTTCTTAAAATTTTTACTTTATGAAATGAATGAGAAATAGGTAATTAAAGAATTTTATTTTATAAATGCAATAACACTGCATTGCAAAATGTAAAAGTTGTTAAGTTTTATCTATTTGCTTTTGTTTTAATGGTTGTTTTTTTTTTAAGTTTTATTTTTATAAATTGAAAATAAATTTCATTTGTCAACATTTTATCTCAGAAATAATATTGATTAATCATGTTATAAACAATACTGCATAAGTCTATTTGTAGATTTTTTTTTTTTTAATTATACTTTTTTATAAATTGTTTTAAAACAAATTTTTTTAAACAAAAAAATATTAATATTGTTTTAAGTTAAATCAGTTTAAAATGAGTTTGAAGAAGTGAAACAGTTTATAATAAGTTATACAAATATTAATTTTGAATAACTTAATTTTTGTAATTATATATTCTATTAATAACTGAATTATGATTTTAGAATATGACTTAAACAGGATTGTGAGCATTAATTAGGATGATTTCTAATCAAATTTTTTTATTATTAAAACTTAATAAAGAACATTAATAGTAATAGTGTAGTCTGTGGCCACACTAGAAGTAGAAATAAATCACAAGTAAAATTGTTGTTTGTTATTGAATTATGAATTATAACAACAAAATTTGAAAAGAAAAAAATTTTAAAAAAACTAGTTAATCATTATATCAATAAAAAAATCTTGACTCTCTGTTTGCACTTTCTTAACTCTCTCTTCACACTTGCTTAACTTTCTGTTCACACTTTTTAACACTCTCTTCACACTTTCTTAAGTTCCTATTCACCATTTTGTAACTCTTTTCTCAAACTTTCTTAACTTCCTGTTCACACTTTCTTAACTCTCTCTTCACACTTTCTTAACTGTTCACCCTTTTGTAATTCTCTTAACAAACTTTTTTAACTTCTGTTCACACTTTCTTAACTCTCTGTTCAAATAGTCTAAATTTCTGTTCACATTTTTTTAACTCTCTGTACACACTTTCTTAACTCTATGCTAACATTTTAATGAAACTAAACTTGTATAATCTAATATTTAATTTTAAAACTCAAACAGAATTAATTAAAAATATATCAGAAGAGTTGATGATATTAAAAAAAGTTTAAATTAAGTATTCAAAAAACGCAATATAAAAATCTGTAAAATCCATAAAATCAATACACAAATCATAAAGTCAGAAAACCCTTTAAAATAAAACACTCATTTTTGAGTAACAAAAAGATTGCAGCATAAAGAAGAATTTTATTGTAACTTCCAGGTGATAAAACCTTTAACTTAGTTCTTTAAGAAGTCATTTGTAGTTAAGTTTGTAGCTCTACCACTACACCACTACCGCATGACTTAAGAAGTCATGCGGTAGTGGTGTAGTGGTAGAGCGCTCGCTTTATAAACGAGTGGTTCCGAGTTCGATCCCCACCACGTCCCTGGTAGTACCGCGCTCAACTCGTTTCTCCGCGCAGCGGCCTTGCTCGTCAAGGTTCGTGTTTCGGAGTTATAGAGTTGAGAGAGGGTTATAACCACAAATAAGTAGCCTCCTCGTCTGTAGTGGCCTTCTCGGCCTTGAGGAGGTGAACTAAAATAAAAAAAAAAAAAAAAATTTAAAGTTTTTTAGTTAAATACAGAAAAATATTTAAAAAAGAGAAAATTTATTCGCTGAAATAAACAAAAAAAATATATATTTTTTCTTTTTTTTACAGTGAAATTTGAAAGAAGTTGTTAATAGTATAATTTTTCTATTACCTATGTTTGCAAAATTGTTAACATAAATGAAATTCTTTACTATCATGTCAAAACAATTGAAAAATCTGATGGCAAAAAAAAAAACTTTGGCTGACAAGGCTCCTCCATATTAATATTAATAAAGACTTAAAAAATAGTGCAATAAAACTACTACTTAAAAAAATTTAACAAACTTATAAATTATGATAAAAAAAAAGAAATACCTCCTTATCACTTGATGCTTCTTTTTGTCCTTTTTCTCTTAAAAAAAAAGAAAAAGAATTACTTTAAAAACAGTAAAAATCATTCACATTAATTCTATAAAAAACATTAGTTTTCACCAGAGAATACCCAAGGCCAATGTCAATATGATTACATGAAATAATAAAATATAAAAATGTCTAGGAGTACATAAAGTTATCATTTAATATAAAGTTATTTATAATTTATATATGCATCTAAAGAAATTTATATATGCAACTAAAGAAATTTATATATGCATCTAAAGAAATTTGAAAGTTCTGAACAACTTTTTAAAAGTTTTCTAAAAATCATGAACTACAAAATTTTTAATTTAAAAACTTTTTTGTAATGCAAAATACAAATATTTTATAATTGCTAATTTTTTTTATATCTTACTAGGCCCCAACGGGCAGCTAGCAATTCAAATCATTTACCTACTCTACTCTACTTATGTCTTGTTTCTGATCCTAGTCAGTGCTCTGTTTCTCCACAGGTGCTTCTGACCATGGTTGATCATGGTTGTCATAGTTGACCATGGTTTGATCTCTCTTTGAACGATAATCTCATTCTTCTCCATTATTAGAATCACCATTATCATCATACCTATCATTGTATCTCTTACAACTTCCTTAAAGCTGACTGGGACTCTTTCCTTGATTTCTTTGTTATGGCCATTAGGTAGAAATCTTTCATCTTTCTGCTGACAAATGTGCTTCTTGGATTCAGGCTGGCATGGAATCATTTATTCCCTCTCAATAATTCCAAGTCGAGCATCACTCTTTTCCATTGTTTTCTTCTCATTGTGCTGCTGCAATTTCCAATCATAACCATTACTTTCATATCTATTGCCAAAACAACTCTCCAGACAACAGACATTTGTAAAAAGGTTTTGTCTAATGCCAAAGCCCACAATTCTCAGGTCACAAAATCTTGTATTTCATTTCAAAAATTTTGTTCCAGAGACTTCTGGAGAATTTTTAACAGTGTCTATAATAAGGGAAATCTGTTATTCCTCCTCTCTTGCATGGTTCAGACTTTGATACCTCACCTAAAGACAAAGCTGAATTTTTTGCTAAGAACTTTTCATCAATATTATCTCTTGATTCCACTAATTGCGTTCTTCCTGATATAGTCAAACAGGTCGATCCATTGCTTGATATTCGTATCACTCCAGCTTCTGTATCTAAAGTGATTTACTGCTTAAACTCTTCTACAGCTTGTGGTCCAGCTTGTGGTCCAGCTTGTTCTCTTTTCTATAAATACTATAATGGGCACTGCTCTAAAAAGCTAACGCCTTATGTGTCATCTACTAAAATATATTCTCATGTTACTCGTCATTAAATAAAATCTCATTCTTTTACTGTGCCTGTTCCTTAGTGATCCAAATATTTTTATTATTCTAGTTTTTTTCCTTGAACATCACTTCATTTTGTTTTCCTGATTCATATAACTTGCAATCTTTTAAGTAATCTGTTAATCAAAATCTTGCTCTATAAAATTTCTCTTCCAGTAACTTCCAACTCTAATAATGGTTGCTTACAGCCTTGTTGGAAGTGAAGATGTTTAGATCTGCCTTACTTTGAGTACTCTTTTTAAAGAGATCCCAATCTCCTGACACATGTTGTGTTCATATTAAAGATAATGTTAAAAAAAAGGTTTGAACCAAGTTTTTTTGATTAAAAATAAATAATGAATGCATACCGAGAAAAACTAACGTTGTTGTTTTAGCCAAAGCTCGCCTTCTCCATTTTTTTCAATAACTTGGAGTCTTTAAATTATATGTCGCAATCTACAGACTTTGGCGATTCCTTTGAAGCGCGTTTAATTCATAAAAGTTTTATTATTTGATGTCACGGTAGACTTTTAACAAATGAAACTCTGGAAATATTTTTATTTATTTTTATTTGAACTTTTTTTGATTATTTGTTAAGTTTTTTTTTTCTTCTATTTTCAACATTTAAAAAGATATTAAAAACCTCAAATATTTTATGCTGGTTCGTTGCTATAAATTGTTATTGCGCCATATATTTAATGTTTATAAATTATGAATATTTATTATCTCAATCAAGACTCTGATAAAAAATTGTTTTACATTAATTACCCTTATAAAATTAGTAAAAGCATTTTTACTTGGTTAGATAATATTTCGTCTCAATTTGCTTTGCATGAAGTTCGGGAAGTCAAGCGAAAAAAATTAGTTTGAATAATCACTTTGAAATATATTCAAAACAAATTATTTTAATGACGGGGGTTTAAAAGTTTTTTATAACAAATGTAGGTAAAAAATAAATAATTAAATAAAGAGATCAACATTAAACATCATTTCTTTATTATATTGCAACTGTAAATATTGAAATATTAACTTGAACTAAATTTACTTATTATTTAGAATGACTAAGCAATAAAAATAAAAAGCCCCTAAAATTATGCGATATTGCGTTGTTTATTTGATAATTGCTGTTGGTAGTGTTGTTTATGTTGGTTATTTTCATTAATATCAAAATAGTCCCAGATTAATCTGTTAGTTGCTTTGTTCATTGTTGCTTTATTTCTAATTTAATTTTATCTCTAAGTATAAGTTTAAATTAAGAAAGAAAATTTTTTATTTCATCGTTCCCTCTTTTTATAAAAGAGTAGAACAAAAGAGAAAGAAAAGTTTCGCGTAATTAAACCTCGAATGAATAAAAGAGTTGTATAGAATTTTTTTTTTTTTTTTTTGCGTCACTCGTTCTTTTTTTAGAAATGAGAAATAAAAGTTTAATAGTTTACTAAACCTCAGAACTTTTCTTTGAATAAATGAAAATTTGAAGAGAAAATTGCTTGAAAATTTGTATTTGTTGTGTTTTAAAATTTTTCATATTAAGAGACAAATGCCAAATACAATACAAATTGGGAAATACCAAACATATGTTTTTTAACGCGCGTTTTGACATTTTGACAATTTAAATTACCATTTATCTTGAATTATTGCCATTAATTAATGTGTTAATTAGTGCGTTATATAAAAATAATTTGTCCGTATTTTTGTTAAATACTAGTTGTATAAAATGGGCAAAAATATACAAACTTCATATTTTTATTTGATGGTTATAAAATATTGAACAGTAAACTAATAATCAAAATTTATAATGCCGACTTGTGTTGTTATTAATTGTACTTTTAATGCAAAACCAAGATCTCACAAATCCTTTCACGAATTTGCATATTTGATACTACTGTCAACTGTATTGTTTAGTGTATTCTTGTACTTTTTTTTCATAACCTTAACATGTTCTAATTGGTATGGAGTTGCCGACATTTTAAAAGTTTCATTATCAAAAATCAAATGTAAAATAAAATGATATTTCCTTTTTATCCGTATCCAATTTAGCAAATTTAGCAATTTAAAATAAATCAGCGCAATCAAAAAATTTTTATAATAAAAAAAGTTAACAAATCATCATATATCTCTAATTAATACTGTCAGTTTATAAAATTAATTGTTAATACTTTTTCGACGGGAAAACAAAAAATATCATAGCGTAAAAACAACCAGAGAAGTTAGAAAAAAGTTCCCATTGTTTAAATAAAAATAAGTAAGATTCAGAATATATAATACTGCGCTCTCTTGCACAAAAACAAGAGACCGTATACATAACATTCTATATAATGTAAAACACTCGTATGAAAATCATAAGATTTTTAAGTAAAGCTTTAATATTTGTTTTAATTTAAACAAAAGAAATATAAGTAAGATCTATAAATCTAAAAATTATTAAGATATTGGTAAAAAAAAAGTTCCTCTTATGAAACAAAAAGCTTTTATTATTTTTGATTTTTGCAAAATTTTGTTGTAAAAGTTGTTTTGCTGTATGTAAAAAAATTTTTTTTTGAATTAAATTAGAAAAATGCAGCTTTGTTTAATTACACTTTTCTTTTGTTAAAAATTTACCGTGACATCAAATGCTAAAACTTTTATGAATTAAACGCGCTTCGAAGGAATCGCCAAAGTCTGTAGATTGTGACGTATAATTTAAAGACTCCGAATTATTCAAAAAAATGGAGAAGACAAGCTTCGGCTAAAACAACAACATAAGTTTTTCTCGGTATGCATTCATTATTTTTAATCAAAAAAACTTGGTTCAAATCTTTTTTTTTAACATTATCTTTAATATGAACACAAAATGTGTTAGGAGTTTGGGATCCCTTTAAGTATTTAGTAACGACTATTTTTTGATAAAAAAACAGAAGAAAAACACTTTAAAAAAGTGTTTACTGTATTTAATTTAATTTATTTGTAATTTGTGTAATATAAATTAAATTTCCAATTCTGTTTTCCAATTAAATTTTCAGTTCTGTAAACAGGATATAAAAGTGTGTTTAAAAATAACAATTAGGTAAGAATTAAATTTTAAAAAGTATAAAAAGCTCCATCTGCACTAACTTGACCAATCTGTACTAACTTGACCTAACCAATGAATCAACCCAATCAATGAATTTTTATCATTGAATCTATATCTCCTAGTTAATCATTTAACCCTTCCCTACAATTAAGTAGATTTTATTTGTGTTATGAAAGTATTTTATAAATACTTTCATAACAAAAAATGACTTTTATAGTAAAAGGAGCGATATTTTATGTGGTACTGTAGTCTGCCCTAATATATAATATTTATGTGGTGTTGCGGTCTGCCCTAATATTAGGTGGAACTGCCCATATATATATATATATATATATATATATATATATATATATATATATATATATATATATATATATATATATATATATATATATATGTATATATATATATATATATGTATATGTGTGTGTGTGTGGTACTGCAGCCTGCCCCAAAACTAAGCAGAGTTGCACATATATATACACTGTGCAACATAATGATAAGACACCCAAAAAATATTTATAAAACTCTACTATACATTTATATTTAAAAACTAATTTTTATTGTAAATGAAAGCAAAGGGTTACATAACACTAAACAAAAAAATTAATTTTAATCGTAACTCACATTTTATAAAAACAACGTTTTTTTATAAAATGTGAGTTACAATTAAAACAAAGTGTGACAAAATTATAAGACAATTTTACAAAAAAAAATTTATTTACAAACCGCAATTGTGGACAATTACAAATATTTATTTGATGTAAACACCACAGGCGATTATATAACTGTAAACTTTTCTGAACTGTCAAAAATTTAATTTAGATTTTTTTTTGTAAAGTATAAAATAACAAATCAATTAATAATGGGTCGTGCTGCACCGTTGAGTCCAGATGAAAAAAAAATGCTCTAACTTATCAGGTCACTCTGTTAGTTACATGGTTAGAATCATTGGATGCAGTCGAACTGTGAATAAAAACTACGTTAATAGTCCTCATATGTATGGAATTAAAAAAAAGTCACGGACGTCCATCAACATTAAGTGATTGTGATAGGCAAAGGTTGTTGAGACAAGCTTCAAGTTCTTCAATAACTGCACGTCAAATTGCTGCAGAAGCAGGTGTGATTACTAATTTATGTACAGTTCAGCGAGTTATTCATAATGCTTTTCACCTTTCGCACAAAAAACTTCAGCGAAAACCAACTTTGGCAACAAAACACATAAACAATCAAATATCTTTTGCAAAGGACCACATAACATGGAAAGAAGAGTAGTATTTTCTGACAAAAAATGATTTTGTCTTGATGGGCTGAATAGATGGAATTATTATTTTCACGATTTGCATAAAGAACCAGTAAGACAACAACGACGTCAAATGGGTGGTGGTGGTGTGATGATTTGGTGTTCGATTAGGCATCATAAATCAAAAATTTATTTTATTGACTGAAAAATGAAGGCTAAGGATTATCTTTTAATTGTTCAAGATTTTTTAGGACGTGAAGCATCTGTCATTGGTGATGAAAATTTTGTTTTTCAGCAAGATAATGCTAGCGTTCATACAGCTAAGATGGTAAACAATGTATGATTCTTTACCTTCTAGAATGATTGAAGTGATTCAAGAATAAAGGTAAAAGTACCCACTACTGATTTTTTAAAATTGAGACATCTTTTTTTATAAATAAAAATTATGTGAATTTTTTCGGAAAGCGTCTTATAATTTTGTCGCGCTAAAAAAGCAGTTTTTTTTTTAAATAAAATGCGAATTACATTTAAAATAAATTTTTTAAATGTTGTTTGGCCTTGGTAACCCTTTTCTCTCATTTACTACAAAAAACAGTTTTTAAATACAAATGTATGGTAGAGTTTTATAAACAATAAACGAAATATTTTCTTCTTTTAATTTTACAAAAATTACTCTAATTATAAATTTTAGCACTAGAGGCCTTTCAAAAATCATCAGTAGTGCTGTTTTTGTTATTATAACAACAAAATATATATATTTTTTAAAAAACAGGAAATGATAATTATTTAATGTTGCTGTTAGCAACTATTGTAATCTATATTGTAATGTCAATTAAAAGTATCATGTTTTTGGTTGTGAAAATGCTAATCATAAGAAATTAGGTTTTTTTCATTTTTTAGCTCCACAAACACAAAAAGCTGGAAAAAAGGTTGGAGTTATGCGCACGTTGACAATTGTATACATGGTTATAAAAACCTATCTGTTGATTTCCCAGTTCTACAATTAGAAATGTGCCCATTAGTGCGAAGTCATAGGTTATTTGTTTTTCCGGTGTATGTAGCTTTCTTGTTACATGACAAACATTTTAAATAATATATTATATTCTTACTATTACAAGTAATATGGCTTTTTATGTTCCATATAGTACCATTTGATGTCGTAAATGATTTAACTTCTTGAAGGTAGAATTTACATATTTTGCAACGATTATCATTGCATTTAAATAATCCAACTTCTTTAGTGGTTGATTGAATTTTTGAAGAAGTAAGTGTTCTCAGTAGATTGGGTGGTTGTTTATACGCAATTACTGGTTGGACATTAGAAAAAACTTTTTTCACTCTTTCATTTGAAGATAGATCAAGCAAAAGATTTGTTTCAGTAATAAAAGGTTGGCAGTTCAGATTGCTGTAAAAAGTTGTAACTAAAGGAAAAATTTCTTTTGATTGATTTTGGGGAGCTGGTCCTTGGAGTTTCGCGTTGTGAAATGCTTTTTCAATAATATTATTAGGATATTTGTATTCTTTTAGCCACGTTTTTAGTTCTGCTAAACGTTGTTTTTCTTTATTGTAATCAGATGTGAAAACAATTATTCTTTTAGCAAGGCCATAAGGGATGTTCTTTTTTATATGATAAGGATGATGGCTGTTGTAGTCTAAGTAGTCGTGAGTAATGGTTTCATTATATAATAAATATCCGCTTTTATTTTTTATAAAGATGTAAATGACATACAGCAATTTTATTATAGATATATTGATGATGGTTTCTTAATCTGGCTAAAACATTTAGATATTGTTAAGTTTAAAAACTCTTTGACCGAAATAGATAATTCAATCAGTTTTACAACAGATATGGGCAAAGAATTTATAATAGATGGAAATACTTATAATATTATTAATTTCTTAGACATATCTATCATTCTTGAAAACAACAGAAAAATAAAAATGGATATTTATTATAATGAAACCATTACTCACTAATAGTTGTAAAAAACTAATAGTTGTAAATTAAAATTCTAATAAAAACATAAATAAATTCATAAATTTATTTTAAGAAATAAAACCAAATAGGTATTATTAGCATAAACAAGCCTAAGATAATCAATCAGAAAGCAGTATACCTCATTAAAAAAAATTTTCAATCAACAAAACAACAATAGCCTTAAACAAACTCACAGCCAATCAAAAGTGTAGGAAAATGAGCAACCCGCGAAATCCAAAATCATAACAATAATTGAATAATATATGATAGCGAAAAAGAACGTTGCACAAAAACCTTAAAAATGTAAGCGGCATATATGTAAACATTTAATGAAGGATATAAAAATATTCTCTGAATAATAATAAAGATGAAAAATGTGCATGTGAAAACAAAGCTGAGTAGTGAATGCAACAAACAGTAATAATATGAAAATCAGGAGATAAATAATATACTAATAAATATTGCAATAAGACTAACTAAATATTGTAATAAAACCAGATAATTTTAAGCAAATGAGTGGTTAAACATTAGCTGTGGGTAATATAACAACGATGTAAGTCCTGATGTAAAAACTATGTACAAAGCGGGAAAAAATTTGTTAAAAAGTGAAGTTTTCTCTATGGTCCGAACTAAAAGAAACTTTGAGACCATATCTAAATCAAAATTTCCGAAAAGTAATGCTTCTTCTACGGCCCGAATTAAAAATAACTTTGAGAACATATCAACATTTCAACCACATATTATCTATTAAAAGAAAATATTATTTAAATAAGGATGAGTTCAAACAAAGATAGTTTATCTATGAAAGAACAAAAAGCATGCAAACGATGTAAACAGGCTGTATGTGCATAAGGGTGTATAGGTATAATGTGTAAGTCTGTGCTGTTTATGTCGTTCAGTAGAGTCTTGTATTGTTAGTAACCAGCGTAAAAGATTTGTCTCTGAACTAAACCAAGCCAGCCCAGCCATACTCCAGAAAACCATGATGGATTAAACACCTATGCATGGATTTAGAACTGACTTATGACTAAAATGCTAGCCCAGGCATCTTCCACAGACAAAAATCCTCTTTCGCGGTGACAGTAATTGCAATTAGGAAAATAGTTGTGCTCGATGACCGTAATATTAACCCTTACGGGTTAGGCCCAATATCATTTAAAAACTTTGGCATATAAAAGTTTTATTCATAAAAAATATATAAATCTGTTTTAACTTAATTTATTTTACTTTAATTCATTGAGCACTCTCATGATATATGCAAACCAAAATACGTATACATACACATACACACACAGATATATATATATATATATATATATATATATATATATATATATATATATATATATATATATATATATATATATATATATATATATATATATATATATCTGAGAAAGAGGAAGGAAAAAAAAGAAAAAATGTTATGAAAATTAAAAAACTAAACTCCATAAATCTTTTTTTTTAACTACTTAAAAATACTTTTAAGCAAAAAACTTATCTGAAAAAATCATTATTTCATACTATAAGATGCTTTATTTTAGGGTTAGAACTATTGTTATTGTTATTGTAAAAATTAAATACAATAACAAGTGCAATACAATAATATTGTATTGTAATACCAGAGATGCAATTAAAACATTATTTATGGTTATTGTATTGCTGTGAATAAAAGCAGTTAAAATAACTTTTTTTTTTTTTTTTCTAACAATACATTAAAGCTCTAAAATTATTGTATTGTTTTGCTGTGATGTAATACAATGATATTAACTATTGTATTGTATTGCTGTGATGTAAAACAATTACAATAACTATTGTATTGTTTTGCTGTGATGTAATACAATGACATAAACTATTGTATTGTATTGTTGTGATGTAAAACAATTACAATAAGTACTGTGGTGTATTGTATTACTATTTCAAAGTCTAACAGCTATTGTATTTTATAGTATTTAGACTCTTTTTTCACGCATTTATTATTATTTGGGCACTAGATAATTTTGGGGTGCCCGTGACGCTTGTTTTCAGCAGTCATTTATATATATAAATTTTATTTATTTTGAGAAGTGAAGTGAAGCCAGGGAAGCCAAAGAAGTATATATACTATGTATACTTAATAAATATTAGGTTTCTAGAAACTATTTACATATATAAATTTTATTTATTTTGAGTTCAATAATATAACTGTTTCAATAATAATTTATTTAGAATTAACATTAATAATATTCATTCAAAATCATACAAATATATAATTTATCATATGCTTGTAATTAAATAATTATTTACTTTAAGAAGTAAAATTTTATATTTTTTTATAATTTTGTCTAAACTGATATTGACATGTTTCACTGGATGATGACGTCTAAACTAATTGATTAACTACATTAAGCGCTTTTTTTTTCAATATATCTAACCGCTAATGTGTAATCAATTACATCGTTATGGAATCAAAGAACCATTAACCTGAGTAATTATCGATTAGATTGTCTGAAAATGTGAACTACTTTTGTTTTGTTAAAAAATTTTCTACATTTACAGATTGTTCATCACCTATCAGACCGTACCAATAAATTTTGTGTGGATCATTTTTGAAAAATGAGGCAGTTTAGAACACTAAATAAATATTGGTTCTTGATTTATGTAACAAAACTCTTTTATAACTTTGCAACTAGATGTCCAGTTATTTTATGAAACACTTACAGCCATAAAGCCAAAGGGAAACAAAAGACAAAGTTATATTAGAGTAAGTGTGAGTTGAGTAAGTTTCTAAACAATTGGGTAGGTGTTTAATGTAAAAGCAAATAACTAAGTGAAAGAAATGATAGTAATTGATCATGTCTATCCCCAGCAGTAAAAGAAATACAGGCCCGATTAAACTCACTTTTATAGAGCTATATAAAGTTAATAAAATAAAAAAGAAACAGAATCAATACTTATATATTATTTGAACCCTATTTCAAGGTCACTTATCTCAGAGACTGGGCTGTTAAAACATTTATTAAATTTTGACTCTATTTATTACAATAAAAATATATTGTTATTGTATTATAAAGACGAATTACAATACAACTTTTATTGTTATTGTAGTGGGTCATTACAATACATTTTTTTTTCATATATTGATATTGTTTTATAAAGATGAGTTGCAATACAATATTTATTGTTATTGCATTACATTATTACAATAGTTGTAAATCACAAGTATTGTTATTGTTTCTAAATTAAGTTAATACAATAACAATAGTTATTGTTACTGTTTTTTTTTTTATTACAATTACAATAGTCCTAAACCTACTTTATTTCATACTATAGCATTCGATTAATAACCACCTTTGACAGTTAACACTTTTTACATACACCATTTTCCCACTTTTTACAAACACCAATTCCCAATTGGTTTAAACATCCCAAAAGTTCGAAAATCACAGTAAAAAAACAAACAATCAGGCTAAGATTTAAAGAGTTACACTTGTCACATAGAACTAGTATGTTAGTATGCATGACAAAGAAATGAATTAAGTTGATCAACAACAATGATATTTTTAATGTAAAAAAAAAGCGTGGTCATTAAAAAGTCATTTATTCAAAAGTTAAAAAAAACTTTATTTTTTAGTTGACGTCAGCAATATTCTAGTTTAGATTTTTCAATACGTTTATTTTAGTTAATTATTTTTTATTCTTTTTATTAAAAAAAAATTTATTTGCATTTTTACTGGTGTTTATCTTAATTTAGAGTGTGTTAATTTACTGGTGTTTATCTTAATTTAACAAAAACCTTAAATAATAATAAATAATATACTTTAAAATACACTTTATTTGCATTTTTACTGGTGTTTATCTTAATTTAGGAAAGTTACAAAAATTTTAAATAATAATAAATAATATACTTTAAAATAAGTTATAACCACTTTTTATTAAAAGGATTAAAAATACTGTCAGTAAATTTGCTGGTACCCCAGAAAAAAACAAAAATCAAAAAATCAAATATGAAACTTGCAATGAAATGTATCATTTATGTAATATTTGCATAAAACATAAAAGAGGATAATTATATTTAGATTTTTATAATTTTTTTAGTTTTCTTTACAAATGAAAAAGTTTCATTTACAAATATCAAAATTAATACTTGCTCTTTCTTGACTTTTTCTCAAACTAATATTATTTTTATATCACTATTCTATTTCAAACTCTCACTATTATAAATATTGCTATTTTTATTATTGTTATTATTATTATAGTTATTATTATTATAGTTATTATTGTTATTATTACTAACACTATTGTTATTATTATTATTAATAATATAATTGTTATTTTTATTGTTTGTATTATTATTATTATTTTGATTATTATTACCATTAAACACAGTTTTTATTATTATTGCCTATTATTATTACTAATACTATTACTATATTATTTATGTTGTTACTGTTTATTATTATAATCTACTTCTCTTTTATTGCTATATTTTTATTAGGTATATAAAAGTCTTATATTCTAGATAGATGTATAAAAGTATATTGAATTTACTTTTAAAATTTTCAAATTTTTAAGTTTTAATTTAATTTTTTAAAATCCTAAATATAGCAAACTTCTAATTTAATTATTATTACATAAAGTTTTTTGTTTAAGTATTGTACTGTTTACATTTTATTTTTTTATTTTTTTTTAGTGTTTCATTATGGTGTTTATTAAAAATTAGTACCTGTACTATATGTAAATATTCCAGGAAATGTAAAATCTATTTCAGAATACATTTGATTTGTTGTTTATTTCTCTGTTAACTATTATTTTGATCACCACTATATTCCTTCAGTATTGTTTAGTAACTTAAATAATGGTTGCACTCTTTAATTTTTTCTTATTTTAATAAAATTTCAGGTTATCTTAATAGCAAGAGTGACTTTAGCAACATTATTAAGATGTCTTGGTCAGTTGTAACTATGTAAATAACTTGGCAAATTGTAACTATGCAAATAAAATTCATTAATTTTAAACTTAATAAGCAATATTTCAACAAACAAATATCAAAATATTTGTCATACAAATTTTTTTCCTTTTTTTTCTTTTTCTCTAACTTTTTGTCTCGTTTCTCCAGCTTTTTCTTTTTTTTATCTTCTTTAACTAAAAAAAAATTAAGTTTAAGACGTTTATAAACAAATTAGTTTTGTAGTAGTTAAATCTTTTTCTTTTAAAATAAAATCATTTTGTTAATTTCAAGAATTTTGGGTGGTAAACGAGAATGATGTTAAGAACTTCTTTATGTAAAAAATTCAAAAATACATACTTGCAGTAGCTATTGCATCAATATCAACAGGATTGGTTGCCATAGTAACTTCAATAAAATCAATAGCTACTGTAAAAATAAAAAATAAAAATTAGGTTGTTATGTTAAACACCCACAATTTTTTGTTACATATCTAAAACAGTTTTTTAGAAAGATTTACATGGTATATCTTTGCCAGTATGTTTGGTCGAAACAAAATTTTCAAGAAGATGCTCCACAGTAAGTGTAATCATACTTCTACTGAAATCATCTATGATCTATAAATATAAATCCTGAATCATCTATGATCTACAAATATAAATCATTTATGATCGACAAATACAAATCATCTATGATCTACAAATATAAATTCTGATTAAACAACATAAAAACTGATTACATAAAAAAAAAAAAAAACAAGACAAGACGTCTAAAGAGAAAAAAAAAAACAAATATGTAACTAAGGAACATAAAATTTATTTTAAATGCTCTCAGAAATACATTGGGATCAAAAAATATATTTTAATATATGCAAATTTTTTTTAGAATAACCAACAAATTTATGCTTTATAATAGATTTAAAAAAAAAATATGTATAGTAATATAAAATATGTGGATTGAGATTTTAGGTTTGAATAATGGAGATTTGGGGTTTGAATAATTAAGATTTGAGGTTTGAATAACTGATATTTAGGGTTCCCAATTTTATTTTTATTTTAAAGGAATATTGTTCAAAATTTTTATAAGTCTTTTCAAACTGCTATACTATAAAAATAAATAAAAGTAAAAAAATAAAATAAAAAAATAGCATCAATCAAACAAAGCAGACAGAGATCCTGTTTACAAAGCAGACAGAGATCCTGTTTAAATAATTTCACTTATACTGTTATTGTATATTAGGTTTTATATAGTTTTTTATAAATGTTAATCTTTTTAATTTAAATTGTAAATAGAGATTTTTATGGGTGATAATAACCCACAGAAAATGAATCCATAGAAAGATTTTTTTTTTTTTTTGTTAAATTTAATGTTATCATTAAACTATGTTTTTACAACTATGTTTATAAATATTGCAAAAACCCCATGAGAACAATTTTGAACACATTATATATAACATTCAAAACCAAAAATAAAGAAAATAAAGAAAACAACCAAGCGTGAAGTGTATATGTTTCTTGTAATGAGTCATTTATAAAATTTTCATAAAAATGAAAAACGTAAAACAAAAAAATAGGTTGCTCTGGGTTGCTTTTTTCTTCAATTAAATTAGGACAAGCATCATATACAGTTGAGAAAGCAGTGAAAAAAAAAAAATATATATATATATATATATATATATATATATATATATATATACATATATATACATATATATATATATATATATATATATATATATATATATATATATATATATATATATATATATATATATATATATATATATATATATATATATATATATATATATATATATATATATATATATATATATATATATATATATATATATACAAGTTGCATTGCTTGTCTTACTTTTCTTTTTTTTTAGTTTTAAATGTAGTATAGAATATGGTCAAAATTATATTCCAATTTTACAATATTTATAAATATAATTTTAATTATGGGTTTACATTAAATTTACAACAACAAAAAAGATCAAAACTATATGCAGATTCATTTTCCACAAATTACCTGCGTTTTATCTTATTATAAAATGTCAACGCAAAAAAATTGGATAACTATGTATCAAACATCCCTATAGTATAAAGAAAATATGAGAATCAAAGTAGATGTACAACTTTGCCTTGTATCTATCTACAAAAAAAATAAACTATTTTTTTGTTTACCAGTTTACTAATTTCAATGTTATATCTGTTTGGAAACAGATTGATTATTACCAGCAACATATCAAATTACTTGGCTATTTCAACTTAATTATTTGACTAATTAACAACAGAAAACCATTTTAATTGACAATAATCACAAAAAATGTTTGATATATCATAGAAAAAACTAATATATGGCAGGAAATAACTTTTATTTTAAACTTTTGTAATTGTGATGTCTATTGTGCTGCAAGAAAAATTGTTAAAGCAGGAAAGAAAATATCTAAGATTCTTTTAACATTAGTTTTAAGCTTTCATCAGATCATCTAATACTCCCAACAAATTAAATTACTAGGTATAATGTTTTTGATAAGCTGAAGAATTGAAATTATCTAATTCTACCTCTTTCCCATCCCCACACTCACCCTCATCCAATCATGTCATATATTCCAGATGTTTAATTTAACAATTATTTCAACTACATTTTTGATAGCAATGAAGTTGAAAAAACTGTCAAAATGTTAAATGTCTGAAAAGGTGAAAACACATCATACAAATACATCAAACACATACACATAGAATATAAACAACAAGACTTTTTATAAATAAGTTCTGCATTGTTGTTGTTGTTGTTGTTGATTATGATGATGATGATGATGATGATGATGATGATGATGATGATGATGATGATGATGATGATGATGATGATGATGATGATGATGATGATGATGATAATGATGACTAAAAATTAATTATCATACTTGATCCAGTAAAAAGCGTTCAACTTTAAGTGTTTCTCCATATTTATTAAGTATAGTAAGCATTTGTGTTAAGTGATACTCTTCTACTGTTTGCAATTTCTGAAAACATTTGAAAATAACTTTATATATATTTTTATATAAAAAAAAGCTATAAATTAACAAATAACAAGTTAGTCAAAAATTAAAAAATATTTTAATCAATGAAGTATTGACAGAAACACAAATAAACTAATCAAAAACCAAACTGAAGAAAAAGAAATATATAAAACAAAAACAAAAATACAAATTTAAAAAAAGAAAAAAAAAAAACGAAAGCAAGTAAAACAAGTAAACCAAAAACAGTGTTTAATACTTTTTTAGAAATTCAAAGAATTATATAAAACAAAAAAAAAGTTTTTGTTTATTTGATGAAGTTTATGACAGTATCTGTTTTTTTTTTTTATTTTTGCTTGACTTTTTTGTTTAAATTTGTGCTTTATTAAGTTTTGTTTTTTTTTTAGGTGTTCTTACTGTGTTTTAATATTTTATAGTTTTGCTTTTTAATATTTGTTGAATTTTAATATTTGTCTATTAATGTTTGTAATTATAACAACTTGTGTTAATTATAACAACACAAAATTTTGTTGAAATTAATATTTTAATATAAGTTTTAGTTTTTTTGTTTTGTTTTTGTTTTTCTTTTTGTTGCTTCGTATTGTCTATTTCTTTTAATATTTGTTGAATTATAATTGCAAGAAACATTAATTCTATTGATTTTCTTGGATTTTTTAAAAAAAATTGAAATTTTTTTTTAAAAAATTGCTTAAGTTTGATTTCTATTTTTAACTTTTAATTTTCACTCAATCAAATAATTTAAACTACTCATAAAAACATAACGTAGCTTTCTATTTCTTGTGTAGTAAGAATAATAAATTCACAAGAGGTAATCCACTATTATTCAGGGTGGCAGCCCTCTTAGCTCACAGTTGTGAGCAACCTAAGCTCACAGTAGCAAGCAAACTTGTATAATCATTTATGTTCTTCCTAGAACAACAACAAAAAAACATAATGATTTACAGACAAATGTCTGAAAATGAAGTTTTACACACAATAGTTTAAATCACAAAATAGTTCATAAGCTTCCAATTTCCATAAGTGCACACTAGAACTCAACTGATTGTTCAATTTAAAGGCAAAAAAAAAGCTTCATAAGTTTTGAATAAAAATGGAGGATTTTATTTAAAAAAAAAGGTTTAACATCCATGTTTCCACACTTGAGAGGTTTAGACTGTGGCTTGTTTGGACAAGTTTCTCTACACCATTTTCAAGTTAATGGCATTATGGAAGGTTAAAGTTTTTTTTACCTGATACCCTTCTTAGCATATAATAGTTTTCCAGACCAGGATTTTTAAATATTATACTACCATTAGGAAGGTTACCATCCAAGGTTTGCAAGCTCCTCCAACCCTTACCCACAAATAAATTGGGGGTTTTAAACCAGAGTTTTTTTCATCCAGGTAAGTAGCCTTCATCACGGCTAAGGAGCCTAAAATTGGGATTAAAAACTTGAAAACTGGGAAAAAACTTAACAACTTTTGTGGGCAACAACTTGAAGGAAATTATTAATTTCAAGATTATAAATGTGAATCAAAAAAATTGAATATTATTTAAAAATTTTGAAAACTCATCAAAATAATCTAAATAGTTAATCACGATTATTTAGAGTCATTAGCATACTAACAATAAATACATTATAAAATAAAACTTTATTACATAAAATAATAAATATAATTCATGATCAGTAATAGCAATCAATGAAAACATTTTTTTTTTAAAAAAAAACCTAAAGTGAGTGATGGAAATAAGGTGATGAAAAATTTTTTATTTTAAAACCATATGCTACATCAAACCATATGCTATTCCAATAATATCTGACAAAGTTCTAAGATCTTGATAAGACTCACAGTCAATCTTTTGCTTTCAGAAAATTAACATGACTTAATTCCAAAATGAAATCATGTTGATTTTCAAAGACTTGTACCAAAATATTTATAAACAAAGGATTTCTTGACTTTGTAAAGCATTTGATAATGTTTTGCATATTAGGCAAAAAAAGTGCTACAAAAGTTTGGTATAAACAACAATCTTCTAAATTGGCTCAAAGCTTTCTTGACAAACTGCAAAAAATATCTAATATTTAGAGATTCAATTTCAGATTGGATCGAGATAACTAGTGGAGCTCTACAAGGTTCTGTTTTGAAACCTTTGAGAGATGTAATGTAAAAAAATGTAAAGTGTATGTCAACTATGGATCAAAAATATGATTACATTATCATATAATATAGATAAAAATGATAGATAATAAAAAAATAAATAAAATGCTGCTTTCTTGTTTTACCAAGTAAATTGAATCTAACAACAGTAAATGTTAGACTTTAACAGCTATTTTTATTAAAGCATTTTAGTTTGTTTTTAAAATCATTTTAAGAATTCACATTAAAAACATCTTAATCTAGGATATTCCAAGCTTCTACAACATGATTGGTTTTTTTGTCATCTTAATTCCTTATCATTTATTATCGTATTAGTTATTCTTTCAGGTTTGTTGCCAATTTATTGTTTTGTAACCTGAACATTTGAATAAGATCATTTCGTATCCTTCTATCAACCAATGTTGAAAGTTCCATGTTTTAATTCACAAATTTTAGGAGAGATCTTGGAATTCAAACTTCTAAGAATCTCAAATATGCTTAATAATGCAACATAGCAGCAGACAAAGCAAATACATGTTTGGAATTCTCAAACACGCATCAAAAACACAAGACACTGGCATTTAGAAAAAAATTAATATTAAAAAAAAGAATTACATGCTATACAAGCTTGTAACCTTTACCTTGTAGGTGACATAACAAAAAATGAAAAGGTGCAACATTATACACAGATGTCCCTCAAGCTTTAAAAAATAAAGAACACAAAACTCTATGCAAAATGATGAAGCTAACTGCTCTTGACATAAAAGAGACAATTTTATACAACAATATAAGCAACAAACTTAATCAACTGGCATGCGCAGCCTTGCATCATAGCACCCAAAGATGGAACTAGATTTTATCTGAAGATTGTCATGAACTGTGAAGTTCCTGACAATCTTTGAATAAAATTTAAAAACTAAATTTCTTATTTTTATTACTAATTTATGTTATTATTACTTGTTACTGACTGTTTTTTTTATTATATATATTAGCTATATTGTTACACTATATTATATATGTTACTATGTTACTATATAATACTGATGCAGCTGAAAATATTTGATACACAAAGCCAAATTACGAAGAAATTAATAGTAAAGTATTACTGATGCTAAGGACATTAAATATATATCATATATCATAATCCTAAGTAAATTTTGTAAATTTTTAAGGAAAAGGTTGAACTATATATTTAATTTTTATCTTTAAGAATGTTTACATAAAACATTATTTTGACATTAAACCTACTTTTGAGATCTCTAGAGAATGTTTAACTAAAACAATTATGTTGAAACATATTAAACCCACCTGAGATATTGTGCACATCTTTTCATGAAAATCCTTACGAGCATTTTCCCGTTTGTCAACCAATTGTTTGTAGTCTTCACCTAAAATTTTAACCAAATCAGAAAACCAAAAAATCAGCAAACTGCAAAAAATTAATTTTATTTAAAAAAATATATAATTTCAAACAAAAAAACAAAGAAAACAAAAGAGAAATTCAAGTAATATAAAGTATAAACCAATTTATTTGACCCCAACCCTAATGCAAGCAATAATTAACAAGTAGAAAGTAACAAAATGCCAACAACGATGACGTTTAAATTTTATGAGAATTCTGAAAAATTTTGGTTTTAAAAAAACAAGAATTATAACTACTATTTCAGGCTTTTATACAACTTTGAATACTTTTGGATTAAAGTTTAAATTTTAGATATTGTTAAAATTTTTTTAAATTTAAAAAATATTCAGACAATAAAAAATCATTACATCATCTTTATGCTAAAAAAAAAAAAAAATTTAAATTGCTTACAAGACTTTTTAAACTTTACTTCAGCCTGAATAAAAGAAATTTTAATTAAAAATAATTTTCATACACACAAGTAAATACAAGTACACAAAATAATTTGTAGAATATTAAAAAGAAGAATATATTTATATTTGAAGATGTTAAATGAACATTTTAGTATGCAATAACTTTGAATATAAAAACAATTTATTTTTCATAAAAAAATACATTTTAAACATTTTAAAATAAAAAATATTCTTTGATAATCTAAATATTAATAGCCGAATGAATATTATTATTAGTGCGCATAGTTACGCATTGTTACGCCTATTGTTCGTTTTGTTAATTACAGTTCTGCATTATGTAAAATACACTATTTCTTAGTTTTTAAGTTGTTTCTAGACTTTTCTAAGCGCAGTTATATATTCCACGCGGTCTTTCGAGTAAAATCAGCAAGCAAACTGGAGCTGACACACTTATTTTCAAGAAGAATTAATGTTGTTTATTTTTTTAAATAAAAATAATTGTTAGCTTGTTATGTATGTATATATACATATATATATATATATATATATATACATATATATATATACATACATATATATATATATATATATATATATATATATATACATATATATATATATACATATATATATATATATATATATATATATATATATATATATATATATATATATATATATATATATATATATATATATATATATATATATATATATATATATATATATATATATATATATATATTTTCTCTTAGCAAAAATAATTGAGAACAGAAAAATAAAAAAAATTTCTTCTGGAATTTGTCAAAAGGGTGTTGTGTTATGCTTCATTTTAAGGTATCTAAATATGTATTTATTTTTCATTTTTTAGAATAAGTTAGAACTAATTTGACTGGTAAAATAGTTTTTTTAGTACAATGTTTCTTTTTTAAGAAAACTGTTTAAGTTTTGTTGTTAGTCTTTTTAAAACATTTTAAGCAGTTTTTGTTTTATTTTTTTAGAGCAGTTAAGAGGAGCTGATCGCTTTTTTAGTAAGTTCAAGTTGTTTTCTCATACATAAATTAAGATTTTCGATTTATTTCAGTCTATTTTATATTTCTCTAATCTATATATATATTTTCTCCAAGGAAAAATAATAAGGAATAGAAAAATTAAGAAAATTTTTTCTGGAATTTGTCAAAAGAGTGTTGTCCTATGCTTCATTAGGTATCTTAATATGTATTTATTAGAAATTTTTAATTTTGTTCTTAAATAGTTTCTTCTTTTTCATTACTTTAGATTAATATATACTGACTGATATAACTTAATTTTTATTAACAATGTTGGGCATTGTAGTCTGCATTCTTTGTTACACTAAAAAATATTGTTTTATAGTTGTTAAAAGTTTGCATATATGTTTATATTATGCTCAAAGTTAAAAAAGTTTTTGATAAATACGTGTATTTGATGATATATGTTATATAGTTGTTTATATAAATGTGTTTTTATAATAGTATGAAATGTATTTTATCTCATGTGTATATGATTGTTAAATGAGGTGATATATGTTATATAGTTGTTTATTTAAATGTGTTTTTATAATAGTATGAAATGTATTTTATCTAATGTGTATATGATTGTTAAATGAGGTGTTTCTATATGTTATATAACATTAAAAAAAATATATTGTGTATTTTATTGTAATCTTTTTTTAAGTTGCACTTTTAAATTTAAAGCTTCGTGTATAAAATATAGACCTAAATATAATTTGCGCAATTATTATTATCATTATTATTATTATAAGTGCCGTTTCACTTTCATTTTTAAGGTAATTTCTAGACTTTTCTTTACATGGTTATATATTCCACGCGGCCTTTCAAGCAAGGTCTTCAAGCAAATTAGAGCTGATATATTTTTAGTTTCATAAAGAAGTGATGTTGTTCATTGTTTAAAAACTAAAATAAAAATTGAAATAATCTTTTGTTTGTTGTTGGTTGTTTTTATTTTTCTAATTTTTATAACCTGTGTTCATTTTTTAGAAGAAGTTATAACTAAAATGACTGGCAAAATAAGTATTGTTTTATTCTTTAGAGCAGTTAAGAGGAGCTGATGGCTTTTTTATTAAGTTCAATTCATTTTCTTATTTATAGATTAAGATTATTTTTTGTAGAAAGAATAATGAGAATAAAATTTTAATTATGTATCTTAATATAATTTGCGTAGTGAATTTTATTATTATTATTATTAGTGTGCATAGTTACGCCTATTGTTTTATAGTTACGGTGGGGTTCTCAATTTTGTAAAATACACTTTTTAAGTAGTTTCTTGACTTTTCTTAACCGCGTGCTCTCTTAAAGAAGTCGCAACCTTTCATGGTACGAGTTCAAAATGTCTAAGTAGATAATGTTTTGTAGCTTAAATTTATAGGTAATATAAAATCTTTTTAAAATTTTATAAGTAATTAATTGATTGTAATCTCTTTTAAATTGTACTTTTAAATTTAAAGCTTCGTGTTATAGATGTTAATATTGAAAATATAGATATTACTATGGTGTCTACCGTTAAAAGATATTTATGGGTAGTTTCATGCTTTTATATGCTTTTAATAATTGGAATAAAAACCATGACAACATTTTGTTATAAATAAAATTTATCTATAGTATTGTTAATACTTTGGCTCTTTGAAAAAAAATATGTTTCTGGCTTTTCAATAAATATATAATAATTTGTCTTGCATTAATGAATTTTGGTTTAGGATATAATTGTGTTATTATATGTTTGTTTTTCTGTACTTAATATAGCATTTATCATTTGCATACATTTTTATTTAAGTTTAATTGTTTATAATTTATTTAGATTATTAGAAAACTCATGTTTATAGAGTTATTATTTAATCATAATCAAGTTGTTGGAAATTGTAGAGGTTTATTTATCAATATATACTATAAATTATATAATAATATTGGAGGGAGTAAGTTAAAAGCATTTTTAAATTTTTAAAAAGAAATAAAAATACTTTTCAATATATATCTGTTTTCTTTGAGGTAGATTTAAAGTTTAGATCTTAAAGCTGGGCTATGTAATGGAACCCGAATGAAAGTTTGTGCTTCCAAAACAATTATATTGACGCAGAGGTTTTGACAGGTCTTTCTGAAGGTAAACGGGTATTTGTTCTTCGAATTCAGTTAGCTCCATCAGATTCTAATTTACCTTTTGTTCTAAAACGTTTAGAACAAAAGGTAAATTAGAATCTGATGGAGCTAAGTTTGATGGAGTCAGTTTCCTGTCAGATTGGCTCATTCGATGACAATCAATAAAAGTCAAGGTCAAACATTTGATAGAGTTGGGGTATATCTAAAAAAAACGTGTTTCTCCATGGTCAACTATAAATACGACATTTTTTAACTGGTTGCATTATTGCCCTACATTTTTATTAAAATAAAAAATGTTGCATGTGTAATCCTTTTTAATTTGCTCTTTTTTTTTTAGCATCTTCTGTTTCGAATGAAAATGGCGAAGTTATGATAATTTTTTTTAAATATAATTGCAAATGTATAATTTTTATTATATTCTTCTATTTGTAACTTTAGACTCCTTAACATTCGAAAACTACAGAACTTACCGCTCCCAACACCCGAGACCTCTCTCAGAGAGGCCTTTCAACAAATGGAGAGATAATGGCGGAATGGATGAGCCCTCCTTCAAATGGAGGGCTCATCCATACAGGGGTGTTGGGAGACCGAAGAAAAAATAGCAACCAAAAGGTTGTAAATGTCTTCTATCAGTGAAGATATGACTTTTTGGTTGCTGCTTTTTCTTCGGTGTTTTTTTTTGTTTTTTTAATTGTAATTTTTTTTTAATTTTGTATTTTTTTTTTTATTTTAATTTTGTATTTTTTTTTTATAATATAATTTTCTATATAATACTATAGTACGATTGTTTATATCTCATTCATTTTTTTTCTTTATCTTTAAGTGTTAATAATTTTGTTCCTTTGAATGAGATTAGTTAAACGAGTCGGCTTTCCATTAAAGATATTAGTTTCAAAATTGAACACCATTGCCAAAATGCTTACAAAATTAGGTAGTTTTTAAAAATCTGTTTTCTATTTAATATACTTTTTTTTTTAATATACTTTTTTAATATACTTTTACTAATTTACTTTTCTATAACAACCCTACTAATATGGAATCATGTAGCTTTTTAAATATGTTTAATTGTCGTCCCTATTGGTAATAAATATTTTTAATTATTTAATATGGTTGTCTTTACAATAGGCTATGCTTGGCTCCTCAGTGCTGTAAATGGTGGCTTCAACTTTAATTGTTTTTTTAAGAAAAATGGGTTTTATATATGCTTCTGTTTTAAAATATTTTTGTTACATATTTAACTATATATCATGTAAATAAATTTCTTTTAAAGATATGTAAATTTAAGACTTGCTTTTTTACGGATTTTCAAAAAGTGAACAAAGGTTTAAATATTTTTTTTCACTACCTTATATGGTTTTATCAATTTTATCAAAGCTGAATAATTACTTCAAAAATATTGAGTGAAATGCAATTGCTTTTTTTATTAACCTGATCTATACAAAAATTAATGAAATAAAACTAATAATTTTACACAAAGTTAAGGCAAAATGTATTCCGGACACTTTATAAAATTAGTATAAATATGGATTGGATGTATGCTGAAATATATATGTTGAACAGGTTAGCTATAAAGTATATCGATATATTACTTTATCGTTTTTTATAAACAAGTTTCTGCTGGATTATTACTTAAAAGAAGATTGGTTTAGTAATAAGCTTTATCATATAATAATATAGGATCCAAATGCAGGGATAAGCCCTTTTCGGAATTGCGGATATATATTTCAACTTTTTTTCGGTTTTTCCGGATATCCAATTTCTATGCCTACAAGTTTGGGTGTCATATTTTAGGTGTTTTAAAAATATTTAAAAAGTATATTAAAAATATTGAAAAGTTTAGGTGCAATATTAGTGATATTTTTAAGCTCTTCACTCAGTAAAATGAAAACTTTGAAGAAAAAAGAAACGACTCCGCTTAAAGCAAAATTAAGAGTAAAATATGTTTCGAATATTTACCTAAACAATTTTACGGAATCAGGAAATTTGACATCGATGATCTATGCATATAATTCAAGTCATATATTAACTTTACATGGTTGTGATTTGCGCATTAAATGTGTGAACATTGCAAAAGAAATGGTTAACTTTAATGAAGCTAAGAGTTCTCTTAAACTAAGAAGCCAAGAAAAATAAAAGTGAGCACAACAAAAAAAAATGTATAAATGAATTGATATTTCATTAGAGAAAATAAATAAAAATCAAATTGTTAGTAATGATTTATTTAATACTAACCCGTATTACGGGTTGCTTACTGCTAGTTTAAATGAATATTTTGATAAATAAAATTCATCAGAAGTAATTTGTTACTCCTGATGAATTGAAAAGTTTCATTCAGTTCTAAACTATAAATGTGGTTTAAAATAATTTTATGATGAGTTTTACTTAAGTATTTTAGTAATTTTTTTTTTGTTTTTAATTTCTGACAAGTTAATTGTTACTACAGTAAAACCTCTCAAATTGCAATCTCCTTAATTCAAAAACATCCATAATATGATCAAATGCCACTGTAAAAAGTCAACTTATATAATTTAAAATCTCTTCAATTCAAACTTTCATTTTCCCTCATAAAATTTGAATTAGAGAGATTGAATTAGAGAGATGTTTATTTAGCTGAGTTTTTTTATGCAAATTTTTGAAACGCTTAATATGTGAAAACATACAAATTTATTTTAGTAATAATAAAAATTAATAAAATGGCTTATTTAAAAATCTAAAAGAAAAATATTGTACCAAATTATCTGTGACAATAGAATATCTAGTTTGAATTTTCTTTTAAAAAAAACCTTTTGTAGTATATATGACTTTTTAAAAATTTTTTTTTAAAAAGTCATATATATGACTTTTTAAAAGTCATATATATGACTTTTTAAAAGTCATATATGACTTTTTAAAAGTCATATATGACTTTTTAAAAGTCATATATATGACTTTTTAAAATTTTTTTTTAAAAAAGTCATATATAATTTAGGTTGTGAATCTATTCATTAGATATTTTCATCATAACTTTATATTGTAGTAGTAGTTTGCAGCTTTTATAAATGGTTTTTATAAATCTAATTATTTGTATTTTTTCACAAATAATATTTCACACTCGCTACTAAACTAGCTCTAGAGTCCCAAGGGTTCACTTGTACTAAGTTAGCAGGTGTTCGCAAGTAATTTCAACTGACATTTAATTGAAAATTAATTTTTTTTATGACATCTCACATCTATCTTTTTGAGATAATTAAGTGATCAACTTTTGGACAAGATGCTTTTTATTTGTAGTAAAAAAAAAAGGCCATTTTTCAATACAAATTTCATTAGTAATATTTTTTTTTTAATAGAACATTAAATAAAAAGAACTTTTAATATACTTAAAAATGATATATCAACAGATAAGTAACAAAATAATAACGACTTTTAAGCATTGTAGTCTGGAACATATTCCCAAGCAATGCATAAATACAAGTAATAATATAAATTCTATAATTTATTAATCAATAGATTTTTTATTAAGATGATCAAGTGATCATTCTAAAAGTTTGTCTACTTACTATTAAACATAATATTAAACACTTGCTTTTTTTATTTAAAGTGTTGCTCATATATGCGAAAAGACAAACATAACATTTTTTAAACATATTTCTAAATAAAAACTTACACTTTTGATATCCTTAAGACTGACTTTTAGATTTATAAAATCTTTCCGACAATTTTCTACATCTTGTGAACGCTGTTCATAGAGTTCTTTGGCCTGTATTTTTATTAAAAAAATATGTTACATAGGTTACTTAGAGGTAAGCTAAAAGTTTATACAATACATACAATACAATATAATTACCACCAACAAAATAATTTTATTTATAAAAAATTAATAAAAATTTAACATTTAATTGAATTCAAATTTAAACACATTTTAAACTTGTATTAAATTTAAGAAAGAATTTTTTAAACACTTTTTAAAAAAATGTTTTTGATATAAAATTTGTTTAGCAGTAAAGTTTACATAACTTTTTATAAATATTAATTGTAAATATTTTATAAATATTAATTGTAAATTTCTAAATTTGTAATTTGTAAAATTGTAATTTATTGAAACATACAAAAAAAATTATCATTACATAAATATACATATCAATACAAAAAAAAAATATCCTTTAAAATAACATCAGTATAAAAATATAAAAACAGTTTTTTTCAAAGATATAGGAAAAAGTAAATTTTAAGAAGGCTTTTATCAACAAATTTATTTTCTGTACTTATATTGCTATACTAGGTAAATTAACATCATTATTCAAATTAATCAGCCAATTAACTTTTAATGCTCTGCAGTCATATTCACTTCTATCTATTAAACTTATAGAGAATTTGAGTGTTTGTTAAAAAAAACTCTCTTAAATGGTTAGTTTTAAAATGTAGGGAAATAATTGGTATTCAAATCCTGCTGTTAAGGTTTTATATATTAACCGGTCCAATAATTTTTTTTATTTGTTATAATTTTAGCCAGCTCTGTTATCTAGTTTTCAAGCTGTTTTTCTCATCGCATCTAAGCATTGCGATGCCAACAGATGATGATATTGTTTAATTGGTAAATCATAGTGATTTTTTCTCATCGCATCTAACCATTGCGATGCCAACAGAGGATGATATTTTTTAATTGGTAAATCATAGTGATTTTTTAAATGAGCTGAGTAATTTAATTAAAACATGTCAGAATACAAAGAGTTTGTATCTACTTAACATTTAGTTTCATTTTTTTTTAATTTTATATTTATGCCTCTTCACTCTTATGGATTACACATTTTCTCATAACTTTATTTTCTTTGATTTTTGCAAACGGATCAAAATATTAAAACTGAGTAATTTTATAGTGACACATTTCAAGAAATTCGCAATCTTCTTTTTGCACCACAGTGGGGTTTTATTCTCATAGTGTTTTAACTCTAAACTGTGTATCTTGTACTGTTTTCTTACTGTTCAAGAAATTGACAACTAATTACTCAAAAAATATTTTACTTTTAAAATGAACTTTTCTTAGGCTAAAATTAAACTTTAGTAGGAAAAAATGTTATTTAGCTTTTTAATTATAATATTCTCTAAAAACCAAAAACAAATTAGCAATATTTCAAAAACATCTAAAAACAACTCATAAATAATACTTAATATAAAGTGCTACACACAAAAAAATATGGATATTTTTGCAAAAAATTTTTCCCAAATTCTTTTAATTATGCTTGGCACGGTTTTAACAGAGAAAGTTTCATGTAACCTCTACAGGGCTTGGTTTTAGAGCATATAGAAAGCTTTATGGCACAGCCAATCCATGTTTTGTTGCTACAGTCCGGTAATATAGGACTATGTACATATCATACAGTGATATGATACAATTATACAGTGTATGATTATGTAATTCAAAAACATGGGTTGGAAAGGCAAAAACAAATTCAAAATATCAAAATTGTTTCTTTTAAGTAGTACTTGATATATTTAACCAAAAATTTATCTTTTTAAGATCTTTTTTTTTGTAAAATAATTATTAAATTAGGGTAGGCAAAAATGCACAGAAAAAATTCAATGTTTCATAAGAAAGATTTCAATTTTTTAGTCATTATTATCTAAGAGTTTCTAAAATTGACAAAAGTTGAGATGAATTATGGACCTTATATGACCATGCATATAATACTTTGTTTTGACAACATGGCCACATCTCTTTGCAAGTTTTGATAATTAGCACTTTTAAAAAAGACACTAAAAAAACAAAGCAAACTTAAATTTAAATAATCAATCCAGATATATGTATTTAACATACATACATTTGACATACATATATGCTCATAACAGTGTGTGCATTAAAACCAAATCCAAATATATTTTTTTCAAACAAGGCTGCTGCATGGAAAAACAAGTTGAGTGTGGTACTACCAGGGACATGGTGGCAATTGCACTTGGAACCTCTTTGACTACATTGTTTTGGAATATTTTAGATAAAATTCAACCTTAAGATCCAACTTTGCATTACCACTTGTTACAAAAAAGATGCTTAATAATAAAAAAATTTAATAATAAACTCCTATTCTGTTTCATATTCTATAATAATCATCTAAATAATAAATTTCATGATAAAAATACTATAGTCCTTCTATTATGAAGTGTGGTCCTTCTATTATGAAGTGTCACCATTCAAATAAATTTTCATTAGTAACCATAGGACGCAACAAATTGTTTTTTTTTAATGAACATTGACGTTCATATCTTTATTTATTTATTTACTAATTTAAGAGATATATGTCAAATAAGGGAGTTTTATTTTCGAATAACTTTTATTCTAGTTAATAAGTTATTATATATATCAAAGATGCTTACTGAATTTAATCAATTAATTATTTAAAACAACTTTTCACACATTTCCAAAGTGCTCACAAATTAATGATAATTAATATGCAATGATCTAATGATTGTAAGCAGTGTTTGCTGCTTATATGACCACGCAAAAAAGTAATTTGTTCTGACAATTTTACCACAGCTTTTGACATATTTTCAAAATTTAAAAATGCACTACAAAAACTTATTTAAACTTATCTAAAAAAAAACTTCAAAAAATCTTGACAGAAGAGAAAATAAATAAAAAATTAGTTAAAGCAAAATTACACACACAGTTGGATTATATATATATATATATATATATATATATGTATATATATATATATATATATATATATATATATATCCTATTTAAAATTCATTTTTATTTTGTTTTTATTTTATTGTAATGATTGATTTTTTCGCTTGGAAAATACTAATACTTTAAGCTTGAAGCAATGATCATAATATAATTTAATTTTGATAAAAAATACATGATCTAATTAAAAACTAATTTAATAAAATGACATACTTTTGTTCTGATAAAAAAAATACATATAACTTAATTTAGATTTAAAAAATATATAATTTAACTTGGATTTAAAAAATATATACAAATTTATTAAAATTAAAGTTAATGCTTGGGTTTAACTCATCTGTTAAATTTATTTTAAAATATTACTAAATATTGTTTAATATTTAAATTTTATTTATTCTTAAAAAAAAGTTAGCTACTTTTTATCGCAATTGTTTTTTTGGTTTTCCTTCCTAAACATTTTTTTATTACTCAAAATTAAATTTTAAATAAACGGCTATATCAAAAACTAAAGTACCAAACATAAGTTAAACTTTTTTTTTATAACTCAAGATAAATTGCAGCAATTATTTTTTAATAAATGATATATACAGTGATATAATTTTAATAAATGATGTTCGGAAAAATAATCTTTGCTTTCACAACGAAATTGTTAGTCAAATAATAAACTTATAATAAAGTAAATAAATTAACGTAATTTTTTTATTTGTTACTCTATTTTTTTTAATAAAAAATTATTTGTAGTTGCAAAGCTGCAATTATAAATTTAAGAAATAATCAAAAAATTAAAAAATTTAACATATTTTAATTCATTTATGGAAACAGAGAAAAGAAAGAAATTTGTAAATATCAAACATTTTTAAAAAAGTGATATTAAATTTATTTATTTAATATATTTTTTTAATATATATTTATTTATTTGTATATTTTAGGCATGGTTTTGGCATTTGAAAACCATTAACCAGTTACTGAGGTTTATATCTTCGGCTATTCATGCCTTATTTAATAGTTAAAACAAACAAAATATGCAAACCTTTAATAAAGCTGAGCTAAGATTTTGAAGATTAGCAACAGCATCAGATGTGGATGTAAAGTCCTCTTTCATCTAAAATAAAAAGTAAAGTTTAATTCACAAAAGTTTACAAGAAGTGGTTGAATTACTGTTATGATTTATATGATGGAAACATAATTTAAAATTATGTGGAAGAACTTTTCTACATGATAGAAACATAATTTAAAATGGCGGAAGTATTTTTAATAATACTGATTATAATGAAATTTTTAAATGTTACAAAATTCAATTATAAAGACAAGATACAATAGATACCTGCTTTTGCTTTTCTTTCTGCTGTTCACTATAATCTTTTAATGACTTACTAACTTCATTTAAATTTTGTATAATTTGACTATGAACATTTGCTAGTTTCTCTGTAGAGCTTTGAAGAAATTTCCAGCAAGGTTCGAATGTACTAATAAACAAAAAAAAATTATACAATTATGAAAATGGCATATAGCATATTTTTTAACATTTTATATATACAGAACTAAATTAGAGATGTGCCAGGTACCCAGCTTAGTCAAGTTTCCCTGGATCCAAACCAAAATAGTACCTAGCACATCCATATATTCTAAGTACCCGGAATACCAGTACCTAGTACATCCATATATTCTAAGTACCCGGAAAAACCCGCAGAATAATATTAAATAAACTTTTATCTTTACCTTTTTTATTCTTTTAATTGAAACATTTATATTTGGTTCAATTGAAGACTTAAACCAAAATTTAAAATTAGAAAGATTGACCATGTCACACAAAAAAAAAAAAAATGTAAAAGTAAAAAAAAAAAATCAAAACAAAAATATTTTTGTTTTGATTTTTTTTGAAACAAAAATTATTTGGAAAAATATTTAAGCTTTTAAATTGCATGTGATAAAATTCTAAAATTTTTTAAACTAATAAATGGTTTTGCATATAATAATCCAGAAATTAAATTTATAATGCATATGACGTTCAGGCTATTAAATATGAAGTTCAGGCTATTAAATATGAAATTCAGGCTATTAAATATGAAGCTCAGGCTATTAAATAGGAAGTTCATGCTATTAAATATGAGGTTCAGGCTATTAAATATGAAATTCAGGCTATTAAATATGAAGCTCAGGCTATTAAATAGGAAAATCAGGCTATTAAATATGAGGTTCAGGCTATTGAATATGAAGTTCCATCTATTAAATAAGAACTGTTTACCAGGTGGGTTATTAAATGATTACTGTATATAATAACATTCAATGAAAATATGGTTACTTACCCAACATGTGAATTTGCAGCAGAACATTTAAGTGCAAGTTTCGTTAAACTTTTTGAATATGTTTCTTCTATGTTACACCTATAAAACATAGTAAAATTATATAATTTTTATGTTATACCTATGATAAGTATCAAAATTACATACCTTCATAAAACAAAATCAAAAATATTATATAGCTGTACAAAAAATTAGATTATTAAATACTTATAAAATATTCTCATAATGTTTTGATGTTGTTGTCAAGTAAATAAAACTACTAGCACATTTGGTGTTAAAATTAGTAATCACTACTAGCACAATCACATTACTAGCCATTTATGCATTAAAAGAAATGATCAAAAAGAACTACATTTTATTTTTTTTTCTAACAAAAACATTTTCATATTTTTAAAAAGATTGTGAAAAAAGCATAAAGAGTGTTTTACTGTTTTGAAAAAGAGGAGTTTTTTATTTACTTATTGTTTTTAATACATGTTTTTAACATAAATAATTAATATAGGAGTTCTTATTTTTACCTAGAGTCCAGATTCCCGAAAAATTCCAGATTCATAAAAATTGTTCAAAGTTCAGGATTCCAGGATTTTTTTAAATTTATATCAGCATATGAACATTTCCTAACAAACATTTTCCTAGTCTTATTAACTTCTATAATTTAATGTTCAGCTAACAAAAATTGTAATTATATAAACACTTTTAATGTGGAGTCTTTAGTTGTTGTAAAAATTCTTAAACTTGCATTAAAAAACTACATAAAAATATATTTAGAGTTATTTATATATTACAAAACAAAAAAGTTGTTAGCTGAACCTAAATAGCATAGCTTATGTTACTCTTTGCGTATACGAAATGCACTACGCCCTTATCACAGATAAATAGATTTTATAGAACTATTATGTTGATTATATTTTCATTTTTTACTGTGCGTTTAACAACAACCAATAATATAATATTTTTTATTAAATACTTAATATTATAAATATAATAATAGCATATCAGGTATTTGATAGTAACTTATTAAATTATAAATTTAATAACTTATTAAATGCTTAATACTATATTATTATTTTTAAATATTTAAAAAATAAAAATGTCAAAATAACTTTTATTTTATTTTTATATAGTTCCCTTTTATTTAAATTTTATCAAGTTTATATCTTTTTTTTATAATTTAACAAACTAAATTGAGAAAAATTCACTATTTTCACAGTTTACAGTGAAAAGTTTATTGCATATTAGTTATCATTAATTTGTGCACACTTTGCAAATGCGTGAAAAATTGTTTTAAATTAATAAAAACTGATAAAATTCGATAAGTATCTTTGATGTATCTAATTATTATATATCTTATTAACTAGAATAAAATTAATTTGAAAATAAAACTTATAATTAAATTAAAAAAATTATTTAAATTAAAAAAAAAAAAATTAAAGGAGTTAAAATAAAACTGGCTTATTCTGGCCGACACACGGATTTGAAGTAGAGGTGCGCAACTATCTATTAATGAAAAAAGTCCTCTATCTTGAAAAAGTCCTCTATATCTTGAATTTCTCTTAAATAAAAAATATATAAAAATTTTTTTAAAAAAGTGTATGTGTGGAGAGGGGGGGGGGGGGGTTGGATATTTGACATACCTCTTAAATTAGACGTTCGTCAATAAATAAAGAAACGAACGTCAACGTTTATTAGAAAAAAAAGATTTTTCGCGCCCTGATGTATATATTATATATATATACATATATATAATATATCTATATGTATATATTATATATATATATATATATATATATATATATATATATATATATATATATATATATATATATATATATATATATATATATATATATATATATATATATATATATATATATATATATATATATATATATATATATATATATATATATCAGTGCCAACTGAACTTAAACTTTTTTTGAAAATATCAAAAAGTTAAAAATGTTTAATTAGTAGTATTTAGCAACCATAGTCATTTAAACTCAAGTTTAAATTTATTTAAATCCATTTGAGTTTTCAAATACTTTGGCCAGAATTTCAACAAGCGGTATTTTAAAGCAGTAAGTTAAAAACTTGTTACCCACTACTATTCGAAAGTAGTGACTCCTGGCCTTTGGAAGATAAAAAAGATAAATAAATAAAAACATACTTAAAAATTAAAATTTTTACGCAGTCATTTTTTATTCCATAATTTATAATTATTAAAAGAATTATCAACTTTTATTTCAGATTATATAAGTTGTCTTAATAACTTATCTCAATCAAAGCATCCTGAAAATAGTGTATAAATAAAATATTCAGTCTTAAAAACAACATCTACCTCTCTTTGAGAAACTCTGCAAACTCTTTGCTTGATCCAAAACCAAGTTTAAAGTTTTCTTGAAGGATGTTAAAACCATCAAACTTTTCACCCTATATTGCAAACTACTTAATATATTTGAAAAAACAAACTTTTTTAAAACAATCATATAACAATAAATAAAGTGTTAAATTGATATTTAACAAATAAATTGAATTTAAAAGCTTTAGATAAGCATATTTAAGAAAGTTGTATAATTAAATATACTTAATATAAATAATAAATAATTTTAATAATAAATAAATAACTTAAATCTCATAAATAGTAAATAAAATAAATAGTAATATAATAAATAATATATCTAACATTTTTTTTTTTTTTTTTAATTTTTAATTATCTTTGCAACCAACAAGGCTGCAAGCAACCACTAATTAGTGCTGGAAGTTACTGGAAGAGAAAAGATGAAGATTGTAGAGCAAGATAACAATTGACAGACGACTTAAAAGATTGCAAATTATATGAATCAGGAAAGCATGATGAAGGAAGCGAATTCTAAAGAACTGATGTTCGAGGAAAAAAACTAGACGAATAAGAGTTTTTGGAGCACTTAGGAACAGTAACAGAAAAAGGATGAGACTTAATTGAATGACGAGTAACACGAGAATGAATTTAAGTAGATGGCACAAGAGACGATAGCTCTTTAGAGCAGTGCCCATTATAGTATTTGTAGAAAAGAGAAAGAGAAGCAACATTACGACGATGTGACAGAGGTTGAAGGTTGGCTGCAAGAGCAGGTCCAACTTATATTAAAATGCAAATACATAGACAATTCAATTAACAAATAACAAGAAAAATTATACTATTTTATTTAAATATATATAAATATATATATATATATATATATATATATATATATTATATATATATATATATATATATATATATATATATATATATATATATACATATACATCTATACATATATATCTATATATATACATCAGCCTTGATTGAAAAGCAGGTGTGATCCCACTCTATATCTGACCACACATATAATATTTAGTTGTGACAACTTGGCCATGGCTTTTTCGATGTTTTGAAAATATTTCAAAAATGCACCAAAAAAAACTTAACTTGACTGACAGGAGACAACTACTAAAAAATGAAATGAATTCTTAACAAAAAAATTAACTTAATTAACATAATATAAATTATGTTTAGAATTGATAATTTCAAAACTTCTTTTTTTTATAACTTTATAATAAAATTAAGCGACACTCTTTTAAACAACTTACTATTAATGATCTTTTAATAAGGAAACAAACTTTCTTCAATTTATTAAAGAGTATAATTCTTTATTTATTTATTTACATTTTATTTCAACAAGTTTCTTATAAAACTAGTGCTAGTTAAATTTATATAATAAATAAAAAAGTAAATATTTTTTTATAACAATTTCATGCTTTACGAAGTTTACATAGTTTAAAATATTTTAAACAATGCTTCTCAAATAAGATAAACAAAAGAAGTAATTAAACCATTGAGTTACTGTAGAAATATTATAACGACCTTTTTTTTAGCAGTTTAAAATGTTTTAAAAAAGTCCAAAAAAGACTGGGGTTGATATTTGACCAGGGCCAGTTTTGATAAAATATAGCTGGGACCCGGATTGTTATAAACAATCAATAAAAGCAAATCGCCATTTTGTTTAAAAGCATTTTGCTATTACAAAATCATTTTATTACGAAAAATAAATGTTACAAAGTTAATTTTTTTAGCATGTTGTAGCATTTTTTTTTTATTCTAATTGTTTTCCAAAAAAAAGTGAAACAAAAATTTTGTTTAATAAATCGAATTATATTAAGTATAAGAATATGCTTTAATTATTTTTTTAGAAAAATGTTTTTTTGAACAGAAGTAAAATAATTTATTACATTTAATTTAAATTTTTTATAATTTTTATTTTAACTTGCAATTTGCAATCACTGTTTTGATGTTTGCAATAGAATTTTTCTACTTTTAAAACTATTTTCAAGAAAAAAATATATAATTCAAAACGTTAACAAAATTTACGATTTACGAAAAAAAAACTTTCATCTTCATTCTCCCTTGTTTCGTCAAACTTTTTTTAAATTTAAAATTTTTTCTTCAATTTCAAATTTCAATCACAAAATTATTTGAATAAGTGAATTTTAAGGCTAAAGTTCTCTTGTTCATATAGATTTCTTTTTAAATAAAATTCCTGAAAACAACTTGCGTATTTATAGAAAATGTTTAGTCTAGATGATAAATAAAATGAAAATATAAAAAAATGGTGTCACGTTTTTCATATTCTATTCGACAATTTTTGTTAAAATAATTATTAGTTAAAAGCGTATATTATGTGTTAACAACATTAAGATCTAAATTGAAACATGTCTATGCAGTGCCGGATCAACGGATGGGGGGACTATAGCCCGGGCCCAAAAATTTTAGAGGACCTTTTTTTTTTAGTCATTTTTAGGCTCTGGCCTATAAAAAGACCTCCAAAAACAAAAATAGCCCAGGGCCCCAAGAAGTCTTATGGCTAACTTTTGCAAGTATATTAAATAAATTAATATAATTGTTAAATTAATACTTGAGTAACTGTAAGTTACTGTCTTAACTGTTACTGTCTTAACTGTTACTAACTTAACTGGTTGTTTTGATTTAGGTTATAAGTTAATTTACTGTGATATACTCTATCCATTCAGTAAAGTTAACTAAATATAACTTGAATAGTTTCAAGGTTGTTAAAGTGAAAAACGTGAAAGCAAAAAAGTTACTGGTTTCTATTAGTACAATTTTACTAATAGAAATTTTATTTAATAAAAACGAATTAATATATATATTATTATACTTAAAGTAGTAAAAATAATTATACAAAATTGTTTATAAAATAATAATTTAATTCATTATTAATAAGTTAATTTGGAGCAACGTTTTTTTTTAAAATAGATAAAAATGCTGTTTTGTTAAAAAAAATAGAATGAAGAAAAAATTCTTTTTAACTTTTGTCTTTTTTATTTGCTTCTACCCAGAGATTTAAAGTAATTTAAATTAAAAAGTGCATTACGTTGAATAAAAATTTCCGCGCGATAGAGTAAATGATCATGCTTCTATTCAAAAGACAAACTTCGTGTGACGTATTTTACTATGAAAATATTACTTTTAAGAACTGCCAAAAAAAAAAAGCTAAATTGTAAAAATAGTAAATAAACATCTAAAAAAGTAAACCAATCGCGATAAGCTTAATTCGAGCCCTGTATATATTCGTCGAACAAATAAACGGCAACGAATATATATTGGTTTACTTTTATTTGCTAAACGAATTATTATTTGTTCAATGAACATTATTTTTTATAGAATATTATTTGTTGAGCGAATTTTATTTGTTAAACGAATATTATTTTCAAAGGAATATAAAATAAACATAATTTGTATTTTGCA
This sequence comes from Hydra vulgaris, assembly GCF_022113875.1. Classification (NCBI taxonomy): domain Eukaryota; kingdom Metazoa; phylum Cnidaria; class Hydrozoa; order Anthoathecata; family Hydridae; genus Hydra; species Hydra vulgaris. Next base: position 13,741,496 of record NC_061169.1, read on the forward strand.
AATATATTAATTATTAAAAATTATATAAAATTATTAAAAAATAAATTTTATTTTTTAATAATTTTTAACTTTAAATAAACATTTCAATACTGCGAGTTAGACTCTTTAAAGGAATTTCGGAGTTATGTTATACCAACAACCTGCAGGTCACGATTCATTTACGAAGCCGTCACCGACATATGCTGCTGGCGTACAAGTTTAATATAAAAGTACAAGTGGTAAAAAAATGGAATATAAAAAGAAGGAGGTACAACCATTCGTGTCTATTAAAAATTTAAAAGACATTTCATCATTTCAGGGCCAACGACACGGGTTTCAAAGTGAGGGGCATACTTTTTTATTTCTAAAAAAATTATCAATTTTTTGAGTCAATTTCTAAAAAAAAAAAAGGTCCTGAAAAATGAAAGTACATGGATTAGTGCCCCCCTGGCCTCTCTGGTGTCGTTGGTCCTGCATTTAAGATATAAAAGATTCTTTTATATCTATGCAAATGTGAATGAAGATTATATTTTAAAAAGATAAACTTCTTTTTATATAAATTTTAAGTGAAAATCTTTTATGACTTAAAAACATAACTTTTTATGGCAAAGTTTTATGGTTAAAAAAAAACACGTCATTTTAATTTTCATATTTCTTTAATTTAAACATTACGAGGGCTGTTATGCCCTCACTTCCCCTAAGCAAAATGAAGGAAACTGTTTTACCAATGCATGCTGTTTTTTTTTTGCCATATTAGATAACATTTTTCAAAGGGAAATGTTGAAAAACGGTTGTGCCTCCATATGCGGTTATGCCCCCACTTCCCCTAATTGTTAAATTATTTATTGTTATTTATCTTTAAACTACGAAATTAACCACAATTTGTTGTAATTATCACAATTTATTGCTGTCACTTTACTTTATAAAACAGGTAAGGAAACATTATTTATAAGCTTGTTTCTAATTAATAAGTAATGTTTTTCTGCTTATTATATATTATATCAACGAAATATTTAAATTAAATTAATCTTCAGCAAAATAACTTTACAGGTAAATTTTTACGCAATTTATTCATTTTAATAAATCAAATTTAGTTGTGTAAAACCGTGCAACTCCAAACAAAAATATCATTTCAGGTTTTTAAATGGTTTCACTTTTTGCAATAATAATAATAAGGCTTTTTTTAATTAAGTAATTTTTTTGTAATATACCCAATATTTTTTAGCGGAATTTTATGTGTCCATACCGTACTTTATGCTGATTTTTATGTGTAGATACCTTTTTTTTAGCTTAGTCTTATTTGTTCATACTTATTTTTAAATAAGTTTTATGTGTTAATTCATCTTTTTAAATTGAGTTTTATGTATACATACCCTTTTTTTAATCCAGTTCAACAAAAAATATAATTTAAAGAATATATTATCTTAAATAGCACCAAGTTTTAGCACAAAATTAGAGAAGATTATTTTACGATTCATAATAATTGTACAATGTCAATAGTGAGTGGAGCTAAAGGATGGCAATATTTTTGTAAAGAAAAATTAATGGGCAAAGAATTTTCTCTTTGGAAAACTGCTTTAAATTAAATAAAAAAACTGGGTATACTTATAGGAAAAATTTGTTTTTGTTTAGGTAATATTTCAATAAATAATTAAGATTAGTGTGCTAATATAAAATTTCCCCAAAACCGCTTGTTTGTTATTATATCATTTTTATTCTGGGAAATCCCAGGATAAGAAAGTTTTACACGGGTAATCCCGGGATGCAAAACTTACGTGAAATGTGAAACCCTAATTTATATAATTTATTACTTTACTTATTATATATATGAATTTTATAGATATACTTAATAGAAATATCTGTTCCAAAAATCAGCACGGGTAATAGCTAATATTTAACAAACTTTATTATATTGTGAAATGAAACAATATAATAAATTTTGTTAAATATTAGCTATTACCCGTGCTGATATTCGGCAGAGGTATTTCTATCCTAATTAATTGCTGTTTATACTAATGACATTCTAAAAGAATTTTATTTCAATTAAAATTTAATTTAGATAAAACATTTGCATTTTTTTTTCAGGTACAAGGTGCTTTTCTTCATAAAACGCCCAGAAAGTCTTGTATTTGGGATTTCTTTGAAATGACTGACACTACTCATGAAAAGTGTAATGCGTGCGAAAAGGAACTTGCTGCTAAAGCCGGTACTACTTTAGGTCTTATTAATCATCTAAAAGAGCAGCACTCCCATGTTTTTTCAGCATATGAGAAACTCAATTATGTTCAACAGATTGGAAAAAAGTCTTGCGTTATTGATAATGACGACTCTTCAGAAACCAATTTCATCAGTACACCCAAACGAGCTCGTCTTGTTGCCTCTCCTGATTCATACTCTCAATTTTTAACATCATCTGGTAAGTCGAAAAATGCTTCAAGTCTCTAAAACTTCCCATGTAGTTAATCCATGGCCCAAAGACCATTTTGAAAATGTAAATATAGTTACATCATTGACTAAGTGGATTGTCCACGAACAATTGCCTTTTAGGATAGTGGATAGTAAATATTTTCATGAAATAATGAAGCAAGCAATGAAGGGAAAGTATAACCCTGTTTCATCAAATCACTTTCTCAGGACAGAATTTCTAAGCTGTATAAATTCATTAGTGATCATGTGAATAAAATTATTGACAGTGAGAAGATTGACCTTGACGGTTGTGCCTTTACTACTGATATCTAGACTTCTTGTAATAACCTTGCTTCCCAATCGCTCACTCTACATTTTATTACAAAACGTTTTCAGCTTAAACGAATTCTTGTTAAACTTGATTCATTTCCGGATGCACATAATGCCGAAAATATTGTAGAAAAGTTAGATTACTTAATAAAACGCTTGAGTTTGGAGAATAAAACAAATACATGGGCAACGACTGATGGAGGATCAAATGTTATGAAAGCTATGCGCATCAGCAAAGTTATCGACGACAATCTTTGGTGCGCTGATCATCATATACATTTAATTGTCACACAAGCTCTAGCTAGTGTTCCTGATTGGTTAGAAATTGCACTAAAGCTAAATAAATTAGTTGGGCACTTCAGTCATTCTTCTAAGGCTACAAGTATTTTAAGGAAAATTGCTAGTGAGCATAAGCAACCAGGAACTAGACTTATCCAGAAAGTACCAACTCGTTGGAATTCTGACTTGAGGCAGTTAAAATCTATTATGGATCTAAAAGGGTGCTTGTCTATTATGGCAGAAACGTCGACTAAAATTGAAGGTTGGTTGCCCACTGTTGTAGAAGCTAATATTATTATAGTATTATCTTGATCCTATCAATAAAATTTCATAAGTTTTAAGTTCTGACAAAGACCCAACAATCAACTTGGTGATATTGAAAATCTATAATCTTAAGAAAAAAACAACTAAAATTGGAAAACTAAGTTCTCTTACATGTGTCACAAATATAACTCAAGCACTAATAACAGGATTTCAACAACGTTTTCCTGATTGTGGTCATAAAGTACCTGAGTGTTCAATGGCACATTTTCTTGATCCAAGACAAAAGGGATCAATCATTTTTGCACTTGATGAGCAAAGATACGAAAACATCAAGGATACCGCTACTCAAGCTATAATTGATATGCAACAAAGAGATGCTTGCGAAAGTCTAACATGCATTGAAAATGTTACCCAATCATCCAAAAATGATAATTCATCCGATGAAGAAACTTCAACTGCTGCTGTAAAGAAGATGTATGGGCAAAATAAAAATAAAAACACTGAGAAAAATTGTCCATTAACTTATGCCAAATGCGAGATAGCACGTTATGTCAATGAAGGAGTTGCAAACGACAACACAGATATTATTGAATATTGGAAGACTAACCGTACAAGATTACCTTATCTCAGCAGTCTAGTAAGAAAGATATTATGCATCCCTGCATCATCAGCAACCTCAGAATGAGTATTTTCAACTGCTGGAAATGTTCTAACAGAATGAAGAAATAGCCTTAGCATTGACAATATTGAAATGATAGTTTTCATGAAAGAAAACCTGAAAGAGATGGAAAATATCACCTGGCTGATATTTGAAGATATCAATAAAAAATAAGAAAATATGTACAAAAAAAATACTTCGTTATACATAATGAATTATTTTTTTTCATTGTTATTTTTAATTAAAATTTTTCAATTATTCTGAAAAGTTGATAAAATTACCATCAGGTGGCCTGCAGAAAGTATACAGGGACATACCGAAGAGAATTTAAAAGGGGGGGGGGTGAAGTTTGTTTTTTTGCCCACTAAAGTACAAAATTGAAATAGTTAAGGTCTAAAAAAAAAAAGGTCCTCAGTTTTTGATATTTCCCGACTGAAGGTCTAAGTTGGCCGGCTAGGCATATTACTGTCAACTGGTAAAAATGGTCGGGGGGTTACTAACCCCTATGCCCCCACCCCCTAAGGACATCCCTGCAAGTATATATAGTCTATGCCACATTGCTGTATTGGGAGTTTAATAATAATTTTATATATTTTTTCATTATCCTGTGATCTACATTATAGATCACAGGATAATGAAACAAATTTAAAAAAATATATAAAAATATTATTAAACACCCACTTCGGCCATGTGGCATAACTAAATCCTAAAAATGTTGTAGATATATTTAAGCTAGTGACTAATATCCTAGTTAAATGAAATGTCTTCTTTTTTTAACAAGTATATTCTTTACTACTTATTTGCTGAACGATTATTTTATTCGTACAACGATTAAGCGGGAACGAATATATTTGTTTAACAAATATTCGTTAAGCATTTATTTTTGAACAGTTATTATTTGTTTAACAATTAAAATGAAAACAAACGAATATTCATAACCGTTTAACGAATAAGCTTAAAAAACTTGTTTATCAAATAACCGTCGCGCTCTAATATATATATATATATATATATACATATATATATATATATATATATATATATATATATATATTAGATATAGAGTATAGATTAGGTATAGAGTGCTCAATACAGAGTAGAGCGAATTATACTCTTTAAAAATTAAATAATAACACTTGGTAGTTAAAGAAACATGACTCCGAGTTTCACGGCTATGGCGATCATCAAATATTGTAAATTTTTTAGATGTTACGTTTAATTTATTAGATTGTTCCTTTCGACAATACAGAAAAGCAGGTGACCACCCCCTGTGCATTAACATTAATTCTAACAACCCTCCTAATATTATCAAATCCATACCAACAATGTTATCTAAATGAATTAGAAATATTTCATCCAACAAAGACCTTTTGACAAAGCTGCACCTCCTTATGATAACGCCTTGGCGTCTAATGGAAGAAACAATCTGTTATAAACCAAATCATACCACAACAAAATCAAAATCACATAATATTTTATGATTTAACCCTCCATTTGAGCTTAACGTAAGAACAAATGTTGCAAAAATTTTTCTTAAATTTATTTAAAAAATACTTTCCAAAATCTCATAAATTTTATAAACTCTTCAACAAAAACAACTTAAAAGTAAGCTACAGCTGTTTTCCTAACATCAAAAATATTAATACTGTTCACAATAAAAAAAATTTGAAAAAATGTATGTATACATATATATTTTTTTGTTATTCACCTTTTCAAGGCCAAGAAGACCACTTTATACTGGTTATAACCCTCTCTCAACTCTATAAATCCAAAACACGAACCCAGACAAACAAGGCCGCTGTGCGGAGAAACAAGTTAAGCGCGGTACTACCAGGGACGTGGTTATATTATATATATATATATATATATATATATATATATATATATATATATATATATATATATATATATATATATATATATATATATATATATTATTTGACATTTTTATTTTTAGGCACGGAAACCATCATCAAAACACTATTCCCAACATAAACGCAAAACGATATATAAATGCTCTGAAATAAAAAACCTTTACCTTTTTAATGCTCATTTTTATAATGCTATAAAAAATGAGACCAAGACAAATTTATGTTAAATTTTTTGTCCGTTTAGAAAAAACAACAATATAGAAAAAGAGAGCAATTTTATACTAAAAAAATTAGAAACAGGTTTAATTGTGAAAGTTATTTTATGTGAAAGTTATTTTATGGAAAAAGATAACAGACAAATAGTGCGTGTTTGCAAAGACACTTTTCTAAAATGCTTACATGTTAGTAAAAATCAAAGTTCAAAGTATTGCAAAACATTTCTTTACACATGGTAATCCTAGAAAAGAAAACAGAGGTAATGATAAAAAAAGCCATAAATTCAAGGATAAGCAAAAGGCTGCAATAGAATTTATAAAGAGTCTTCCTGGAAGGGAAAGTCATTATAGCAGAAAGAAATCTATAAAACTTCATCTACCATCAGAGCTTAAAAGTATTAAAACAGTATGGAAATTGTATGCAGAAAGGGAACCCAATCTATCAGTGACATGAATTTTTCAGAAAAATATTTATGCTTAACTTTAATTTAGGGTTTGGTTCTCCTAAATCAGATGCATGTTCATTTTGTGAAAGAATTCGAAAACAAATAAAGATTGAAAATGACTCAGAAAAGAAGAACAGCTTAATTACTGATTTAGTTGTTCATAAGCATAGAGCAAATGCATTCTATGATCTTTTAAAGGAAAAAAGAGATTGTTTAAAAATCATTTGCTTTGACCGTCAATAAAACCAAGTTATCCCTAAAGTTCCAGATCAGCATGCTTATCATAGTAGACAACTCTACATATACAACTTTTGTGTTGTAGAAAACAAAAATAACGGATTTTTAAATCAAAATAATGCCACTGTCTATACTTGGAATGAGAGCGATTTCAAAAAGAATAGTTCTTCCTGTTCCGCTGCAGTATTTGACAAGCTCTGCAATACAAACATGGATGGCATAGACTCTGTTTGTTTAGTTTTTGATGCATGTGGTGGTGAAAATAAAAATATTGCTTTAATTTATATGGTAAGCTTCTGGCTGTTAAGACATGCACCGATATAAGTAAAAACAATTGAACTTTTGCTTCCTGTTCGAGGACATACATTTTTGCCTTGTGACCGTGCCAATCAAAATTCAGGAAAATAAACGTTTTTTTATCACAAGAGGATCGCAAAAAAATATAAAAGTCCAAGGAGAACCAAATTTAAAATTTTTTTTAACAGTCCTCAAATTATAACAAAAAGAGGCCATGATTGTTTATCTTGTCCATCTCAGATCCAGAAAGGAGTCCCAGTTGAGGAGGCTAAAAAGAAAGATATCAAAAGTTTGATTCTTGTGCATACAGGAGTGAATTGGGAGCAGGATATTTATTTTAATTATTTAGAAAGTATTGTTAATGATTCTTTAATAGAAAACTCATAGAAGACAAAGAAGATACTATATACAGCTGTAATGATGAAGATGCTGTATGCAGACATTTAACTTTTTGATGTATTTGTCCTTTTTAAATTTTGTTGTGTTAGAGATCACTTTCTTAATAAAAAACTAGGTTTTTATTATAATCTTTTCTTCATTCCCTATGTTTTAAATTTCCATTTCCGATACCTTTTTTATAACATAATTATAAAGAAGTTTATAATTTGTGCAAATTAAATCCTTTAAAACCTTTTTAATAAGTTTTAATAAGCAAACAACCCATGTGAATTCAACCAAACATTTTCAAAATAATCTAAGTACATCTGAAATATTCAAATTAAGCTAAGCCCGTATTTCAACAAGGTTTTCTTTGAGATCCTAAAGAGTTGCATTTTTTTCGTGCACGTTATTTAATTGTCTCTACTTGATAGTGTAAATTTAACAAACACAATTTCTTTTGGAGCACTAATTAAGCCTAGGCACGTTTTCCTTCAATTTCTTGAAATCAACTTACTTGGACTTAGAGCGTTTTGCAAATGGGCTCCTCATATAGTATATGTTCTTTCTTTATAGTTTTTCAATATGGTTTTTCAATATATCAATTTATAACTATATAACAATAATATTTCAATATAATAATTAATATAGTTTTTCAATATGATATTTTTATACTGCAGTTTATTTTAAAATAATTATGCCAAAACATTTTTAAAAATCTTCAATAACCCACTTTTTTACCTTGAAGAACCTCCCAAAAATGTAATAATAGAATAATTTTTTTACTATTATTATTAATGCGTAAAAAAACACATTGTTTGCTTGTTTTTTACTACTTAATGTCATTATTAAATTTAATGACATAAAATTTAACAGAAATTTTATAAATTTTGGTATTGTGTGTACTACAAACATTATTGAAATATGTTAGTTAAAGATTCCCAAGTGCCAAGACAAGTTATGTTTATTTTGTAAATAAACATTAGAAAATAAGTTTTGATCAAAATTACTAAAACAAATTATTTATTAAGATATTAACAAAAAAAATATCTGGTTTGAATAATAAATGTATTTACTGCAGAGTTTTTTAACCAATTTACACAATAAGATTAAATTTGGTTTTCCCTTCTTGGTTTTTTCCAATGGGTTCTCTTTTAATAAAAAGAGCTACATTAAACATTTTAGTTCAGCTGGAGACTTTTAACAAAATAAAAATTGTAAATAAACAAAGATTACTGTAATTCTACTTTACTTTATTTTTATTTCCATTAAAATATTTCTTTTTTAATTACTGTGAAATAAAATGTATTTTTACTATTTCTTACTATATCAATAAAAAAAAAAGTATTTTCGGTTCTAAAATTTTATTAGCAGAACTTGTTTTTCAGTATGATTTTTAAATTTATATATCTTATTATTTATAGTTCTAATACTAGTTTTGTTTTAAAATGAAATAAATATAAGCTAGACTTTTAAAGTGTTTACTTATTGATCGTTTTTTTTTTATTCACTTATTATAAATTTTATAAAAAGTTTTATATAAAGGCATTCTTCTACATAAAAATTAATTGCTAAAGGAAAAATCCAAACATAATGTTTAAAACTCAAGTTTAAGAACTTTTTTGTATTGGCGTTATTTATTAACTGCAAAAGCACATTAATCAGACTAGTATTTAAAAAAAATATATGCCTACTCAATTTATCGTGAGCAATTTTGCTAATATCTAGATAAACAACTTGTTCTCAAAAGTTTAATTAACACCAAACTTATTTTTTAAGGATTATCTATGATATGAACACAACTTTTCTTGGCACTTGGGGATCACTTTAAACCCTGCAAAAAATGAAATCAGCAGAATTAGTAGTTATACTTTCCAATATAAATTCTGAACTTGTGAACATTTTCCATCTCAACTAGTGAAAAAAAAAAACACAATATACCACAAATTGGTTCAATTCTATCAGTGATAAACAACTTTATAAACTCCTTATTTTTGATATTGTTGATTTCTACCCTTTGATAACTGATAAACTTCTTAACAGTTAATTATTTTGAGCATCTAACTATCGACCCTAACAATGAATCATTAATCTATTGCGCAAAAAAGTTATTACTTTTTAATATAAATCAAGTTCGGATTAAAAAATAAAGCGGATTATTTGATGTTTCAATGGAAGCATTTGACGGTGCAGAAGTATGTGAACAGTGGGAATTTACCTTCTATTTAAAATTGCAAAATTTTTATAAAAAAAATAAAAATGATTTCAGATTATACCGTGATGTTGAATTAGCAATTTTAAAAATATGAGTGTAACCCAAATAGTAACAATCCCAAAACATTTTATTGATCAATTCAAAAGAAACGATCTCACTATTTCAATACAGTGCAACATAAAATTTATAAATTACCTTGATATCACATTAAATCTCAATGACTATACTTTTTAACCATATTACAAGCCCAGATATTCTTGAAGGTGGTTCATTAACCAAAAAAAATTTTTTTGAAAAAATAGACTTTATGGTTTTATTTGCAAACAAAGTTATTTACATCAAATAATTAAAAAAAAAAACGAAAAAAATTTTAAATTTTGTTCAATTTTTTTGGGATAATCAGCAAAAATAAGTACATTTTGATGAAAAATCCTAGCAAACCTTAAACATAATAATTTAATTAATATTAATTATTGTGAACATTTTGTAAAAAGTTGTCCTCTTTTCAACTTTTTTATTGCATTTTAGTAAAACAGTCATATAAATGTACAAAAGATAAAAAACAGCTTCGCTTGTCCTCTAAAGAACACTAATAGGAACATTTGCTGAAATTTTCAAGTAAATTTATGAATTTTTGGCCGAGTTACAATGTTTGAAGTGAAGAAAAAGAAAGAAAAAAAAATTCAGTGTCATAAAAATAATTTTAAAAATAAACGTTAAAAAGCTACATATTCCGTTCTAGTTGAAAGAAAGTCAACCAAACTAACATCATTTGAGATTCTGGAAAATAACTTTTAGAGTTTAAAGTTCATTATTATTCTCATTATGATATTGGTTTATGTATCTAACTAAAAACTTTAATATCACAAAAAATATAAAAGAAATAAAAAATTTTTTTCAAAGAAATAAAATAAAATTTTTTATTAAATAAGATAATATTTTTCATTAATTTTTTTTTATTCACTTTTTTTTTTGGTGATGAACTACCTTAAACTATATTCACGCTGATTCAAAGCACCCGCCCATTATTTTGAAACAACTGCCACATTTAAATGAGTTAAGATTGTCTGCAAATTCATTGAGTGGAGTGCAAATTCGTTGCAATCAATTTGATATATGGCTTCCAAGAAAGATTAGAAGTAAGAGTTAATCCTAGAAGATGAAGGATTGATGATTGATCGAGTACATTACCATTCATAAATATAGGAAGATCTAGATTATAGCAATAACAAATTAGCTGAAAAAAATTTTATCTCAGTTAAAGTTGAACAGCCACTGAGAGCCCCATCCTGTAGCGGAGGTGAGATCCTTTTCAAGCCTAAATGCCTCCTCCAAGTAATCAAAGAGTGTTGGCTTCTTATCAAAACAAGAATAAATGGTAGTAAGTTCAAAAAAGGATAGGACCAAGGATAGAATCTTGAGGAGAATATAAAGAAGAGTACTGTCCATCAAGGATAACTTTTATACTGCAATTAGTAAGGAAGAATTCAATCTTAAAGATGTTACCTGATACACCCTAAGAAAAAAGCTTATAAAGAAAACCAGCTTGCCAAACTTTATCAAAAGCTTTAGATATGTTGAGAACAATAGCATTAGGCTCTCCATATCTTTCTAATGCACAATAAAACCTATCAGTTATTACTAAAAACAAATCAGCAGTAGAATGAGAAGATCAAAATCCATATTGATGATCAGAAAGTAAGTTATTAGATTCAAGATGATAGATAAAGTGTTTGTTAATTAAAAATTTAAAAACCTTGCTTATGATAGGAAGAATACTTATTGGACGGTAGTTAGATAAGTCAGATCGCTCTATAGAATCTTCGAAAATAAGGATAACAGATGCTGCTTTACAGCAGGCTGAAAAACAAGTCTCTGATAAGCACTTGTTAAATAGTTTTGAAAGTATAGACGACAGCTCTAAAAAACACTTTAAGCACAAGTGAAAATATTTAGTTTACAGTTTACAAAAAATATTTTTAATATATTTTAATATATTTTTAAATAGTTTTAAGAAAATATTTAGTTATCAGTTTACAGGATACATTAAACCATGCAAGAGTACTCATGATGGAAAAAACAAAAGAAGGGTATGTTTCATCAACAATCTCTGGGTTCTATAAAAATGTTAAGAAACTATCTGCTACTGATTTTAACTGCTACAATTGTGGCAAGCCTGGGGATGTTACCCAACTCTGTTTTTTGAAGAAACAAATTACAAGATTTTGTTCATTGCATCAGGGAAACTCAAATGGGGAATTGCCAGCGCCAGCTGTTTCCCTAAACAACTAACGGTGCTTCCAATATGCACTGTGCAGGTGAACAGCTTTGCAGAAAAAGCACTGGTTTACAGCGGGTGTACTCGAACTATTATTTCAAACATGGCTCAGAAAGCCGGTGTTCGTACCAGAAGAAATGAATTAATAGTGTTGGCTGTTAATGGAGAACTTGTAAAAACTAGGGAGAAGCTACAGTAAATAAAATAAGGGAGAAGCTACAGTAACATTGATCATAGAAGGAAAAAAACTCAAAACATCAGTAATGATTTTAAAAAGTGTTGTCAATGGTATTGATGCTATTATTGGTATGGATATCATTAATTGCTATGGAGGAGTGCACTTTTTTTGGAGTACACTTGTACAATGAAAAAATTGAATTTGGTTTTGTTTCAATTTATACAGAGAAACAACCTGTAAATAAAGGCGAGGATTTTGATGCTTATTTTCATGGCACAAAGTGAACTGCTAAATATAAATGAAAACAAGGTCAACCACAACTAAGAAATTCTGTTGTGCAGTACAAGGTAAAACCCCAGTTGATACATCAATTTAATGATGAGATGGACTTATGGGTGAAAAATGGCTGGTGGAAACGGTGGAACAAAGAAGAAAAAAGTACAGCAGGGATC
>NC_061169.1:13758978-13828737 GCF_022113875.1 Hydra vulgaris
GTCATTTTATTTTCTTTAAACATTAATCTTTTTCTCTTTGATTTGATTTTTCTTATTGATTTGATTTTTCATAGCTAAAATAACTACCACCCTAAAAAAATAAATAAATAAAATGGAAATAAATTTTTTTTTAATAATATATATTAATTTTTTAATTTTAAAGCACAAACAGATTTCTGTTATTTACTTTAAGATTGCTTGCATTTTTGCAGTATTTTCGTTTAGCTTTGTTTTGGCGCGAATTCTTGAAACGCATAATAATAAAACGTGGTCAGTTAGTCAGAAAAATTTATTCTATGCGTGGACAAACAAGGCGTGCAACCGCACGCCTTTTCTGGGAAAGCCTGATATACATATATACATACATACATATATATATATATATATACATATATATATATATATATATATATATATATATATATATACATATATATATATATATATATATATATATATATATATATATGTATATATATATATATATATATATATATATATATATATATATATACATATATATATATATATATATATATATATATATATATATATATATATATATATATATATATATATATATATATATATACATATATATCAGGCTTTCCCAGGAAAGTCTGATTTGAAAGTCCCATTTGTCCACGCATAGAATAAATTTTTCTGACTAACTGACCACGTTTTATTATTATGTGTTTCAAGAATTCACGTTAAAACAAAGCTAAATGAAAATACAGCATAAATACAAGCAATGCTAAAGTAAATAACAGAATTCTGTTTGTGCTTTAAAATTAAAAAAAATAATGAATATTAATAAAACAAAGATTTACCTAAATTTCATTTATTTATTTTTTCTTGTTTTTTAGGGTGGCAGTTATTTCAGCTATGAAAAATTAAATCAATACAAATCAAGGAAAAAGAAAAAGATTATTGTTTATATAAATTTAATGAAAATAAAAGGACCTTTTAATGTAAAGTTTGTTTATGACTTTTATCAGTCAGTAATACTTTTAAATTCACGCTAGAACTATAATCAATTTTTAAATTTATGTTTTTAAATGTTTCGCAAATACATTTAAATGTTTAAATATATTGATACATAAGAAAGCGCGAAAACAATTGCTATTTATTTGTAAAATATGTTTTTTTCAATTTTCAAATGAAAGAAAATTTTATTGTCAAACGATTGAGTTACTTATTTTGCAATCATTAATTGGCATTGTGAACGAGTTTTAAAAATAAATGTCCTGAGGGAACTGTTTTCATAACAATGACTACAGAAGCAATGCAATTATTTTTTTAACTTCTTTCGTAATTACAAAATTATGCAATTGAATAATTTCAACGTAATAAAAGGCAAGCATTGACTCAGTGTAATCAGGTTAGAATAAGTCGAGAGAGAACTTTTTTGCACATTAAAATCTTGTTAAGTTTAAAATCTCAAATAATATATTTGATAATAAACAGCAATTTATTTTCTTGTCTAAGTATCGGGGAATAACGTCAAAAAACAATAAAATTTAATATACTTTCGCATTAATTTAATTGCTTTGACATTTCAATGACAATCAAATACAACTTAAGAAACGAGGTAATAAAAATTAATGTCATCGCATTTGCATAAACCTTCGTAAAAACTGAATTAAATGAAAACGTAAAGAAACGAAAAATTAAGTGTAAATAATGAATCAGTTTTTTATTATATTGTCTGATAAAGTTCGTAAATAAATTACGTATAAAGTCTTTTTATTTTCGTAAAATTTTATAGTCGTCTTTTGCTTGACTTGTATCAAATTTCGTAGCTGAAAATAGCAACCCTAAAAAAAGAAAACAAAAAAATTCTTGTAACAAAAAAAAAAAAATTTTTTTTTTTTTGTTACAAGAATTTTTTTTTTGTTTATTTTTTTATAGTTAATATATATATATATATATATATATATATATATATATATATATATATATATATATATATATATATATATATATATATATATATATATATATATATATATATATATATATATATATAGGCTTTCCCAGGAAAGGCGTACGCATAGAATAAATTTTTCAGAAAACGTGACCGCAGCAATATTTCGCGGGAAAGCGGAACTTATCCCCAAAGAATAAAAAATAATACTAAAAAAAAGGAAACAAAATCTTAACAAAGTATAAAATTGAAATGGGGTTTAAGAAAAATATTTTAATAATAAAAAAAAAAAAAATAAACAAAAAAAAAATAAACAAAAAAAAAATTATGTTACAAGAATTTTTTTGTTTTCTTTTTTTAGGGTTGCTATTTTCAGCTACGAAATTTGATACAAGTCAAGCAAAAGACGACTATAAAATTTTACGAAAATAAAAAGACTTTATACGTAATTTATTTACGAACTTTATCAGACAATATAATAAAAAACTGATTCATTATTTACACTTAATTTTTCGTTTCTTTTTGTTTTCATTTAATTTAGTTTTTACGAAGGTTTATGCAAATGCGATGACGTTATTTTTTATTACCTCGTTTCTTAAGTTGTATTTGATTGTCATTGAAATGTCAAAGCAATTAAATTAATGCGAAAGTATATTAAATTTTATTGTTTTTTGAAAAAACTACAATAATAATGACTAGAAAGTTTTTTTTAATTAGTGGTGTTTTTGTTTTTGTTTTATTAAATAACATTTTTAAAACATGCGTTAGTGTTGCTACATCGACTATCTTATAGCCTGCTGCTACAAGGGAGTATTGCTACATCGACTGTGTTATAGCCTGACTCGCAACGGAGTGCTGCTACATCGACTGACAAATAGCCTGACTCGCAAGGGAGTGCTGCTACATCGACTGAGGGTTTGGTTTGGGCAGGCAGTCTATCATTTAAAAAAAAAAATTTTATGAAGTTTTTTAACATTTTTCTGGTCAGGCTTATTAACGCGCTCTTTAAAACAACAGTTTGTGGGAAAAACTTTGTACAACCATGCAAGACTATATATATATATATATATATATATATATATATATATATATATATATATATATATATATATATATATATATATATATATATATATATATATATATATATTTATATATATATATATATATATATATATATATATATATTTATATATATATATATATATTTATATATATATATATATTTATATATATATATATATATATATATATATATATATATATATATATATATATATATATATATATATATATATATATACATACATATATACATACATATATATATTTATATACAATAGAAATGGTAATAATTTAATTAAGTAAATATAACAATAAAAGTAACAAACATAACAATTATAATTAAAAGGTAAAATAACAGTAAAATGAAATTTTTTAAATAGCTATAATAAAATAATACAAAAATAGTGATTAGTTATAAATTTTTTTTTACTATGGTAAGTTATAGCAATATTATTTTATTAGTAGCAAAATAAAAAGCGAAGAATGAAAGTTGCATTTAAATAAAATGAATTATATTTAATTCCATAATTATATATATATATATATATATATATATATATATATATATATATATATATATATATATATATATATATATATATATATATATACATATATATACATATATATATAAATATATATATATACATATATATACATATATATACATATATATACATATATATACATATATACATATATATACTTATATATATATATATATATATATATATATATATATATATATATATATATATATATATATATATATATATATATATATATATATATATATATATATATATATATATATAAGAATTATATATATTTTTAAAAAATTAATATTGCATTTAAAAAAAAAAAAGCATTATATGTTATATTGTTTGTTATTACGCTGAAAAAAGCTATAAATATTGTATTTCTATGTTTTGAAAGTTTTTATTTTATTTTTATTTATTTTTTAGGAATATTTACATGGAATCTTATTTATACTACATATTTTATATACTTATTTTGCAGTTTAATCTGGCATTTACATGATAAATTATTTTATTTGTTTGATAAACATATTTCTATTTATTAATTTAGCGCAAGATTTTATTAGTTTTTACAGTTCCAGGAATGTATTAAAATAACTTTTTATTAATATAACAATACTTTTTTGACTGCTTTGATGGGATTTTGAAACTATTACAAGATACTGATCTAAGATTATGGTTGTAAATATTACTTGTAAATTTGAAATAATTATTGAAGCTCATTGGTATAACATATCTCTCGCAAACTTTAGCTCGTGGTAATATAGATACAATTAAAAAAAAATACTGATAAGAATTATTTTCTTCTTTAATAATTTTTAAGTTTATAACAATATTTGTTTTTTTTCTAATAACTTTTAAGTTTATAACAAAATACTAGGTCTCAAAATTATTATTCCCAATTATTCTATTTATTTAAAACAATTTGACGGTATATAAGCCGGTATACGGACAGTCATTCGTCTTTTATTTTAAATCAATAATCTATTTATTACACGGAAAACCTTATATTTTTGTTCGAGAAGAAATAGCCACGAATATTAATTCCTCACAAATTTGTCACTAATGTATTAATACTTCCGTGTAATTGTCAATTAGGATAACTCTTACATAAATTGAAACGAGTTAAAATGCCTTAAAATTATTAGTTGTTATAATAGCTAATTATAATTTTTATAAAAAGAAAAAAAAAAGTTAAAACGGTTACAAAGTAAAAAACATAAAGCATAAAAAGCTAACCTTCAACCATTTATCAACACTATTTTCACAATTATCGATTAGATCCTCTTCTTCGTGCATTTGAAAGTTAGAATTGTTTAATGCATACTTTTGTGGCGTAAACTTAACAGGTGTTTTTTGCTTTCCAGAGGGTCGTATGAGTGCAGGGCTCGAGATTCTTAATCTATCGTCAAGTTTCGGGCTTTGTTCAGGGGATATTGTCATAGTGATTTATTTAAGTTATTTATATAATACTTTTTATTTTTTTATTTTTTATTTACTGCAATTAAAGAAAATTATTAAATTAATATACTAAAATATGTAAAAGCTATTGATTTTAATAACATTGCTTTTTAATTTTTATTTTTTATCAAAATAAAAATAAAATGAAATGGTTATTATTTAAAAAATCTCTTTGAATATTAAAAATTGCAAAACACATTACACATAAAAAAGCAAAAGCCCACATACCAGCGGGTTGTGGCCGGTGACCCGCCTCTCTTTATTTTGTGTGGATATGTATATTATATATCAAATTATATATAAAAAATAATATATATATATATATATATATATATATATATATATATATATATATATTATATATATATATATATATATATATATATATATATATATATATATATATATATATATATATATATATATATATATATATATATATATATTCCTATGTAGTTAATTTTTTTTTGATGAAAAAATATTTTGGAATAAATATATCTATAGTCTTTTGCTGTTTTCGAACGTTTTGTATATGCTACTACTTTTATGTAGAATATCCTAAAAAAAAAATCAATTATCTTGAGAATGTTTAATCAATTACTTGATATTATTACCATCTTCGATTTTTAATTAAATTATTTCAAATAAATATATTTTTCTGAAGCATCTCATTATCCCGAATTACGCAGCAACAACACCATCATGCACTGATTTACTTCATTGTTTGGTTGTTTTACTTTTGGTTATATACCGCATATATCTAGTGTCAAATAAGTTTATTTAATTAAAACTTTTCAACTTTTCAAATTTCTAGTTTTTAAAAAAATAACTTTTAATAGCAATAATTCATACTAAATTGACTATTGTAATCTTTTTTACTATTGTAGAGCGGTGTTTGTTATGCTAGTTTACTTTTTGATTTTTAAAACCACGCTAGGTATTTGTTTTTAATTGATTTTTTATTGTAAACATTATGTAAAATATAAATTGTTATTAAATACAAAAAATAAAAAATATAACTTATCTAAAAAACTTCAATTAGTTTTCAAATTATATATTAACTTTCAACATAACTTTGTATAAATTGTCACAAACTTTTGTTCTTTTTTAAGTAAACATTTTAGACGTCTTTTTTTTTTCTAAGTCAATAATGCAAGTTAAACATTGCTAGTTTAAAAAATGCAAGTAAAATATGAAAGGTAAGTCATAAATCATATTTAAACTTCTATTTAACGGTGGATGGTTTCGTCACTTGTTAGATAATTATGTATAACTATATTGACAGTATTCACAATAAATGTTAATGTTTTGGTTTGGAATTATTTAATACATTTTGAAATTGTAAACTTCTTTTTTAACGAACTTGTATATTTTGGTATAAAATATATCTCGGAAAAACATAGTTCCCCCGTCAAATACTATGTAGCAGCCGTGGTGCAGTGCTTAGAGCGATTGCTTGAATATTAAGATTACCGAGGTTTGATGCCTGCTCTGGCCGTATTTGCAACATCGGCAATCGAAGGCGTCGCACAGTGAGACAGAGTGGGCCTATATACCAAAAAACCTTTGTAAACATTTGTATTAATTATGAACATTTGTAATAATGAAAACTTGTATTAATAATGAACACATGTATTAATAAACAAAAATATTAAAATAAACATTAAATATCAATTAAAACGTTATTTCATCCGTTTGTTTACACATGAACTTGACGAGTGTTTTTTTTTTTTTTTCAAGTATTAACTAAATGTTACTGTTATTTAAATTAATTTTAATGAATATCATTTTATGTTGTATGGTTTGTATAAACATTTTTTATTTTTTGTTCATATTATTTAAAACAGTTTAATGTAAACTCTTTGTTTTGCATGAGTAACAGACACTTTTGTTGTGTTTTGTGCTTATAACCCATTACTTTTAGACATCATACAAACCTTTCTCCGATATCCTCTAAACTTTGGCTTATGCGAATCTTCTATTTAAAGTATGTATATAAAGACGTTATACGTTATATATAAAGTTGTCACAATTAACTCGTTTATTGTCGCAAAACAAAATTTATTATAAGTTGTTTTAACCTGAATATTTTATAACAACGTCTTCACTAAAAGATACAAATTAATAAAAATACAGATTTTATTTTTTGACATAACCTCAATAAAATAAAAGTTTTTTGTTGTAAATTCGATAGTTGTTGCTGCATTATCTCAAAAAAAAAAAAAAAAAAAAAAAACATAAAATCATTAAAACTGCTGCGCTAATAATATTATTTTTAACGATTATATTCCAAGCACATGGTCGACCCCGCCCCCCTGGTGTCGTCGGTCCTGAAGCATATGAATTAAATAATGACCACCATAAGGAGTCGCAAAGAAAATTGATTACAATTATTCATTCTTAATTAAAAACAAGTCAAATAAAACTAACGCACTAAAGTTTTTTTGGTTTCAAAGTTATTAATAAAAGTCAAAGTTTAAAAGTCAAAGAAAGAAAAAAATTTAGTATACTTCAAATTAATATTACATCATTTTTGTAAGAAAAAAAAATTAAAACGAGCAAAGAAAACAATACAACATTTTTTTTTTTTTCTTTTTTCGTTTAACAAAAAGGTTTTATTCATTTTGCTGTTTAACAAAAAGAATCAACATACATATACAATAAAGATCATATATATACGAGAAAGAAAAAATATGTCCGTAAAACGAAAAAGACAAAATCTTGTCAACAAGCACCGTTTTTGTATATACAATATAAAATATAAACTTTTCTAATTACGATGATCTTTATAAAAAAGCCACTATATTAACTTTCAATAGAATAAAGATATTATATTAATAACCCTATAGGGCATAAAACTGCTGCGCTGATCAGTAAATCAAATAAAGATAAAAAAAACTGAAAAAATAGAATCAAATAACTTCAGTTACTCAAGCACAAATGAATCTCAAACTTTAAAAATTTCTTTTTTGATTTGAACTTAAATGACCTTAATAACTTTGTCATAGATTTAAATCTTTTTTGATAGATATTTCATATACTAGACTTCGATATGTAATGCTAAATTCAGTATATTTATTAACGTTATGAGACAGCTGTTATGTGTTGTTACTTTCATGGCATGTGTTACACCTTTTTATTTTTTTATTATGAGGAAATGATTCTGCACGCATGTTTTTGTAAGCTATAAATTTTTTTTTAAATTTGATGGTTGAGTACTTGCCCATGATATACTTGCATAACATTTAAGTTGTAGCTTTAAATTAATCCAAAATATATTAGTTTGAGACTATGTTTAATGACATACGAACGAACTCGATACCTCATACCAATTATATTGGTGATCTTAGATTGAATATATCTTATTTGAGGAAGCCAGAATAAATTCTCATCAACAAAAATACCTAAGAATTTTATACTGGCTTTTTTTTAAACTAATTTATCATTTAAGATAAGGTCAGGCAACATACTGGCCCTCGACAAATTTAAGATCAATAAAAATGCCAACAAAAGCTTTTTTCAGATCCTTTTAAAACTTTTTTTGTAGATCACAAATCTGTTGAAATTAAAATCCTAGCTGCTCGTCCATGATTTTTAAATAACTTTTAATTGAGTCATTATTTCAAAACATATTTTTTCATCTGGCATAAGGTAATAAAAAAACTGTGAGTTATGAAGATGTTATTAGTTATAGATTACTTCAGCTATCGGCAGTACTGTTGAAAGTTATTATAAATCTACAATATGCAATAAAACTACGCTTTTGCATACTTTAAATCCAATTAAAGCAATTGCTAAACGAATTAGAATCAAAAGAAGTAACAAATTATTTTAATCGATATTTTCATATTTAATGTTAAAAAAAAAACGGGTTTAAACAAACAAAATTAAAATAAATAGAAAACAAAATTGTTATAAATGTCTAGAACTAAACTCTACAACAGCTTTCATCAACCGCTCCCCATACGACACAAGGGTGATTATTTTAATTTGATATCGTGACCAATATTTTAAAAATTCTCTATGGATTGACTCTCTTGTTCAGAAGTCCTATGGATTGACTCTCTTGTTCAGATACAAGTCCTAGAGCATAATCTGATTTTTATATTCACAAAGGCTTTTGATCCGTTTTGTTTGATCCGTTCAAAAATTACCTGTATTTTTAGAGTTTCATATAAATCTGTTGCTTGAAACATTGTTTTCAAAACATGCAAGTAATGAGATAAATTGTGAGAAACCTTTCCAGTTCTAATACAACATTCTACAACATTGTTTATTACTTTTAGCAATGAAACTAAAGGCAACACAATAACGGACTAACTTTACCAAGGACATCAGCTTCAAGAAGTTTATTTGCATGTTGAAATAGCTTACGACATGCATTGCAAAAAATCTCACCATAGACAAAAATTACAAATTAATTAATTTTGGCGTTAATTAGTAAAAACTGTCTAAATTTTTTATCAAATTTTTACCTGGTAATTTTTTGAAATCAGTTTCAACTTTAAAGGCAACAGCATGGCTTTTTCTCTGCCTAAAAGTTGCAAAATTCTCTTCCAAAAGACACGATTGACGAATCCTTGTATTAAATGTAATTCAGGAAGAGGGCATTTAGCTATAACTAACATAGAATCTGGTTCGTTAAAAAGTGGAAGGTTCACTGAGCTTATAGTGTTTGAGTTTTTTTTTATTCCTCCTAATAGCTGAAACCTAATAAAATATATATTAAACGTATATTAAATGTTTATTATTATACAGGTGATAGTACATTGATAACAGAAAATTATTTAAAACATAATGTTGTTTAATTTTACCTGTCGTAGCATTTTCTCAGATCACCATATGTTCGCAAAACTGCACATCTATTGTGCAAAGATTTCAAAGAAATATCTAAATTACAGTTTACATCACATATATTTTCTTCCACCTGTGTAAGTAATTCTCGAAGTGGCCGTAACTTAACATAGCAATATGGACAAAGATTTGTTGAAGTGGCTGTCTACAGACCATTAACAACCAAAATTAATTTAAAGTCAGCTACAAAAAATAAAAGGAATTCTATCTAACCTAATTAAACAGCAACTTTATGTTTTCATAAGATTATTTAATTTGAGATACTATACAAAGTATTATTAATCTGTAAACATCTGTTAACTTTCCTTTTTTGCTAGCAGTACCCCTTTCAGAATGCAAGGATCTTTTTTTGTTAGGAAGGCTTAGTTCCTCCAACTTTTTGAACTCTTCAGCTTCATCCTCGGCTAATTCACGATTTAGCTCTGGGTAATAACTTTCTGGTAAAATTGTTGCACAGATTTTTAGAAAGCCCTGGCCTCCGCCAGCCATTACCTAAATTAAACAGATTTACTTCTGAAAATTATATTACTTATTACAAATTAAATTTTAATGTAAATATAAAACACAATGATACCTTAATGTACACATTTTCATTATCTCTCTAGCTATCATCATGCCATCAACAATATCTTGTGAATCTGCCCAATAAATTCTTTGCTTTGCTTTCTCTTTAGATTCACCCTTTACATCAAACATATCTTGTGTAACCTGATATAAACTTTTCAAAGATTTAGATTTTTCTGATGCTTGCTCTCTGTGGCAGGAACACTTTTTTACCTATACTGGATCTAATAAAATTAATAAATTTCTCCATCACATTTAAAGATTCTTCAGTAATACCTGAAAGTTATTTAAGCCTTCGCTTGAAAAGTTGACTATTTTGGCTGCATCAGGTTTTAAAACAATTTGTAATTTGTACCTGCCTTTTAAATGAAGTTCTAAACAGATTTTTTTTACTTGAATCTTTTTGGTTATCTGCCTTAGTTTTAAGTAATGAAATTATTAACTGTTTTTTTTTTTTTTTCTGGTAAGGTTTTGTTGAAAATTTTTTCAATATTTTCTACTAATTTAGCTCGCTTTCAATAACAAAACAGTCCTCTTCCAATTTCTGATTTGCAATAAAAACAAATGATTATTGAATTTGTACCTTCATTACCTATAAACTTTGAATAGAAAAATCACTCTATTCATTTATTATTATATGTATATATATATATTATGTCAAAGCTTATAATATTTACCTGAACATGATTTTAAAGAAACCTTCCTAATTCCGGCAGTAGCAAGTAAACCACTGTCTTCAGTAATGTTAGAAGTCAATCTTCTTTTATAACCTCTTCCTCTAACGACGAGTTGATGACCATTATACCTTGCTGTGATGCATATATAGCAATTGCATTGTCTATCTTCTCTAGTTTTAGTTTCTTTTATCAATAATGTGTTTTCGTAGTTTGGAATTTTAGGCAATTTTCTATTTTTAATATCTTTGTCGCTCATTCAGTGTTATTCTGCAGGTACTACATATACTAAAAGGATATTTGCTGTTTGCTATGTTTGAATCTAAATTTATATAAATTTTAATTTGTTCAGCTATCTTTTTTGTGATTGCAAAATGCTGAGACTTTTTTTTGAAATTATTTTTTTCCCACATGGTGCACACACTTTTACTTTAGGTTCATCATTACTTGCTGATTTGTTGGGCATATCTTAAGTATAATACTGAAAACTTATTTTTGAAGACTTAGCTCATAATTTTCCAAAAAAATAAAGATACTTTTATATGCATAACTTTTATATGCATAAATAATATAATAGTTATTACTTCTCACATTTGTTGTCATTTCCGTTTACAATTACTTGATAAAAGCTCAAAATTTTATTAATTTAGTTTAATATAGTTCTTTGCTATTTAGTAATACAAAATTGTTTTAATTAAAAACCAGAAATATACACAAATAATCTAGTTATCCTTTCAAGTATTCAAACTGGGAATAGACGTTTTTAGGAAAAAATAGTCAATTTGAAAGTCATTTAAAAATCTTGGACGAGCAGCTAGGATTTTAATTTCAACAGATTTGTGATGTAAAAAAAAAGTTCTTAATGGATCTGGAAGCAGTTTTTGTTGACATTTTTATCAATCTTGAATTTGTTGAGGGCCAGTGTGGCTAGATAAAGATTTTCTTCTTGTATTTTTTTATGAAATAATATGTAGTTTTTTTTCTCTGAGTTAGGCGAGAGTTTGTTAGCTCTAAACCAATTATTTACTTTACTTAGTTCAGTATTCATGTCTGCATAAAACTTCTTAATATCATTGTTAATAAGAAATAGATTTTTATCATCAGCAAACATGACTGAGTTCAGTTTTAAAGACGCATTGCAAAAATCATTTATATAAACTAAAAGCAAAAATGGACGAGGGATAGATCCTTGGGGAACTCTACATAAAACATTTAATACTCCAGATAGTATATTACATACATATTGTTTCTACTGGTAATATAGAATTGGTAAGATAGAAAACAATTTGTATTATATACTTTTAATCCAATTTTAAGTTTTATTAATTACACCGTAATGTTTTAGTTTATCTGATGCAGTGATCAACTGTATCAAATGCTTTTGATAAGTCAATAAAAACACCTTATGTAAATTTATTTTGTTTAAAACCATTAGTTATTTGATTAATTAATTCAATGATTGCATGTTCAGTTAAGAAATTTTTTTTGAAATCCAAACTGGTTTGGGTAAAATAATTTGTTACAAGTGAAGTGAATATAAATTCTATTATATATTACACGTTTAAAAGTTTTGAAAATACAGAAAATTTTGATATAGGTTATAGTTGGTTAGGTCCGAATGTTGATTACATTTAAATATAAGAATTAATTTTGCTAATTTAAGTCTATCAGGGAAAATCCCAGAAGTTATTGAGAGCTTCAGTATATGGATCAGAGGCCGATTTTGTTGAAGATTACTATATCACTAGATATTTCATCAAACCCTGGTGCTTTCTTTTTTTAAAGAGGAAAACGCTTCGTCAAATTCTTTATAGTTAAATTAATTATTGTACACGATAGCGTTCTTTGTGGGTTTTGATAGAACGATACACAATAGCGTTCTTTGTGGGTTTTGGTAGTACGATACACGATAGCGTTATTTGTGGATTTTGGTAGTTTATAAATGAATCAGATACTGTAATTATTTTATTAGAAAGGTTTGGACAAATATTTATAAAATATTTTGTTAAATTCTTGAGAAATTTGTTTTTTGCAGAGTATGTCAGTGTTATTAATACTATTTCTTTTTGGTAAAGAAGTTGAATTTTTTTTTTCTTCTTACCATTACGTCATTATGACGGACCACGTTTTCTTACTATAAAACTTGCATTTAATGATTAGATTGCTGTAGTAATTTAAAGGCCTACTTATATCAAAGTTGTTTACAGCTTTTTATTTTATTTCTTTATTAAAAAAGCAATTTTTTTTCGATTAATTTGTCTTAGAATTTTAGTTATATTAGTCAGGGAAATGTAATGAAATAAATTATTCACATTGATTTAAATTTCCCTTTAGTAAGAGCTATTATACCCCTCGATGAAGGCAAATGAAGAGCTATTATATCTCTCGATAAGGGCGATATTCAAGTTATAGTCGTTTTTTTCAGAAATATAGTCGGTTAGCAATTTTAAAGATTAGCTCCCCCTATTTTATTCCTAGAATCGCCAATAGTTAGAACAAGATTGTAAGGTAGCGATATAAAGTAATACTTTAGTTTTAATTGAGGAGGGTAACTTAATTGAGTTTTTTAATTAAGTAATTTAGTTAATTTCAATTTTAATTGAGCACGGAATAGTCAATTGGCTCATTTTTTTTTTTACTTTAAGACTTCTTTGACTGAGATACAATTAATAGTTATTTTTAATACAATTAAAATTAACAAGCCTACATGCTAATTTGCAAAAAAAAGTGGATTACAGTTGATAGAACAAAAAAAACTTTTTAAATGAAAGTTAAACCTTTTTAGAGGGCGATAATTCAGAATTTAATCTAAGTTTACCTCAGTACTATATTTTAACAAACAAAAAATTCGGTCTCAAGGTTGGCTATAAAATAATAATTTAAGGCAAGACAGTATTTCTGCCTTACAATAAATTATGCAAATCTAAAAAGTTGTGTTTCACTCCAGAATATTTTATTTCTGTGTCAGAAACGCTGAAATTGAATAAAACATCTGAACGTATAATTGAACTACTTAGTCAGTTTCTTAAAAAATTTTTATTTATCATTTACATTAATAAGCAAATAAAGATGAATTGGAAGTTCTGACCACTGTTTCGATGCTACTGATAAGTTTCTGTTTGAATTTGTTCCGTTGAGATTGAGTGATAGCTGTCACAAAATTATTTTGCAAAATTCACAGCCATCATCTACAATTAATTACCAATTAAATTTATATTTACAAAAGAAATACAGAATTGACTTCAATAAAAATTAACAAAGTTTTAAAAGAAATATATAAATATTTTTCAATACTGCAAACAATTGGTGAATTTAATTTTATGTGAAATAAACTTCGTTACCAACGGTGACAGACGGAAAAGTACGTAATGCTTTAACTAACACGCGTTCTACACAAAAATGTTATAGGTGTGGTGTTGTACAAAATTTATGAATGGTAAATTTGAAGCTATGGTCGAAATTAAGATTTTGGTTTGTCAACCTTATACGTTTGAATTTGTAATTTCAAATGCTTGCTACATGTGAGCTACCATTAGGACGTAAAAAAGCTTGAAGAGATGAGAATAAATTTAATGACAAACAGCATTCGAAGAATATTAAACAAATATTTTAAAAACAGTAAGACTTATTGTAGACCAAAACCTGGAGTATGAAGTTATTAATTCTTCTGAAGTAAAAAGTATTCTTATAATTAGCCAGCTCACGGAAGAATCTCAAGATGCACGGAAGAATCTCAAGATGCACGGAACTAAGACTGTATAAGATTTTCAGAGCTAGGAACAGTTGCTTGTTTCTTCAAACATCAAACATTTGCTAAATATGGAACTAATTATTTCTAACACTGTTACTAAAATCTTAGTTTAAAATAAGTCTCCGTTTTAAGAGTAGATACTTAGTCAACTTTTTATTTTTAATAAACCGAGCTTTTTGGTTCCAGCGCAATTCTTAATATTTATTTTATTGACAAAAATATTAAATGCATTTCTATGTTATAACTAAATTGCATTGATTTTGAATATAAGCTATGGGCAATTCATCTACAAGTAGGCATTTATAAGCAAAGCAAATAAGAACAAACCTTTTATATACTCCATATTTTTCAAAGTAATTTTTCTTAATGATCAAAAGATGACAAAAAGATAACTTTTTGTTGTAGATAAATTCCTGTTAATTGTATTATTTAGTTAAATAACGTTACGATTTAGCAAAGATGCTATTGCATAGATTTAGACATATTCACACGTTACAAATTATTTTGTATATTTTTTCAAAAGTATTTACTTTTATATAAATTCATAAACATTATGATGAGTCACTATCCAGGCTAAACTGCGCAATTAGGTTTTTCCGCTATTTTTGTGCCTTGCATCAAGTCAACCGTAATTTTTGCATTGTATCAAAAGCTAGACAAGTAACATAGATAACAAGATCCCAGCTTGTATAGTTTATTTGATTGCTTTACAAAAAAACTTGATAGCGTCGCAATTATAATGTATTAAATTTGAGCTTAAGAACCTTCCAATAAGACCTGGCGAGCTTACTTTTTTAAAATTAATATAATATACAAATATCATTTATTTGTTTAATAATAAAGTAGTGAATTATAAACATAGTTTTTTAAATATTAAATGGACAGTATGAATATAACTTATTAAAAAACTCAAATAGTTTTTTGTACACCCCTGAGGCATAACAAATTTTTGTTAGTAAACAAAATTACCAATTTTTAAAGATTTTACAAACTTATTTATTTTTTACAATTTTTTTTTTACGTATTCCACGTATCATTTTTTTGTTGTTGTTTAGCTTAACATATACCATTAATAAAATTTTTAGAATAAATTTTAGGCCCCCGCTAGGTGTTTGAAATACCACGCACTTTTGGCCCTAAATTATGCCAGCATGGACCCTAAAAATTATCATTAGGAATTATTTTTATGCTCGAAATTATTTTTACCTGAATTATAAACTTTTGAATCAAGGTTGAAGTTCAATTTTAAAAATATGAATGCAAAATACGAATAACCTTACTATAAAACGAATAACCTACTATAAAAAAACTTTAATAAAATTTTTATTTATAATTCATCCAAACGATTATTTTTTGGATTAAAAATAGTCTTTTTACGTTTCGGTATACTTTCTTTAGACTCGTTTATAAAATGTTGTTGGTTATCAAGTGTTTTCTGCAGAGCTTCGTTTTTTTCTGCCTCAATTTTCAGTTCGTTTTGAAAGCGTCTTATTTCAACTTGATATTGTCGCAATAGTTTATCTTGTTGACGCACCTGAAGTCAAAAAATTTTTTAGACTAATTTTGAAAATCAAATAATTACTAAATTAATTGTGTAAAAAATCATTATTGTTGAAGTCATAAACAAAAATTGAATAAATGACTTAACGGTTGGCAAATAAAATTTTTCTAAAACTTCGTTAAATGTTTTAAGAACAAATTATATTCATATCAAATAATTTTTTTGGTAATAATAACAGACTTAGGATGGTTGCCTTAAAATCCTAGAATTTTTTTTATCAATAAACTCACTATTTGGCTACAATATAAAAAAAAAATTTATAAAACTATGGATTTTTTATTTAATTTTTTAAATTTACCGTTTTTTGGTCTGCGGTAACAAAAAGAGCACCTACGCAGCAATAAATAACACAAGAACGGTTAGAGATGCAAAGCTGTATCTCTAACCGTACAGAGATTTTTGTGTGCATCATCAAATAAAGAGATAGAGTTGGTTGAGTTGAACATAAATTTTTTTTTATTAAAAAGTTATTGTTTAGCTTATGAGCCTAAATAACTAAAAAATTAAATATCGGTTGGGCTGAGTACTTTCCTTTCTTCATCTCTTAGGCTGGCGTAGATCTAAACCTGTGTTACTAAGTTTAGTGGTTCTGAGGCCGGCTGGTAGTAAGGTTTCACAAACTCTCTGGTAGCTCTCAGAGAGGTTGATATCATCAACAGCTGTAAAATTTCAGAGAACTAGAAGCATATATTTACGAATCAATTCACCTATTTGTTAAGAAATTAAGTTTGAATCATTTGACCATTCTTTGATGTGCTTTCGCTTAGCACCTCTTCACTCTATCACCTTTCTCTGTGTTCTACTGTTCTGTGTTCTTCACCTTTTTCTGTGTTCTTTATTGTTCTCCTTCTTCTCAAGGCTGCACTCTTTTAGATGTAACTTCTTATCAAACTTACGCCTCTGCCAATATTGTTGTTATTACTGACTTTAATGCTCATGACACTGAATGACTTGCCTCTAACTGACCCTACTGGCACTAAAACCCATAATTTCTATATTTCTCAATCTCTTATTCAGATAGTTCACTTTCTGACTCGTACAGATAACCCTAATCACTTACCTTCCCTCCAGTCCAATTTCTCCTTGCGCTCCTACAAATGGTTCCAACCATGCAATGATCTCTATAAATTATTCATCTTGTATTTTTTTTCAGACTTTAATCTGTATTTTTTTTTTTGGACTAAAGCTGACTAGGATATCATTAGCTATATCTAATTATAATCATTTTTTTTTTCATCTTTTTCAAAAAAACAACTCTTTTGAGAACAAGCTCCTTTTTATAATCGCAAAAAAATAAATGTAAAAAGACGTCTGATGCTAAGTTCTGTTATTCCCAGTTTACTAAATCTCGTATCTTATCACAGAAGCTCTAAAAATTTTTGGAAAACCTTCAATAGTGTCAATAACAAAGCTAAGTTAAACATTCCATTTTTAATTTATGATTCTGATCTTATTACTTTTCCCATGGATAAGGCAAAACTATTTGCAAAAAACTTTTTTTCTAATTCGACTCTTGAATCTAATGGCAATACTCTTTCTGCCATTCTAGTCAAACAGGTTAACCCATTGTTAGACATCCAAATTACTCTAGTTTCTCTCATTTCTCAATTAAACTCTTCTACAACTTGTGATCCAGACAACATTCCTGGCATAGTCTTACAAAAGTGCTTTCCTGACTACTCTTTAATTCTCTATAAACTATTTAATAAGTGCTTGACTGAATCTTGTTTTTCTGATGCTGTAAAATAACACATGTGCTTCCAATTTTCAAAAACTCTTTAAAACTAAATAAAAGGAATAAAAAAAAACTAAAAAACTAAAAAATAAAAAGAATAAATAAAAAAAACTAAAAAAAAAGGAGATCATTTCCTACAACTCCGACCAGGTTTAGTTTAAATCAAATTCATATTTAGAATAACCTTGCTACAATATGTATAGTAGAGACCGTAATGATGGAAGAGGAAGGGATAGTGTTTGTATTTTTATTAAAAGATCTATTAAATATTCTTAAATATACTAGAATGCATATATAGATTACCAAATGCAGCAGCAGAATTATAATATAGATTACCAAATGCAGCAGCAGAATTATAATATAGATTACCAAATGCAGCAGCAGAATTATAATATAGATTACCAAATGCAGCAGCAGAATTATAATATAGATTACCAAATGCAGCAGCAGAATTATAATATAGATTACCAAATGCAGCAGCAGAATTATAATATAGATTACCAAATGCAGCAGCAGAATTATAATATAGATTACCAAATGCAGCAGCAGAATTATAATATAGATTACCAAATGCAGCAGCAGAATTATAATATAGATTACCAAATGCAGCAGCAGAATTATAATATAGAAGAAACTAGAAATAGCTAGACAAATAATTTTTAAAGTAAAAAAAAATAGTGAGTAGAAAAAAAGTGAATTGTCTTCAAATTAATGGAGACTTTAATTTTTCAAAAATAAAATGGAACAAATATGGTTTTAGTAAACATTCGGCAAGAAAAAAAGTTTTTACAACGTTAAATGATTGTTTTTCATTTCAAATGGTCTTTAAGCCAACTTTTAACTAAACAAGATTATTAAAAAAAATATTTTAGACGTATTATAACTATATAAAATAACACAATTCTTGAAATAAAACACAAGCCTTTTTTAGAGGATTCAATGTCATTATGTATTAACATAAAAAATAGAATTTTTGAAATAAAACACAAGCCTTTCTTAGAGGATTCAATGTCATCACGTATTAACATAAAAAATAGAATTTTTGAAATAAAACACAAGCCTTTCTTGGAGATTCAATGTCATCATGTATTAACATAAAAAATAGAATTCTTGAAATAAAACACAAGCCTTACTTAGAGGATTCAATGTCATTATGTATTAACATAAAAAATAGAATTCTTGAAATAAAACACAAGCCTTTCTTGGAGATTCAATGTTATCACGTATTAACATAAAAAATAGAATTCTTGAAATAAAACACAAGTCTTTCTTAGAGGATTTAATGTCATCATATGAGATTTTATTGTGAATATTCCTCTGAATCAAATTTTTTAAACAAACACAAGGTTTTATAATGAAGTTGATTGGCAGACATTTCTAAATAAAAATTCTAGTAAATGTTATAAATTGTTTACAAAAACTAAGCTACAAATCAGTTTCAAACTTTGTGCTATCAATAAATGTTCGGTCAAACGTTGTGTCCCAATTGCTAACAAAAGAAAGAAATTGAATAAAAAGACTATAGTTCAAATATTTATCATCAAATAAATCTGTATATAGTATAATGTAAAAAGTGTAAAATATCAACTATCTTTAATTTTCAAAAAAAGTTACAGTGATGCAATAGTTTCTGACAAATACAAAATAATGTGACAGCTATTTTCAAGAGTGGTAGTAAATTAGATCCGGCAAATTATTAGCCAATATCTATAACGTCAATTGTTTGCAAAATGTTTGAAAGAATAATTAGTGATAAAATGATGCATTATCTTCTGCAAAAAAATTTAATTAATAAAAATCAGTTTTGTCCTTTTTAAATCTTGCATAACTAATTTATTTGAAACAACCAATGAAATATCAAACCATTTGAAACCACCAATGAAATATCAACCCATTTGAAACAACCAATGAAATATCAAACCATTTAAACAATAATACTTCAGTAAATGTTATTTATTTTGATTTAGCAAAAGCCTTTGATAAGGTATCACACTCAAAAGACTTTGATAAGGTATCACACTTAAAATTAATGCGCAAAGTACAAAATTATGGCTTTTAAAATAAATTACTTAAATGCCTTAACTGTTTCTTATCTAATAAAAGACAAAGAGTGGATTTAGGTTAGCATACATCAGAGTGGAAAAAAGTTTTAAGCTGAGTTTTGGGGCTAATTTTATTTGTTATATATACAGGGTGTCCCACGGAAAATTTCGAATTTGTAAAGGCTATAAAGAAAAACGGCTTGATAGATTTTCAATAGAATTTGCTTTATTTGAAAGGTTGTTTCATGACATTTATTTATGGTAAATAATTTCATTTGAATGTCCACCATGACTGACTTGGCAGTACACCATTCAATCAACCCAATTTTTCAGTACGTTCGATTGTTTCCGGCTGAATTGCAACAATCGCAGCTTCAATTTCATTTTTCAAATCGCCAATCGTTTCTGGATGCTTGGTGTAACATACAACTTTGACTGTTCCTCAAAGAAAATAGTCTTACGGTGTCAGATCGCAGCTTCTATGCGGCCAATTCACACCACCATTTTTGCTGATCATTTGATTTTCAAAGACAGTGCGCAGAAGGTCAATTGTAACGTGGACTGTATGACACATAGCACCGTCTTGTTGAAATTAAAATCTGTGAAAGTCTTCGGCTTTAATTTGGTCAAAAAAATAATCAGATAACATGGTTCAATAGTGCTCACCATTGACGGTTACTGTGGCTCCTGCCTAATTTTCAAAGAAAAATGGGCCAATGATGCCGCCTCACCAAAAACCGCACTAAACAATTACTTATTGTGGATGCATTGGCTTCTCCTCAATGACATGCAAGTTTTCGCATCCCCAAATGCGACAGTTTTGTTTATTAACATAAACATCAAGGTGGAAATGAGCTTCGTCTGAGATGATTTTTTGGTAAAATTCGGGGTCTTCTTCCAAACAATCTTGTGCCCAATTTGAAAAGCATAGACAGCTGGGATGGTCAATTGGCTTTAGCTGATGCCCTAATTGAACTTTGTATGCCTTCAAAGCAAGATCTTTATGTAAAATTTAGTACAAAGTTGACCGTGAAAGGTTTAACTCTTGATATTGATGTTATCAATGTCGATGGACCTTAACAAACACTATCACTCATAGCGGCAATATTTTTGGTTGATCTTGTTGGAAATGGACGTTTATGTGTTGCTTTATCTACTAGTGAACCAGTTTCATGAACACGATTCACAAATTGTTGTAGAAATGCTTCTGAAGGCACATCTTTTTTGTCCAATTTTTTTTTTCAAATTGAACCAGTTTCATGAACACGATTCAAAAATTGTTGTAGAAATGCTTCTGAAGGCACATCTTTCTTGTCCAATTTTTTTTTTCAAATTTCTCACATTTTGCGTTGGAGACTCACCATTTTGGAAATAAGTTTTTAACATTTCTCAACTTTGTTCAAGCGAATAGCGACCCATTTCTTAAATATCAGACTTTATACTAAATATCTGTATTTTTTTTATGACGTTTAACGTTTCAAATGTCAAATAATTGTTAGTTCAAATTCGAAATACTAGATAGTACACCCTGTATTAATGACTTACAAGATACATTAAAACTATATGCAGATGAAAGTAAATTAGCTGTTTTAATTAACAACAAATCAGAGATATCAAAGCTTCTAAATGATACTTTATCTATGCAGATACAGATGGTGTATGTGTTTCATTGAAAAAAATGTGAAGTTATGCACTTCAGGAAAGGAAAAAAAAAAGTAAGTATTTTATGATAAATATGACTAATGAACATACTACAATAAACTACAAGAAACTGAAATAGAAAGAGATATGGGAATTTATCATATAGTACTACAAGAAACTGAAACAGAAAGAGATCTGGGAATTTAACATATAGTACTGCAAGAAACTGAAACAGAAAGAGATCTGAAAATTTAACATATAGTACTACAAGAAACTGAAACAGAAAGAGATCTAGGTATTCTTATAACAAATAAGCTAAAACAGCACAACCAAGTTATAAAAGCAGCAAACTAAACAACAGAACTTAGAGGATAATTAATGGAGCTTTTAGAAAAATGTTACCATCATGAAAGTATTACATACATAGCTTGTAAGACTATTTAGACTATGCTATCTCAGTTTATAATCTTCAACAACAGCAGGATAAAAATCATTTGGAAAAGCTTCACAAAAAAAAAGCAACACAAATATATACGAAAACAGAAAAAAGTACTTAATCAGTAATGCAAGACAACTTTTTTATAAATCGATTTAGTTAAGATTAGAATAATTTGAATTATGAAGCTGTTAATGCAAAAATGATAAATTCTTTCATAAACAATATTTTTTTTTATTTTAACATCTTTGCATCCAACAAGGCTGCAAGCATGCACTATTAGAGTTGGAAGTTACTGGAAGAAAAAAGATGAAGTTTATAGAGCAAGATAAGAATTGACTGATGACTTAAAAGAATGCTAATTATATGAATCAGGAAAGCAAGATGAAGTAAGCAAATTCCAAAGAACTGATGTTTGAGGAAAAAACTAGACAAATATAGCACATAGGAATAGTCACAGTAAAAGGATGAGATATAATTGAATGACAAGTAACACAAGAATGAGTAGATATCACAAGAAGGCACTAGCTCTTTAGAGCAGTGCCCATTATAGTATTTGTAGAAAAGAAAAAGAAAAGCAACATTACGACGATGTGATAATAGTTGAAGGTTGGCTGCAAGAGCAGGTCCAACTATGAATGCAAAGCGTTTTTGCACCTTGTCTAAAAGAGAAAGGGCATAATTGGAAGATCTGCCCCAGATATGGCAACAGTATTCCATACAAAGACGGATTTGAGATTTATAGAGATAAAGAATAGAATCCAGTGTAAGAAAGTGGCAAGCACAATAAAGAAATGCAACTCTGGTAATGTAATTGATAAAGACTCATCAAGTACATTACTGTTCATAAATATAGGAAGATCTAGACTATTGTGATAACGATTGGCTAAAAAAAATTGGGTTTTATTTGAATTAAAGTTCACCAACCACTGTGAGCCCATGTTGTAGCAAAAGTGATATCCTTTTCAAGCTTAAATGCCCTCTCCAAGAGTATAGGGCCAATGATAGAACCTTGAGGAACCCCTGAAGAGACAGGAAATGAAGAAGAGTGCTGTCCATCGAGGACAACTTTTAGACTACAATTGGAAAGGAAGATTTCAATAATTTAAAGATGTTACCTGATACACCCTAACAAGAAAGCTTATAATAAAGACCAGCATGCCAAACTTTATCAAAAACTTTAGAAATGTCAAGAGCGATAGCCTTAACCTCTACATCTATCTAATACACAATAAAACCGATTGGTTATTACTTTTAGCAAATCAGCTGTAGAACAAGAAGATTGTAATCCATATTGAGATCAGAAAGTAAGTTATTCGATTTAAGATTAAGAGTTTGTTAATTAAAGATTCAAAAATCTTGCTTATGATAGGAAGAAGACTAATAGAACGGTAGTTAGATGAGTCAGATTACTCTACAGAATTTTTGAAAACAGAAGCCGGTTTTTAGCATGCCAGAAAGACTCCAATAAGCACTTGTTAAATAGTTTTGAAAATATAGACGACGATTTATAGACAAGTATAGACATTCCTGAGATCACTTTTGCAAGACTACAACAGGTATGTTGTCCAGACCACAAGCTGTAGAAGAAGAGCTGTAGAAGCAGGAAATCACTTTACAGAAAGGTGATACGAACATCAAGCAATGGATCAACCTGTTAGTCTGCTATATCAGGTAGTATGTGACTAGTGGAATCAAGAGACGATATGGATGAGAAGTTTTTAGCAAACAAACCAGCTTTTTCTTTAGGTGAGGTGACAAAATCTGAACCATACAAGAGAGGTGGCCCTTATTATTGATACTGTTGAAGATTCTCCATAAGTCACGAGAGCCTAATTTTTGAGATAAAATATGAGATTTCATGACCTGAGAATAGCGGGCTTTGGCGCACAATGTGAGGTAAACCAAGGAGAAGAGTGAGGCTTGACTTGGAATTGTCAAGAGGAAATAAAAGATTCAAAGCCAGCATGAATCCAAGAAGTTATGTAAGAAACACATTTATTAGCAGGAAGATGAAAGATTTATACCCAAGGGCCATCACAAAGAAAATCATGGAAAGAGTCCCAGTTAGCTTTAAGGTTGAAAGAGGTACGATGATAGGAGGATTCTGATGATGAAGAAGAATGAGATAATAGTTTTAGTGAGATAAAACCGTGATCAGAAGCACCTAAGGGTAAATGTGGAGAAACTGAGCACTGACTAGGATCAGAAACAAGACATAAGTCGCGTAGAGAAGGTAAATGATTTGGATTGTATGAAAAAACGACTTGGAAAGTTGACTATTTGAGTTAAAGATTGAGAAAGGCAAAAGTTGTGGGCTTTAATGCCTGCAGAGTCACTGACATTAGAGCCAAGTCATTTAGTGTTATGAACATTAAAGTCACCGACAACAGCAATATTGTCTGATGGATAAAGAGAGAGGGCTTGGTCAATATGATCAGAACTAACATCAAGAAGAGTACATCAAGAAGAGTCTTGAGATAAAGGAGAGCGATATAGAACAAAGATAAAGGTGATAGAGTGACTTGGTGCTAAACAAAAACACATTAAAGAATAGTTTAAATGCCCATGCCAAACATGTGACTATTGGAGTTTTTACAATATAAAGGAAGATAACCATCAACACTAAGATTGCAAGATGAGACA
Organism: Hydra vulgaris; assembly: GCF_022113875.1. Taxonomy (NCBI): domain Eukaryota; kingdom Metazoa; phylum Cnidaria; class Hydrozoa; order Anthoathecata; family Hydridae; genus Hydra; species Hydra vulgaris. The sequence goes on from NC_061169.1 coordinate 13,783,875, forward strand.
GCCAAACTCAAATTAGTCTCACAAAGAGCAAGTAGGTCTAGTGAACTTTGTAAGAGATAAGACTCAATAGAAGAAAAGTTACTTTGAAGACTACAAATATTAGTGAATGATAGAGAACTTGGTGATAAGGATGGTTTTTTGTGTTTTATAGTTTTTGGTACTTTAGTTTTTGGTACATTTTTATATTTTTTAAAGATCTTGACTCAAAGCATAGATAGCACTCAGTACGCTATTTGATAGCCCAAGCAATTGCCTCGTTATCATTAATAAACCCTAAGCCATAACAAAAGGCTCCAAATGTGGCCTCAAAACAGGGACACCATCCATACGCAACATGCACTGTTAGCAATCTGATATTTTACAGCTGTTGATGGAACCAGCCTCTCAAAAGCCTCTCCAACCTGACTACCAGCCGGCCTCAGAACCATAAGACTGAGTCTTAAAAAATTTTATAAATATTGATAAAAGATAAAAGTAAACTTTAACTACCATAAAATAATCCTTGGATGTAACAGTAATCAGTCGTATAACATGCCTTTGTTGTAAATAAATCATCTACATGAATATTAAAGTTTTGCTTTTCCATTTACTTATTAACTTAATTTCAGTTAAGGAACAAAATTTTTGTTAGTTTTAAATAAAGGGAGAAGTATGGTTCCACCCCCTCTCTGTTTTTCACATCTGATGTAATTATTGTTCAGTAATAAGATGGACTAAATCTTATTTATACATTTTTTTTTAAACAAAAATAACATAACTATTATTATTGTTAATATCGAATCATAATTCTTATTATATTCTTATTAAATAATAAATTCAAGTGTTCACTTTTTTTTTTTTTTTTACTTATTTGTGTGTTCTTTTTACTTTATGAGATGAAGGACAGCTTTATTTCCTCTTTACAAGAGAAACTGAACCTGACCTACATCATAAGATGATTTTTGAATTATATTCTTGAATAAGAGCAATTCCTGGTTTTGCATTCTTTAATACATTTAGCATCTTTAATACTTTTCACCCTGTTCTAGCTGAATGATAGCCTATTTGACCATTCCATGTGCATAGGTCTTCATAAGGGAACTTCTGATCCAGCTTTAGTTTTTAAAAAACTTTTACTATTAAACTCCAATCTCCTAAGGTAGTAACAACAGTATTTTAGACCATCTAGTTCCATTTGATATTTTTGCAACAATAGGCCTTTGCTTTACACCAAAAGACTATGATAGAGAGTGTGAAATTTTGTTGTCAGTTCATCAGTTTGGCTGTTCCATTGAATAATCTAGCTGAAACATATCTAGGAAAAGCATGTCTTGATATCAGCTTTTATTTTGTTTACAATCTCAACACGGTGTGCTCACAACAAACAAAAGGTTTATTAATAAATGTGACATAATTTATAAACAACCTCTAAGGACCCAATTTTTGTTAATTGTTTAATAAAAAAAAAAAATTTAATAAAAAAAACTTCTTTTCACTTCATTATCCTGGTATTTTCTTAATAATACTTAAATTGAGATCATAACTTTTATATTAAAGTATATATAAAAGTGTTATATAGTAGTATTGCCTCAAAAATATAAATACAAATTGTACAATTTGTATTTAAATATAATTAAGTAAACTTTAATCAAAATTTTATTTGCCATCCGTTATAATGCTGAAAAACTAGAACCGGATCTAATTATATAAATGAAACCCAGGTTGAGATAAATTTAAAAGTAATTTTTCTAAACCCAAAGCCACTAAACTCAGATGCATAATGCCGGTAATTAAAAAGGATGGATAGTACTTTTCAAATCGATTAAAATTGGAGTCCCTGCTACTGTAACTCAAAAACTCAAACTATTGCTGATTTGTAAATTATTGCAGGTGCAATATTTCTGCCCTAAAATGTGTAAAGGACTTTTTTTTTAATGAAAAAATAAAAAAAACATACCTGATCTTGATACTGTTTAATTTGATCTTGGTACTGCTTACTCTGGTCTTGAAATTGTTTACTCTGCACTTTTAGTTGATGCTGTGCATCAACAAGTCTTTGTTGCAATTCACTATTTTTACTCTTTAAATCTTCTGTTTCTTTTAACATTTCAGTTTGCAGGTGCTCCATTTTCTACCATTAAAAAAATTTCTATTCATAAAACTAGGTTCATTTATGGGTGTTAACAGGTTAAATAGTAGTCATTCTTAATCTGGGTTCCAAATTTCATCCAAATACCACACCCTGTAAAATTCACAATCAACCTCATCTGAAAGGACCAAAAAAATCATTTATTAGAAGGATTATATAGAGCTTATGAGTACATATAGAGATGTTTTTAAGATCTCTTAACTTTGTTTGAGACAAATTTTTGTGATTTAAAAAACACTCTCCCCAATTGAGGGGGTCATAAAATTTACAATGTTACCACTTCAAAACGTTTTTGAATAAAATTTGAATTTTGTTAATAAAATTTGATTTGTTATGAGTTTACACGTATAGTAAATGCCTATAAAATGAAAAAAATATGTAACACATTTTCATATATTTATGTTTATAACTATATTTAAATTAAAAAGTAAACCTTAATGTCTGGTTAAAGGTATTAAAATATTAGGTTAAAGGTTATTTGCAGTCGTTTTTGTGCTAAAGTTTTTAATGACTTCTAGGCAAAAACACGTTTTTTGACCTTTTTTATAAAATATGCAATAATTTTTATGCAAATAAGAATAAATATGCAAATAAGAATAAAATAAAGAGTTGTAATAGAGTTTAAAAATTACACAATGACTAAGTTAGAAATAGTTACAATTAAAAAAAAAAATTTTAAAGCCTTCAGTTGCTGTAAAAGGGCTGAGTTTTTATGAAAAAACAGTTTTTATTTAAAACAAAGTCAAACCTCAAACATGTATTTATGCAGTGCCAATTGAGTTTGCTTATTTAAAGGTTGCAATTAAAAATAGATTCTACTTATTACTCCCCATAGATTCCAGATTCCTTTCCAGATTTATTGACCTCAAATTTAGTGGTTGTGAGGAAAACAATATTTTTTAAAAGATTTTTTTAAATTTAATTAAAATTATTAATAGAATTCAAATTAGATCAAAAAATGTTTTTGCGTTTTGAAGATAATCAAATCCTAATAAATCAAAAACAGTTTTCAGATACAGATTGAAATGTTTTCAAACACAGATTAAACTATTTGTTAATCGTCGACAATTGAAGGTGTCAATACACAAACACAGTTTGTAAATGCACTTGAAGGTGTCAATAGACAAACACAGTTTGTAAATGGAAATTTATTCTTATACCAAAAAGAATTGTTTATACTTAATAACAAGTACTAAAAATGAACAATAACTCCTAATGCAGTTGTAGGTGTCATTGACTCCTTAACAAGATGTTAAATAACAAAGATTTTAAAACAATAACAAAAGTGTTTAAAAAAAAACCAAAGCAAATGTGTCAAACTAATTAATAAAAGTGTTGAAACAAGTAATTAATAAAAGTGTTGAAACAAATAATTAATAAAAGTGTTGAAACAAATAATTAATAAAGGTTTTGAAACAAATAATTAATAAAAGTGTTAAAACAAATAATTAATAAAAGTGTTGAAACAAATAATTAATAAAACTGTTAAAACAAATGATTAATAAAAGTGTTGAAACTTTAGAAGGAATCCCTACAATATTAAAATTAATTAGAAATTAAAAACCATTTAAAAATTAAAACAAAAAAACATTAAATATAAAATATATTTTGTAAAAACAGTTACTTATATAGAAAATATGAGAGCAATATGAGACAAATATTGGCATCTAATAAAATTAGCAAAACAACTATACAAAAAGTATACCCATAACCAAAATTATTTTTCTATTAGTATTAAGTCTGAGGCAATCTGTTTACAACCCTTTGTGTATCTAATGTTTTTATTAACAACTAAGAAAGAATCACTATAATAATCTACTTGCAATATTATGACAGAAGAACAAGCAAAAGAAATACTACCTTTCGGAAAATATCATTTCTAGATTGATTAGAAACAGAAGAAGTGTTTATATGTACAAAATGACGTTGCTGAAGAGAACTCATTTTCATTTCATACTAAATACAAAAAAAAAAATATAAATGTTTATATAAATGCATTCTTGCATACATTTTTACATAATATATTTGTATAATATATTTTCCTATATTATATGTATATATAATATATAACGTAAAAATTTTTTAACAAATTTAAAACTTTATAAAGAATGCATTAAAAAGTATTATTTAGGAGAAATAGGTAATTTTTTTTTAAATTAATTTTTTTGACAGAAACATTTTGGGATTTATTTTGTTCTCAATCTTGAAATACTGCAAATTTCTTAACATATGTAAATAACATAAGGCATACAAAGGTTTAAAGTTAACACTATAACTGAAAGTCTTGAATATTAAAAATCATGTACCTAAGCCTGTTGCTTGATATACACATAATTATGTTCAATATACATATATTTTTAAATATTTTCATATTTGTGTTACAATTTCCAAACTTACCTCTAATGTTACTTTTTCCATATTATGTTGATTTATTTTTTCTTTATCAGCAAGCTCTTTTGTGATTTTGTTAATTTGTTCATTTAAGCACTTTAATCTAGACTCATGAGCAGACATTTCATTGCGTGCTGAGTTATTTCAAAGTATTATAAAATGTTTTATAAAAAAAAAAAAATTTTTATTAAAAAAACAGAGTGAAAAAGAAAATGAAAACAGAGTAAAAAAGAAAACAGAGTTAGGTAAAAAAGAAAACAAAGTGGAAAGAAAAACTGACACAACTGCTCAGCTTCTATTTTAATATTTTCAATTTCATTTTTATGCTTTTCTTTTAAATTTGATATTTGGGAAACAAACTTTTCATTATTTTCTTGTAGAATCTAATAATAAAAGTATATCAAAAAGTTTAATATACATATACATTAATAACATAAACATTTTTACTTTCGTAAAACAAAACAAAACAAAAAACCATTGAAAACACTGAATAAAACATAAATAATATATGCAAATTATCAAAAACCAGATGAAATTATCAAATAACCTGATGAAATTATCAAATAACCTGATGAAATTATTAAATAACCTAATGAAATTATCAAATAACCTGATGAAGTTGAAAATCTTTTTCTTTTAATTCTTTAACAACTTCTTTCAAAAACACTGCTTCATCTAAATAAATAAACAACAGAGAAAAGATTTAAAACAATTGTATTTTTTTTCAACATCTTAATTCTCACTATTTATAAATATAAATATACCGTAGGTTATCAATATGATAGATAACCTACAGTATATGTCAACTACTACAACAACTTGTTCCTCCATACTGGCCTCTTTCTTTAAGGTTAATGTTTTGGAGTCAGAGAGTTGAAAAAAGGTGTTAGTAAGTTTTTTTTTTTTCAATTTTATAGTTTTATTTATAAATTTATTTTTATATATCATAATTATCATAATTATGATAATTCATATCATAATTATGATACATATCATAATTATGATAATTCAGTATTATAACTACTGAAGATTTAATGTAATGTTAAACTTTATAGTTAAACTTTAGTACCAAAGTTAAACGAATATTTGCTATTCAACTTTGATAAACTTTGATTGGCAAAGTTAAACGAACTTTGTCGGTGCTTAATAGAACTACATAAGATATAATAGTAATTATATGAGATAATAACAATTTTTTCAAAACTTTCATGTTATTAACTTTTTTACTTGCATTTTTAAAATAATAAATTTGCTCACTACATTTTAATACAATTTAATAATAATTAGTTTAATAATAAATTAACTTAACAATTACAAAAGCTAAATAAACAAAATAAAAAGCTAAATAAATAAAGAAAAGCTAAAGATTTAAATAAGTAATAAATAATTATTCAAAAAATTATTTCAAAAAATGTTTCACAATTAAAGAGATTCACCTCTTTTTTTAAACTGAAAGTTATAAAATAGTCTCCAAACTCTCTTTTCAAAATTGAAAGTTATAAACTCATCCCCATAAAAAATACCTGAAAGACTTAAAACCCCTGACAAGAAAATTTGATGGGAGTTGCATGTGTCATTTAATGATAGCCACACTCAATTTATGGGATGGCATAAATGTAAGGCCATGTTTAAGATTTAAATTTTAGGTGCATTTTTTTTATTTTAGATATACAAAATAGAAAAATTTATAACTTGTGTTTATAACTTGGACTCTAACTAAGTCAGTGACATTGTTTATAAAGATGTACTTATTTATTACAGAATATATAACCTATTCAAAATACAGTGACATTGCTCATAAAGATGTCACTATTTATTACAGAATATATAATCTATTTAAAATACAAATAAAAATGCAAAAAGTTTTTATATCCTGTTTAGAATGATATACTTTTCAATAGTCATTAACAATTTACTAGTATGGATATGGATAAAACGTATCAAAATAGCCATTAAACCATACTGCTTGCATATTTATAAAAAAGCGTTTATGGAATTATGTCCTAAAATTGAATAACTTAAATAAACTGGTTAAAATCTCAAGTTTCTTTTTACTTTTCTAAATGTAATGACATAACACAAATTTTTTTGTTGCTTACATCTGTTTTTAAAACCTAAACGCACATGCTTTAAACTGATAAGTCAGTAGAATTTGTAAATGTCTAATATTTTTCCTACCTTTGCAGTTGAAAAATAACTACAAAAAGAGCTCTATATAAAAACCCATTAGTTTCAAAATATTTTATTTTAATTTTCATATTGCATACTTTGAAATGTCATATTGTGTACTTTTCTTCTTCAGCTGTAATAATACCCAGCACAATCAGCATGTACACGTTAAATTATGGCATGTTATTATGTGTATTTCATACACCATTATGACATCATGTATATAATCATATACATGATGTCATCTGCATATGATTGATGACATCAAGTATATGATTGATGATTACACATAAACAATGGTTATAATAGCTCTTTGATATTTTTTTTACTTTATCAAAGGTTAACAAGTAGATCTCATTTTTATATTTTATCTATATTTAGTTTTACTAATTTAATATAAAGATTGTAAACTATCAAGGAAATATAATTCTTTTAATTTAATATAAAGATTGTAAACTATCAAGGAAATTCTTTTAATTTACAAAGTTTAGAGATTTCTGGACTAATTAATTTTATTATTTTTTGAACTCAACTTTTTTTTTTGAACTTCACATCCCTCATTTGTTTTTAAGTTAAAAAGGGTTTTTTTTAATTTGCAGGTTTTCAAAACATTTTTTCATTTAAATATGACTTTTAGAGTTAATCGTTCATTGATTATATTTTATAATATTAATAATAAATAATGAATATAATAAAAGCATATTTTAATATTAATAATAAATAGTTAATATAATAAGAGTATATTTTAATATTAATGATAAATAATTAATATAATAAGAGTATATTTTAATATGGAAAAATAGAACTTGTAAAGGATCATTATTAAATAAATATGAACAAAGAAATAAACAGTAGCCACTTAAAAAAGCATAATGTTTATGAAATATGTAACACAATTTTTGTTTCTGGCTTACAAGAGATATATTTCAATGGCTTATACCTAAAATCTATGGAAAAACTTTACAATTTAAAAAAAATTTAATTTAGTAAAAATTTTTTCTTTATGACCAGATCCCAGAAAACTATAACATTTAGTAAAAAAAATTTATTTTTGACCACACTCAGAAAACTACATTTAGTAAAAGTTTTTACTTTATGATCAGTCCAGAAAACTATAACATTTAGTAAAAATCTTTATTTTATGATCACAGCCCATAAATCTATTACATTTAGTAAAAAATTTTATTTTATGACCACAGTCCAGAAAAAAATTGTATTGATTGTGACAAGAAAATTTTTATACTTTTGTTGTTTGCTATTTGATAAAAAAAATAACAAAAAAAACACTTGATAACACTTGATTTGCAAGTGTACTGTAAATTATTTTCTCAAAAAAATGATATGAAATCATAAAAAGATTTGCACCCTTACCTGCCCACGAACCGTCTAATCTAAAAAACCTCCCCTCTTACTAGATGGTCAGAATTCACTAAATCAAAATAACATAAAATTTCCCCTTCTTTTACAGGATGGTTTGGATCCGCCCCTGACTAGGACAACATGAAAGATGTTGATATGTGACATCAAACTGTCATTTTATTCCAATTTTGAAGACCATTTGTGATACTGTTGGTTAATCGAAGCTTTAAATTGATTGAGATTCTGAAAACTTTTGCATAAAAAGTGTTTTTGCACATCTACTGCTGACACAATAAATTGATTCCAAAGAACTTATTAACACTATTTTTTCATTTAATTGTATTAAATTGAAAATCAGTATTAATATTCCCTCAGTATTAATATTAATTTTTTTTAATGATAACAAGGGTATTAATATTCCCTCAAAACACCATAAAAATTAAATAATTTAAATGAATAGAGTTAAACTCTAAAAAAAAGTTTTATTTTAAAATATTTGTAATTTGTTTGGTTTTACCTTGGTCATATCTTGCTTTTAACACAACTATTCAAATTATAACAGGTTCAGGGTATTGAATCTAAAGTAAGAGTTATCCAAAATCCATTTGAATAAAAAACTGATTAAAGACCATTAAATTTAGCAGCAGTTGAACTAGCACTAACAACAAACCCAGTTACATTACCTTCCAACAAGCTAATGAAAAACACGATTACCTTCCGATTGGCCAATGAAAAACATAATTATTAAATGTCCCATAAAAATTATTAGCAGCTGTTGAACAACCTTTAACAACCTCACATTACCATTAACAACCTCATTTACAACTAGCCTGACTTATTTTACTTTCCAAAATTGAAATGTACCCAAAATATCTTTTAGTTATAACATCTGCATAATTTTCAGAGACTTAAAAATAAGACATAAAAATAAGAGTTAAATTATCTGCATAATATTTGATAAAAATTATAAATTGATACTTTAAAAAAAAAGTGGCAGGATAGCTCAGTTGGTTAGAGCCTCAAACAAAAAGTTAAAATTCAGACTGTTGTACAATACGAGTTCAAATCCTGCCACGGTCAACTCAGCGCTTGAGTAGTACTTCTGTACGCAAATGTTGGTCAATAACAGATGCTACTTTGGATTAGTCTTAATGACTAATTGTGGCTGTTCCTATGCTAAGCTAACAATATCTTTGGATATGAGAACATTGTATAGAAAAATATAGCATGAAAATTCAAATAAAAATAATTAAAATTTGAAAAATTTTAATTACCAAGCGAACAAAATTAAAGCAGAAAATATCAAAAATAGAATTATTTAAATGTCTAAATTTAAAATTATATTTAAATTTAAAATTATATTTAAATTTAAAATTATATTTAAATTTGAAATTTTTTTAAAACCATAAAAACTTGTTCACTTATCTTGAGATTTTTAATAAAATAAAAGACTTGAACAAACAACAGCAACAGTTTCTATATTTATTTTTTATTTTTTTTTTTTTTTTTTTTTTTTTTTTTTTTTTATTTGCATTCACTCCCAACAAGGCTGCAAGCAACCACTATTAAGTTGGGAGTTACTAGGAAAAAAAAAGAACAGAGTTATAGAGCAAGGAAACGGTTGACAGAAGACTTGAAAAGTTGAAGGTTGTAGGAGTCAGGAAAACATGAAGATGGGAGAGAGTTCCAAAGGATTGAAGTGCGGGGAAAAAAACTAGATGAATAAAAGTTTTTAGAGCATGCTGGGACAGATACAGTAAACAAATGAGACTTAGCTGAATGACGAGTAAAACGAGAATGAATTTTAGTTGATGGAACTAGAGATGATAACTCCTTTGAGCAGTGACCATGATAGTATCTGTAGAAAAGAGAAAGAGATGCAACTTTACGACGATGGGAAAGAGGTTCAAGCTTAGCAGATAGTCCAGGTCCAACAACATTTACAATGCGTTTTTGGACCTTGTCAAGAAGAGAAAGTGAATCGTTAGAAGAACCAGCCCAAATATGACAACAGTATTCCATACAGGGACGAATACGAGATTTGTAGAGGTAGAGAATGGAATCAGAAGTAAGGAAATGGCGAGCACGATAAAGAGAAGCAACCTTAGCAGAAGCTAATTTAGCAATCGATTGTATATATGGTTTCCATGAAAGGTCAGTAGTAAGCGATAATCCAAGAAGACGTAAAGAGGACGACTCAGTAAGAGAATTGCCATTCATTAATATAGGAATGTTGACCATACTACGGTAGTTGTTTGCAGTAAGCAATTGGGTTTTTTTAGAGTTGAAATTCACAAGCCACTGTGAACCCCAATCTATTACTGAAGTGAGATCAGATTCAAGATCAGCTGCTTGTTCTAGGCGATCGAAAAGAAAAGACTTTTTGTCAAGACAGGAGTATAAAGTTGAGTCATCAGCAAAAAGAGCTACTTTAGATGAAAGGTTGTCAGGAAGATCGTTTATGTAGATAAGAAACAAAACAGGGCCCAGGATGGAACCTTGGGGAACCCCAGAAGTTACTGGAAATAAAGAAGAGTGTTGGCCTTCAAGGATGACTTTAATAAACCGGTCAGAAAGAAATGATTTGATAATCTCAAAAACTTTCCCAGAAACACCATATGAAGCAAGCTTATGGAGAAGACCAGCATGCCAAACTTTGTCGAAAGCTTTAGATATGTCGAGAGCAATAGCCCTAGCCTCACCGCCTCCATCTAATGCATGATAAAATCTTTCAGTTACAGCAGTTAGCAAGTCGGCCGTAGAGCGAGAGGATCGAAAACCGTATTGATTGTCTGACAGCAGTTTATTTGACTCAAGATGAGATGTGAGGAATTTGTTGATCAAAGACTCAAAGACCTTGCTAATAACAGAAAGAAGACTGATCGGACAATAATTGGAGGGGTCAGAATTTTCTCCAGAGTTTTTGAATATTGGAACCACAGATGCCATTTTCCAACAAGCAGGAAAACAAGACTCAGTCAAACACTTGTTAAATAGTTTAGAGAGAATTGAAGAAAGTTCTGGAGAACAATTCTGCAAGACTGTGACAGGAATGTTGTCTGGACCACAAGCTGTAGACGAGTTTAATTGAGATATGACTTTAGCAACAGAAGCCGGAGTGATTTGAATGTCTAACAATGGGTCAACATGTTTGACTGGAATGGAAGGAAGAGAATGTCCATAAGATTCAAGAGTGGAATTAGAAGAAAAGTTCTTTGCAAACAGTTCTGCCTTATCCCTGGGAGAGGTAACAAGATCAGTCCCATGAATGAGAGATGGAATGTTAGATCTACCCTTGTTAACAATGTTGTTGAAGATTTTCCAAAAGTCTTTAGAGCCTAACTTCTGCGATATAATGCGAGATTTAGTGAACTGAGAATAATGGAGTTTAGCATCAGAAAGCACCTTTTTACATCGATTTCTTGCAATAATAAATAGCCGTTTGTTCTCAAGAGAGTTGTTCTTTTGAAAAAGATGAAAAAAATGGTTACGATTGGATATAGCAGCTGCACAAGAAGGAGAAAACCATGGAGTAGAATGAGGCTTGACTTGAAACCGACGAGAAGGAATAAAAGCTTCCATTCCAGCCTGAATCCAGGAGGTTACGTAGGAGGCGCATTTGTCAGCTGAGAGAGAAAAAACATCAGCCCAAAGACCATCACGAAGAAAATCACGAAAGGAATCCCAGTCAGCTTTAGGGTAGTAGTAGGTGGTGCGATGATAAGGTGAGCCCAAAAAAGAAGTACGAGAAGAAAGATTTACAGAGATCATTGCGTGGTCAGAACCACCTAAGGGAGAAAAGGCAGAAACTGAACATAAGCTAGGGTCAGAGACAAGACATAAGTCAAGGAGTGAAGGTAAATGATTAGGGTTGTCAGGAAAACGAGTCACAAAGTTAACTATCTGAGTAAGAGATTGAGAAACGCAGAAGTTAAAGGCTTTAGTGCCAGCAGGATCAGTGGTGTTAGAGCCAAGCCATTCAGTGTGATGGGCATTAAAATCACCAACAACAACAATATTGGCAGAGGGGTAAAGAGAGAGGGCATGGTCAATTTGATCAGAGATAACATCTAAAAGAGTGCAATCATGGGAAGAAGGAGAACGATAAAGAACGAAGAGAAAGGTGATAGAGTGAAGAGGTGCTAGGCGAAAGCACATAAAAGAATGGTCAAAGGATTCGAACCTGATTTCACGACAAATAGGGGAATTAATGCGTATGTAAACCCCTAAACCTAGCATGTGACTATTGGAGTCTTTACGAATCAAAGGATAGTACCCATCAACACTGACGTCTGAAGAAGGAATTGCAGAACTTAAATTTGTTTCACTGAGTGCAAGCAAGTCTGGTGAATTTTGCAGGAGGTAAGACTCAACTGATGGAAAGTTGCTTCGTAGACCGCGAATATTTGTAAAAGATATATTAAAATATTTAGGTGGTGGGGATGGTTTTTTAGGTTTTAAATTTTTGCTTACTTTGGTCATGATTTGGGTTTAATGAGAACTTGACTCATTCATAGATAGAGCACAGCCTCCTAATCAATGAGCTATGCAGTTGTCTCAGTCCTGTTAATTAACCCTAAGCCGTGACATAGGGCTCCTTATGTGGCCTTGACAATGCACACCAAAAGCATTAACAGGGACACCATCCATGCGCAACATGGCACTGTTAATACTCTGATATTTTTCAGCTGTTGATGGAATCAGCCTCTCTGAGAGCTATCACAAAGTTCGGGAAACCTTACTACCAGCCGGCCTCAGAACCATTAAACTGAGTTTTAGAGCTGTACCCTCATATGGAGATAACAGGAAGAGTTGCATAGCCATTATCAAGGAGGCATAAGCAAAATTCTATGAGTAGAGTCAAGGAGATCCAGCATTCATCATCCTAAGCAGGAAACAATGTAACACAGGTTACATCTACGCCAGCCTAATAGATGAAGAAGGGGTTCGAGGCTGGTTAGCAGAATTTTTCTGCTTACCCCTAAAGTCTTTGCCTAGAGGCCTTCTACAAGACAGTAGCAGGGTGCAGTTAACATCTGCCCAAGATGAGTATTTTTATCGAGACACCATCTCTAGCCTTTACTCAACCAAGAGCCCCAAGGCAGAGGATGTTTAGCTGGATGCAGTTAACATCTGCCCAAGATGAGTATTTTTATTGAGACACCATCTCTAGCCTTTACTCAACCAAGAGCCCCAAGGCAGGGGATGTTTAGCTGGATGCAGTTAACATCTGCCCAAGATGAGTGTTTTTATCGAGACACCATCTCTAGCCTTTACTCAACCAAGAGCCCCAAGGCAGGGGAATTTTTAGTCGGAGTTTATTTCTCCTAGCCTTTGCATAAGAAGAGCACACTCTGCAAGGCAGCAGGGCTTGTGGCAGGTGGTACTGGGTTACGTGATACCAGTAGCAAGATTGATCTCGATTATCCTGACCTGACCTGGAGTAGTTAAAAGGAGTTACTTCCCGCAACAGTACTTTGAGAAAACCAGGCATGACATTTCGGAAGTGCATTAGGAAAAACACTGCATCTAACAAAATACAGGAGTCTAAGGTGAGTGTACGTTTTGTAGTTGGAGTAAGTAGTTAGCTACTGAGCTCACGCTGCATTAGAGTATAAACAGAACACAAACAAACATAGACATAAATCAACTTACGGGTGAGTCAACACCGCGCCAGAGGTTCAGACAGAACACAAACATACATAAAAAACATAAAGTAACTTACGGGTGAGCGAACACCGCGCCAGAGGTTCAGACAGAACACAAACATACATAAAAAAAACATAAAAAACATAAACATAAACATAAAGTAACTTACGGGTGAGTGAACACCGCGCCAGAGGTTCAGACAGAACACAGACATACATAAAGAACATAAATTATTATGTTCATTATGCTCCTAAACATTAGCTTAATAAAGAAAAACCAGAGAACAATAAAATTGTCAAATATGAAAAATACAGCTCTTTCTGGAAATCAAAAATCTGACAAAGGCAGATATGACAAAACAAAGATAATGAAGGATTTCAACATTCACTCAAAGAAAGCAAGAAAGGTTTGAAAGAGTTAAATCCTAAATCTATATTTTTTTGAGATCTTCTTAAGCGGCATTATGAGAAGTAACAGCACAAAGACATTCAAAGGTTTGACACAATAAAGTTGGAGTTGAAATAAACTTATTAAGATTACAGAAGGAAAAAATAATAACTTTAACTTTATTAATCTACATTATTTTAAAAATAACAACTTTAACTTTGTTAATCTACATTATTTTAAAAATAGCTTTAACTTTATTAATCTACATTATTTTAAAAATATAATCAAATTGCTCTAGAAGAAACTAAGACAGAATTGAAAAGAAAGAAACTGATAATTCTTCTTGATAGCAAAAAAAAACTAGATAAAAACCTGAAAAAGAAAAACAATTTGACTATTATTTATGAAAGAATTGCAGTTAGTGTGACCAGTTCAGATTTGGAAGGTAAAGATAATTAATGGTAGACAGAAATGAATCATTTTAACTAGCCCTGATTACCTATGCACAATTTGAATCAGTTTCAAATATACAATTATCATTGTTGGATAGCTTCAAAATGTTTGCAACAAATATATAACAAATATCTAACACCTATTTACACCTGGAATATCGACATACATATGTTGAGAGAAAGAAGCAAAACAAAGTTCATCTAAAACTTTATTATACTATAATAAAGATAAGAAACAGAATGTATTACTGAGACTTCATCTCAATGAACTCTTAATGAAAAAAGTAAAAATGTATTTATTTTTTATTTTGTTCCTTAATATTTTACACAAAACAACTTTGAATTGACATTCTTTAGTAACAAAATTTTTTTCAGCTATAGTATTTGTAAAAATATATCCATAATGTCAAATATTAGTTATATTATTAGGTTATTATTTTAATTGAAAATGTTTACTTTTTATGCTGGTATAATCTGCTAACATATTTTGAAACTTGGTTACCATTTCCTGAAGACTTTTAATCTCTACATAAAATTTTTTTGTAAAGTTAATAAAGTTATTTAAAAAAATCATTATTCATTTAAATAAAATATAAAGATAAAAATAAAATATTTGATGAAACCTTTCTTAGAATGTTTTTCTGCAATGGAATATGTACTAACACGCTTGTTTGAAACCTTCAGTAAGCTTTGTACATGATTACTTTCAAAAACCACTTTCTCTACAATCTATATTTGAAAATAAGTATTTGTAATAATTTTAAATATTGACATTTTTAAAATTTTAGTTATATAAACATTAATATTAGAATAACTCTATTTGTTAAAAAATATTTTTATTAAGGCATTTCGAGGGAATATTGATAACCCTATTATCAAGTATATTTCGAGGGAATATTGATAACCCTATTATCAAGTATATTTTGAGGGAATATTGATAACCCTATTATCAAGTATATTTTGAGGGAATATTGATAACCCTATTATCAAGTATACTTCGAGGGAATATTGATAACCCTATTATCAAGTATATTTCGAGGGAATATTGATAACCCTTTTATCAAGTATATTTCGAGGGAATATTGATAACCCTATTATCAAGTATATTTCGAGGGAATATTAATAACCCTATTATCAAGTATATTTCGAGGGAATATTGATAACCCTATTATCAAGTATATTTCGAGGAAATATTGATAACCCTATTATCAAGTATATTTTGAGGGAATATTGATAACCCTATTATCAAGTATATTTCAAGGAAATATTGATAACCCTATTATCAAGTATATTTCGAGGGAATATTGATAACCCTATTATCAAGTATATTTTAAATTTTTTTTTAATGATAACAAGGGTATTAATATTCCCTCAAAATATCATAAAATTAAATATTTTGAATAAATAGAGTTAAACTCTAAAAAAAAGTTTTATTTTAAAATATTTGTAATAATATGTTTGGTTTTATCTTAGCCATATCTTGCTTTTAACACAACTATTCAAATTATAACAGGTTCAGGGTATTGAATCTAAAGTAAGAGTTATCTAAAATCCATTTGAAAAAAAAACTGATTAAAGACCATTAAATTTAGCAGCAGTTGAACTAACACTAACAACAAACCCAGTTAAATTACCTTCCAACAAGCTAATGAAAAACATGATTACCTTCCGATTGGCCAATGAAAAATATAACTATTAAATGTCCCATAAAAATTACTAGCAGCTGTTGAACAACCTTTAACAACCTCACATTACCATTAACAATCTCATTTACAACTAGCCTCACTTATATTATTTTCCAAAATTGAAATATACCCAAAATATCTTTTAGTTATAATATCTGCATGATTTTCAGAGACTTAATAAGAGTTAAATTATCTGCATAATTTTTAATCTTAAGTACTTATCGAATCATGAAGATTAGTAATGCACTTTGTGATTTATAATATCTTGATTGGCATTATCTACATATTACATAAAAATATTGATTTTTTCCCATTTTATTTTGAATATTTTAAAACAAAATGACAAAAAAATTTAATTTTTTTTTTGTTTAAAATCACTACATTAAAAGGCTGAAACTACATTATCAATGAGTAATAAGTAAACTAGTCAACATTTTAATATACATACAGCAATAGTCACTAGTATCAACATTTATACATACAGCAATAGTCACTAGTATCAACATTTTAATACAACTTTACTAAATTCATCATAATTTTTTATTGCTATGTCTTGATTAAAAGTAAAAACTACGATTGCAATATTCAAATTTTTATACTACTACTATAGTGTTCTTTAAATTATTATCCACTCTTTCTAAATTATTATCTCCACTCTTTTTTTGTCCCACCTGTTCTTAGGCTACTGGTAACTCTTTCTCCTCAAGTTTTCCTTTATTTAACTTTTTCTTTGGAAACCGCTATCTATCAAGCAGATACTCGATCATTTGCATTTTCACGCTTTACATTGCCCAACCACCTTAATTATCTCTAATGCAGATATGCTCACTATTTCCAATCTCTGCCTAAAATCATTGCTTTTTTTGAATTTGGAACAGGCACACCTTATTCTTGCTCTTAATGCCTTTTCTGATCCACCTGCTAATTGTATTTATAACATAACAAGTACTGTTAACATATTCTATTTTCCAACACTAGTTCAAGCTCTTTTTTAATCAAAGTCAAAACTAATATTATTAAGAGCACCTTGTTACCATGTAAACCAATTACATATCATGCTTATAAACTGTACAAATAAAGAGTTTGCTTTGACACTTTTTCTACACGCTCCACATAGCCACTTCTCAGTATTTTATTTTGCTCATTTTTAACTTTACATTTTATTCATATTATCCTACCCCATTTGTTTTCATTCTTTTTTAACACTAAAACTAAACAGTATCTGAGTAACTCAATGAAACATATTCTAAGGTCAATCAATATTAAGCATGCAGAACTATGCTTGGCATTTGAACAAACAGCTAATTATAATGACTGTATAATGAGTGATGCTTAAAATGCTAGTCAGAAAAAAGGAAGATGTAAAACTCAATCAATTTCCTTTCACAGGAACAAAAAGTAACAAAGAAAGAGAATAAGGAAAAAACATGAAACACTATCAGTGTTTTATTTAATTATCTTAAATATTTTTCCATGATTTTTAGTTCTTGTTTTGATACAGGAACTTCAAATTTCAGTTTTTTTTTATCGTTGGAATTTAAAGCCCCATCAACTATTTATAAAAATATTGATCAAAAATGATTAAACTCAATAAGAGCTTATGGCAATATTGAGTGCACTGTTTTTTTCTTGTTAAAAATTGAATATTGAGTATAATATGACAAACAGACATGCTTTGCGGGTACTTTTTTGCTTTTCCTTCTTTTCAATTTTTAACTAATCATATTTCTGACAACAAAAATGTTAGATAAACTTAGCAAAGATTTAATTGTATTTTAAAAATAAAAAATAAAAAATATGAAACAAAATTACAAGTAAATCACATTTATTAGTTGAAAATAAAAAGTTTTTTCAAAAACCCTTTCATGCAGTATTTCTTACTATTTTTTCTTTGTAATACCCTGATAACCTGATTAGAAATGTTATCAACCTGTAAAATACTTGATAGCTTGATTTAAAATGATGACATTATGTAAGATACCCTGATAGCCTGATTAGATATGTTGTTGTTATGTAAGATTCCCTGATAGCCTGATTTAAAATGTCATCATGTATGATACTCTGATGGTCTGATTAGAAATGATGTGTAAGCAACTAAATAAATACATACTATGACAATGAATAAAATAATTAAAAATGGTATTCCAAAAAGTAAACTAAAATCTACTTAAAATAAGCTACCATATTTAAGTTAAATACTTCTTCAATCAATTTATCAATTTCAACAACCATGTCTTGATATTGCAAAAACCATAAATAAATATTCCTCAAAATTAAAAAATAAATTATTAAAAAATTTATATTGTATACACTTAGTATATACAATAAAGTATAAATACTAAAACTAATTACCATAAGTTGTTAAAAAATTTAAAAGTAAATTAAAAAAAAAACTAAATTTATTTTGTTTAAAACCAGAAAAAAAAATTCTTAATGAATAATATTGATTTTCTAAAATTAAAAAACAAATAATTTTTCAAAACACTATATAAAAAATAAAACTTTTTGTAGAGAATTTTAAAGAAAAATTTATTTTTTTCAAACTTTCTTGTGGCAGCAGGCTATAAGATTGATATATATGTTGATGTAGCAACATTCCGCACATGTTTTACAGTAAAAAAAAAAAAAAATAAAAACATACAGAATATTTTTATTTTTAAAAAAAATTAATTAAAAAACATTCAGTATGTTTTTAAAAACATTTAAAATGTTTAAAAAACATCCTAGTCTTTTAATTTGTGTTTTGTAGTTTTTGATAAAAATAAAAAATTTAATAAAAAATTTAGTTTCCTTAATCAAATTAATGCGTTTTGGCATAAAATAAAACTGACCTTAATTTTGCCTCGTTAGATGTCATACAGTAAATACATTTTTTTATACACAAACAGTAAGATCTTTACTATAGGATATATATATATATATATATATATATATATACATATATATATATATATATATATATATATATATATATATATATATATATATATATATATATATATATATATATATATATATATATATATATATATATACATACACATACATTTATATATATATATATATATATATATATATATATATATATATATATATATATATATATATATATATATATATATATATATATATACTTTATTATAAGACATAAGTGCACACTTTTAATTCTAAAATACCTATAGATCCAGTTACAGTTTGTTTTCCAAACAAAGATGTAAAAAAAACAAAGAATTTTGCAAAAAACAAAAACACAATTTCTTTCCCTTTATGCCAACTCAAACCAAAACCCTCAATCATGCACTTACATACATAAATCTGAACACAATTTAATGGTCTGACATCAAACATTGTTTGAATAAAAGCTTAGAATGTCTGATCAAGTCACAAACTTATCTGATGTTTTGACTGCCAGGAATATGAATTCTTTAAAATAAGAACTTTATTAATCATAAATATAAAGTTAATAAACTAAAGCCTAATGTTACATATTAGACATGATTAAAAAAATTAAATAAAATAACAAAATAAAAAAATAACAAAAAAATCATTATTTTGATGGTTTAAAGATAATGTGAGGAGATTTAGCGCTTTCATTATTTAATTTAATGGCTTCAAAAAAAGCCATTAAACTAAATAATGCATAAAATACACTAATAATGTCTAACTTAAAATTGATTAACTTAACTGAATGAATATGACATTATATATGAATGATTAAATTTTTGACAAATGATAGAAATAGAGTTCTAGCACCTTTTTTTCTATAAATAAAAAGCACTATATATTAGATTAGGTTTAACAAAACTATATATATATATATATATATATATATATATATATATATATATATATATATATATATATATATATATATAATTTGATATAAATTACAAAAAACTAACAACGTTTTCAGAGCAAATAATGAAATTATCTAAAAAAAACAGACAATATTGAATTTTAGCTATTTCATAAAGTTTGCTTAAACTACTTGATAAATGGTGTATAGATACGTATGCACACTATTTATCAAACTAAAAAAAAAAAAAAAAAAAAAAAAAAAAAAAAAAAATCATTTAATTTTTACAAAAAATTATATTCACAACCAAATAAAAATTTAAATTTTATAAAAAAATTATTTTACAATCTTGATGCTAAAATTAGAAGTTTACTAAAAGAATAAAGAAGAAATACAGAGGGGAGAAAATATACTTAAAAAGTTTTACAAAATTTTTTAATATTATTTTACATTGTTAGCATATATAATTATTTAAAAATTCTGAAATTATTCACACAGAAATTATAAAAACAAAAAAATTTTCCTCATATTTTGATTTAAAATAAGAATGTTATTTTATAACTTCAGGTTTCTGTAGCTGTGAATACAAATCTCCTAGCCTAAAAAACAAATAAATAATAAAGTTTAATAAGTATGTCAAAAATTGAAAGTACTTAAGTTCATTAAAAATTCACAAACACAGGAATATAAAAAAAAACAAGTTTAAATAAAAAAAAACAAGTTAAATAAACTTTGAGTTGACTAAAAATATAAAAAAACTATTTGGTTGCGCAAGAAATCATAATTGACTAAACATTAGGGTATCCCATAACAATCAAGAAAAAAAAATCATTAAAATTTTGATGCAGTCCCTAAAAGCTTTTTTCATAGTTCTTTTATAATACAGTTATAAGGTGTCTAAAATTAGCATAAATTGCAATTGACATCTTCTAACCCAAACAACTGTTACTAGTCTTTCAATATTAGAAAGATCTTTTAGAATAATCAAGATTCAAGAAATCACTTTTTATACACAAGAAATCACTTTTTATACACAAGAAATAGAGTAAAATAGTTAAGGATTTTGATTATTTATTTTTTACGGAAAAAAGATTTTTTGTTTTTAAAATTGTAGAGAATTTTTTTTACATATTTAGTTTTTTATGAAACTTTATTTGATTAAAAAAAAATTTATTCCATTCTACACTGACATTCGGGGAGAATGGAATAAGCAAATATATGTGTAAATAAAACAACACTTTATTAAAAAAACAAAAAGCAATCAATAATAACAATTAAAAAAACAATCAATAATAACAATTAAAAAACCAATTAAATAAACTTTTTTTTATTCTTGTGATGATGTTGAGTTGTTTAGAGGTACTAGAGGTTGAGTTTTCAGTTATGCTGCACTTTTTGGTGCAATAAAAAAACTCAGCGCCTTTTATGTATCCTTTTGGTATGCATGTTTGACATAGCCAAACCCTCCAATTTGATATTTCACAATGATAACATTCCATATTTTGGCTTGATGAAGCTTCGCCTAAAACTTTTCGGCACTTTTTACACTTAAATTGGTTTGCCGCTAATATTTTCATTGGACTTGTTGCTTGGTTTGTTTGCTGTTCGCAATTAAAGCTAAACTTATGTTGTTTTTTAGCTTGCTTTGCTGCTTTTTTGCTTTCAGCATCTTTCAACCTTTCAAGTATTTCAGGTTTGTTAAGACACTCCCCTTTGAATCTTGGCATATCTACATTTTTTCTTTTTTTGTGTGTCAATGTATTGGATACGAAACATTTGTTGCAAAGCTGCAAAGTGATTGGGCTGATTGCAGTTGTTTTTTAACCTCTTTTTGGGAATAACTAGCGTATTTCATTCATTCATTATAATCATTTAACAAAAGCAGGCAGTAAAAGTCATTCATTTAAATTCAGAAAAATTTCATTAAAAAAGTTTCCCAATACAAAAAATTTATAGTTGGAGATTTATTGGTCACTTGAGATTTAATAAAAAAAAGCAGCATTTAAGAAGTGAGCTATTGCGTCACTTATTATTAGCGCATTTCATTCAACCCTATAATTCTCCTTTTGTATTTTTCACTCATAACTTTTTTTCTTAAATAGCAAATTTAATTTTGAAAAAAGATTCTTGATCAGCATAAAAAGTTATACTTGGAAACTTTTTAAGTTTAATGATAATTAATTAAGAAAATTCTAATAATTAATAAAGAGCAAAAGAATAAACATTGTCATAACTATTTCATTCTATCAGCAATTTCATTTTACTCTGTTTTACTCTATATAACTTTTTATACAAAGCATTTATATGTTGGTAGATAGAGTTTCACAAATAAACAAAAACAAACCAAACAAAAAATCAAACAAAAGAAACATTTAAAATGTGAAACATCAAACTACTATAATGTAATTGTACAGTTTGTCTGCCCTTTAGATTTTACACAAACTTTATCTCATTTTAACAATTTATTTGTCTAGAAGATTGTCACACATTGCACCTTGAATATTCACCCCTGTGCTTTTGGACAACCTGCAGAAGATTTTTATTGTTTGTCCTGAATTGGCATTGAAACTCGAAATGAGGGCTCACCTATTTGGCAAAATCATTGACACAAGACAGGTTTTAAACCAACTCAAACGTGATCTGATATGATCGGCTTCCAGAACACTCTTCAACAGAAATAAAAAAATAATTGTCTTTAATAAGAATAGTTTTGAAAAAACTTCTAGAAATAGATAGTTCTGCAACTCTACAAGAAAGAGATTCAACCAAATCTGTTGAATCGTTGCATTCCATGTCAATGTTTACTAGAGTAATTGCTCTTTGCGCTCAGCTAATTATTTTTGACTACAAAATTTTTTGATGTCAAATGACCCAATGCACCCAATTCATGACTCTTGCTGCTATTTGAGAAACTGACTGTCTTATTTGAATTAAAAAGCTATGAGGCTATTTGTAAACCTATTGGACCTACCCTAGTATTATCACCCATATGCTGATGAAATAAACTGCAAATATGAAATGCACAAAAATATCTACATTAGCAATTATTAAATATCTATAACTAATAACACACATAATTTTAACATTCACTTAATAAATATTAGATGAAATTTTTAATATAAATATTTAATAGATACGAAAGCACTTTTTTAAAGTTTAGAAAAAATCAGAATATTGTGTATAATGTATACAACAAATGCTTCATGAGCTTGAGGAGGTCAACTAATGATAAAACTAAAAGAAAAAGAAAAAATGTAATAAATATGTAACAGTTGAAAATACTGAAAAACTAAAAGTTTTAAGTTTGAAAAAACATAATATGCTTTGCTTTTTTCTATTTATTATTTGTGACTAATGAATTTATTTATACCCACTTTTTTAAAACCACATTTAAAAACCTACAGAATTAAAGGTATTCTTACCCAAGCTCTTTTAACATGTCTAAGAACTGTTGAAATCGCTCGAATGAAGCTTCAATACTTTCTAGAACATTTTCATCATCCAAAGACTTAACTAAAAAATTATTTTATTCATTTTTCATTTTGTAATAAAAATAGTGCCATATAAGTGTAGTGAATATAGTGCAATATACTTTGTGTGTATATGTTTGTATATATATAAAGTTAGATTAAAAAAAAAACTTTTTGATAGGACTTTAAATTTTTTAATTTTAAAATATAAGTCAATATATTATAAGATTTTGTAACTTGATTTATATACACTCCGGTCAATAAAACAAAAATAAAATGAACAAGAAGGAAATATTTAAAAACAGTATAAAATAATAAAAAAACAAAAACATCATTAAAAAACATTCTATTCATAATTATTGTGATATTTTAAAAAACAAAAAAACTTAATATACTTCTGAATTCATTTAATTGTTTTAACATTTTGGCGACATTTAAATGTTGCTGAATTGTTGATGGTCGCTTAAATGTTAAAAAACATTGAAAGAAACATTTATTTACCAAGAAAGACTCTTTTGACTACTATGCAAAGATATATATATATATATAATTATAAGATATATATTTTTTATTATTTGCATTCACTCCCAACAAGGCTGTAAGCAACCACTATTAAGTTGGAAGTTACTAGCAAAAAAAACAAAAGAGTTATAGAGCAAGGAAATGGTTGACAGAAGACTTGAAAAGTTGAAGGTTGTAGGAGTCAGGAAAACATGAAGATGGGAGAGAGTTCCAAAGGATTGAAGTGCGGGGAAAAAAACTAGATGAATAAAAGTTTTTAGAGCATGCAGGGACAGATACAGTAAACGAATGAGACTTAGCTGAATGACAAGTAAAACGAGAATGAATTTTAGTTGATGGAACTAGAGATGATAACTCCTTTGAGCAGTGACCATGATATTATTTGTAGAAAAGAGAAAGAGATGCAACTTTACGACGATGGGAAAGAGGTTCAAGCTTAGCAGATAGTCCAGGTCCAACAACATTTACAATGCGTTTTTGGACCTTGTCAAGAAGAAAAAGTGAATCGTTAGAAGAACCAGCCCAAATATGACAACAGTATTCCATACAGGGACGAATAAGAGATTTGTAGAGGTAGAGAACGGAATCAGAAGTAAAGGAATGGCAAGCACGATAAAGAGAAGCAACCTTAGCAGAAGCTAATTTAGCAATCGATTGTATATATGGTTTCCATGAAAGGTCAGTAGTAAGCGATAATCCAAGAAGACGTAAAGAGGACGACTCAGTAAGAGGATTGCCATTCATTAAAATAGGAATGTTGACCATATTACGGTAGTTGTTTGCAGTAAACAACTGGGTTTTTTTAGAGTTGAAATTCACAAGCCACTGTGAACCCCAATCTATTACTGAAGTGAGATCGGATTCAAGATCAGCTGCTTGTTCTAGGCAATCGAAAAGAGAAGATTTTTTGTCAAGACAGGAGTATAAAGTTGAGTCATCAGCAAAAAGAGCTACTTTAGATAAAAGGTTGTCAGGAAGATCGTTTATGTAGATAAGAAACAAAACAGGGCCCAGGTTGGAACCTTGGGGAACCCCAGAAGTTACTGGAAATAAAGAAGAGTGTTGGCCTTCAAGGATGACTTTAATAAACCGGTCAGAAAGAAATGATTTGATAATCTCAAAAACTTTCCCAGAAACACCATATGAAGCAAGCTTATGGAGAAGACCAGCATGCCAAACTTTGTCGAAAGCTTTAGATATGTCGAGAGCAGTAGCCCTAGCCTCACCGCCTCCATCTAATGCATGATAAAATCTTTCAGTTATAGCAGTTAGCAAGTCGGCTGTAGAGCGAGAGGATCGAAAACCGTATTGATTGTCTGACAGTAGTTTATTTGACTCAAGATGAGATGTGAGAAATTTGTTGATCAAAGACTCAAAGACCTTGCTAATAACAGAAAGAAGACTGATCGGACGATAATTGGAGGGGTCAGAATTTTCTCCAGAGTTTTTGAATATTGGAACCACAGATGCCATTTTCCAACAAGCAGGAAAACAAGACTCAGTCAAACACTTGTTAAATAGTTTAGAGAGAATTGAAGAAAGTTCTGGTGAACAATTCTGCAAGACTGTAACAGGAATGTTGTCAGGACCACAAGCTGTAGACGAGTTTAATTGAGATATGAGATAGCAACAGAAGCCGGAGTGATTTAAATATCTAACAATGGCTCAACCTGTTTGACTGGAATGGAAGGAAGAGAATGTCCATAAGATTCAAGAGTGGAATTAAAAGAAAAGCTCTTTGCAAATAGTTCCGCCTTATCTTTGGGAGAGGTAATAAGATCAGTCCCATGAATGAGAGATGGAATGTTAGATCTACCCTTGTTAATAATGCTAATGAGATTTAGTGAACTGAGAATAATGGAGTTTAGCATCAGAAAGCACCTTTTTACATCGATTTCTTGCAATAATAAATAGCCATTTGTACTCAAGAGAGTTGTTCTTTCGAAAAAGATGAAAAAAATGATTACGATTGGATATAGCAGCCGCACAAGAATGAGAAAACCATGGAGTAGAATGAGGCTTGACTTGAAACCGACAAGAAGGAAAAAGCTTCCATTTCAGCCTGAATCCAGGAGGTTACGTAGGAGGTGCATTTATTAGCTGAGAGAGAAAAAACATCAGCCCAAGGACCATCACAAAGAAAATTACAAAAAGAATCCCAGTCAGCTTTAGGGTAGTAGTAGGTGGTGCAATGATAAGGTGAGCCCAAAAAAGAAGTACAAGAAGAAAGATTTATAGAGATCATTGCATGGTCAGAAACAATTAAGGGAGAAAAGGGAGAAACTGAAAACAAGCTAGGGTCAGAGACAAGACATAAGTCGAGGAGTGAAGGTAAATGATTATGGTTGTCAGGAAAACGAGTCACAAAGTTAACTATCTGAGTAAGAGATTGAGAAACGCAGAAGTTAAAGGCTTTAGTGCCAGCAGGATCAGTGGTGTTAGAGCCAAGCCATTCAGTGTGATGGGCATTAAAATCACCAACAACAACAATATTGGCAGAGGGGTAAAGAGAGAGGGCATGGTCAATTTGATCAGAGATAACATCTAAAAGAGTGCAATCATAGGAAGAAGGAGAACGATAAAGAACAAAGAGAAAGGTGATAGAGTGAAGAGGTGCTAGGCGAAAGCACATATATATATATATATAATTATATATCAAAGATATATAAAAAATGTATATATATATATATATATATATATATATATATATATATATATATATATATATATATATATATAATTATATATCAAAGATATAAAAAAAAAAGATATATACATGAAAGATATAAAAAAAAAGATATATATATATATATATGTCAGGTCAGGTTTATCCTGCTACTGGTAACATGTAACCAAGTACAATCTGCTTCATGTCCTGCCGCCTTGTAGGATATGCCTTTTTAGGCAAAGGCTAGGAGATGCAAACTCCGACATAAAACACCCCCTGCCTTGGGGCTCTTGGTTGAGTAAAGGCTAGAGATGGTGTCTCGATAAAAATACTCATCTTGGGCAGATGCTACATGCATTCAGCTGCTGTCTTGTAGAAGGCCTCCTAGGCAAAGACTTAAGGGATAAACAAATTCTATCTGTTGACCAGCCTCGCACCCCTTCGTCATCTATTAGGCTGGCACAGATGTATTTTTATTACATTGTTTCCAGTTTAGGATGTTGAACGCTGGATCTTCTTGACTCGATTCATGAGTTTTGCTTGTGTCTCTGTTTTTATGACTAGGCAACTCATTCTATTATCTCCAAATGAGGGTACAGCTCTAAAACTCAGTTTTATGGTTCTGAGGCCGGCTGGTAGTCAGGTTTCCCGAACTTTGTGGTAGCTCTCAGAGAGGCTGATTTCATCAACAGCTGAAAAATATGAGAGTACTAACAGTGCCATGTTGCGCATGGATGGTGTCCCTGTTTGTACTTTTGGTGTGCATTGCCAAGGCCACATTGAAGCCCTTTGTTACGGCTTAGGGTTTATTAGTGGAAATGATGCAATTGCTTAGCTATAGAACAGTGTACTGAGTACTATCTATGTTTCAAGTCAAGTTCTTTAACAAATTTAAAAATGAATAAAGTAACAAAAACTATAAAACACAAAAAACCACAGTCATCACCAAGTTCACTAAACCTATCATTCACCAATATTCGTGGTCTTCGAAGTAACTTTTCTTCTGTTGAGTCTTATCTCTTGCAAAGTTCACCAGACCTGCTTGCTCTTTGTGAGACTAATTTGAGTTCAGCTGTCTCATCTTGTGATCTTAGTGTTCATGGTTATCTTCCTTTAATTCGTAAAGACTCCAATAGTCACATGCTTGGCCTGGGCATTTACATTCGTAAGAATTCACCCATTTGTCGGGAAACTAGGTTTGAATCCACAGACTACTCTTTTATGTGCTTTCGTTTAGCACCACTTCACTCTATCACCTTTCTCTTTGTTCTATATCGCTCTCCCTCATCCCAAGACTGCACTCTTCTTGATGTTATTTCTGATTATATTGACCAAGCCCTCATTCTTTATCCATCAGCCAATATTGTTGTTGTCGGTGACTTTAATGTTCATCACACTGAATGGCTTGGCTCTAGTGTCAGTGACTCTGCAGGCATTAAGGCCCACAACTTTTGTCTTTCTCAATCCCTAACTCAAATAGTCAACTTTCCAACTCGCTTTCCAAACAACCCGAATCATTTACCTTCTCTACTCGACTTATGTCTTGTTTCTGATCCTAGTCAGTGTTCAGTTTCTTCACACTCACCCTTAGGTGCGTCTGATCATGGTTTGGTCTCTCTAAAACTATTATCTCATTCTTCTTTACCATTAGAATCCCCCTATCATCGTACATCTTACAACTACCTTAAAGCTGACTGGGACTCTTTTCGTGACTTTCTTTGTGATGGCCCCTGGGTAGAAATCTTTCGTCTCCCTGTTGACAAATGTGCTTCTTACATAACTTCATGGATTCAGGCTGGCATGGAATCCTTTATTCCCTCTCAACGATTCCAGGTCAAGCCTCACTCTTCTCCATGGTTTTCCTCACATTGTACTGCTGCAATTGCCAATCGAAACCATTACTTCCATATCTATCAGCAAAACAATTCTCCAGAAAACAGACATCTCTTTATTACTGCTAGGAACCATTGTAAAAAGGTTTTGTCTAACGCCAAAACCCGTTATTCTCAGATCATGAAATCTCGTATTTCATCACAAAAATTAGGCTCTCGTGACTTCTGGAGAATCTTTAATAGTATCAATAATAAGGGCAAGCCTGTAATTCCACCTCTTTTGTACGGTTCAGACTTTGTCACCTCACCTAAAGACAAAGCTGAATTGTTTGCCAAGAACTTTTCATCAATATCATCTCTTGATGCCACTAGTTGCGTTTTACCTGATATACCCGTCAAACAGGTTGATCCATTGCTCAACATTCGTATCACTCCAGCTTCTGTATCTAAAGTGATTTCCCGCTTAGACTCTTCTATAGCTTGCGGCCCGGACAACATACCTGTTATAGTCTTGCAGAAGTGTTCTCCTGAGCTGTTGTCTATCTTTTCAAAACTATTCAACAAGTGCTTATCAGAGTCTTGTTTTCCAGCCTGCTGGAAAGCAGCATCTGTTTTCTCTATTTTTAAAAATTCTGGAGAGCGATCTGACTCATCTAACTACCGTCCCATTAGTCTTCTTCCTATCATAAGCAAGGTTTTTGAATCTTTAATTAACAAACACTTGATCTCTCATCTCGAATCTCATAACCTACTTTCTGATCATCAATATGGATTTCGACCTTCTCGTTCTACGGCTGATTTGCTATCAGTAATAACCGATCGGTTTTATCGCGCATTAGATAAAGGTGGAGAGGTTAAGGCCATTGCTCTTGACATTTCTAAAGCGTTTGATAAAGTTTGGCATGCTGGTCTTCTCCATAAGCTTTCTTCTTATGGTGTATCTGGAAACATCTTTAGGATTATTGAATCCTTCCTTTCCAATCATAGTATAAAAGTTGTTCTTGATGGACAGCACTCTTCTTCTTATTCTGTAACCTCAGGGGTTCCCCAAGGTTCAATCCTTGGCCCTATACTCTCTTTAATTTACATTAACGATCTTCCAGATATTCTCACATCTAAGGTGGCATTGTTCGCTGATGATACTACCATTTATTCTTGTCACAATAAGAAGCCAACTCCCTCTGATTGCTTGCAGGGGGCATCTGAGCTCGAAAAGGATCTCACTTCTGCTACAGCATGGGGCTCGCAGTGGCTGGTGAACTTTAATTCAGATAAAACTCAATTTTTTTCGGCCAATCGTTATCCCAATAATTTAGACCTTCCTATATTTATGAACGGTAATGTACTCGATGAGTCTCCTACCCTTTATCTTCTAGGATTAACTCTTACTTCTGATCTTTCTTGGAAACCTTATATCAAATCCGTTGCAAAATTAGCATCTGCTAAAGTTGCTTCTCTTTATCGAGCTCGTCACTTTCTTACTCTGGATTCTATTCTCTATCTCTATAAATCTCAAATCCGGCCTTGTATGGAATACTGTTGCCATATCTGGGGCAGATCTTCTAATGATACCCTTTCTCTTTTAGACAAGGTGCAAAAACTCATTGTAAACATAGTTGGACCTGCTCTTGCAGCCAACCTTCAACCTCTGTCACATCGTCGTAATGTTGCTTCTCTTTCTCTTTTCTACAAATACTATAATGGGCACTGCTCTAAAGAGCTAGCGTCTCTTGTGCCATCTACTAAAATTCATTCTCGTGTTACTCGTCATTCAATTAAGTCTCATCCTTTTTCTGTTACTGTTCCTAAGTGCTCCAAAAACTCTTATTCGTCTAGTTTTTTTCCTCAAACATCAGTTCTTTGGAATTTTCCTTCATCTTGCTTTCCTGATTCATATAATTTGCAATATTTTAAGTCGTCTGTCAATTGTTATCTTGCTCTACAATCTTCATCTTTTCTCTTCCAGTAACTTCCAACACTAATTAGTGGTTGCTTGCAACCTTGTTGGAAGCGAAGATAATTAAAAAATATATATATATATATATATATATAAATAATTATACATATATACATATATATATAATTATATATAAATATATACATAATTATATATATATATATATATATATATATATATATATATATATATATATATATATATATATATATATATAATTATATATAATTATATATATATATATATATATATATATATATATATATATATATATACATATATATATATATATATATATATATATATATATATATATATATATATATATATATATATATATATATATATATATATATATATATATATATATATATATATATATATATATATATATATATATATATATATATATATATATATATATATATATATATATATTGGAGTGATTCAAATTTTACCAATTTTTGAAAATCAAGTTGGTCCTAAAAGAAAAGTGCTTTCTTAGCAGCTTTTTTTACCCCAATTCACCCTTTTGTTGTTTTTTTACCCCAATTCACCCTTTGTTGCAATTCCCTTTTGTGCTGTGTAGAATTTTGCAGTTGGTTTTCTTTTGTGCTCGCCAAATAGATTGATTGAGACAGTAAAAAGTCAACAACATTTCCACCTGAACTAACAACAAAATCTGTACACACATGCAGCAAATCTCTGGAGGAAATATTTTTGGAAACTGAAGTCATGGCAATATCTTTGACAAAATTCTTGGCTAACTGTGGTGTGTCATTACACACCACAGTTAGCCAAAAATTACACATGTGGAACATGATGGATGAAATCAAAAGAACAATCTGAGTATATGCTGTGTTTATATCACTGGTTTCTGAGGAAAACTGACGCTGTGTTCAAATCATTTTTCTGAGCAAACTGTTCAGCACCATTCCCTGCTATATCTTCTCAATTCTCCAATCATACAGTTTGTCTTTTTTACCCGAGGTCATTTTACAACTGGCCTTTTTATCTCTCAAAAATTTTATATTTGTATGATATGAGTTCTTATTAAGGCTAGTCTTCTTTAGAATATCTTGGATATTTTGTTTCCTGCTTCATTTGAGTTCTTAAACTTTTCTTTAAATTCTCCCAGCTGTTGATCAGATCAGTGATATGCTTCCTGTAATAATATATGTAAAAGGTTTATAAAATATTATATTATACTAAATTTTTATAGAGTATTTTATGGTAACCTATCCCTTTAATATGAAATAAATTTTGTTTGGCCTAACTTATAAACGAATTGCATCCTTGTATCCTTTATCTCGGTAATATGTTCGTCCATAAAATTCAGGAATGAAAATGTTATAATGAGTTCAATATTTATATTGTCTTTTTTTCTAAAGAAATTAAAGTAATTTTAAATAATATGATTTTTAATGGAATTTAAATAATTTTGGGGGTGTTACCCCCCATTGAAAAAAAGGAGGGGGGATAAATCACAAGAATAAGATAAGAGGGGAGGGGGGCAGTGACATCTATATAAAGATTAAATAGTTCTAATACTAATTTTCAGAATTTGACCTAAAAATGATGAGTGAAAGTTACAATTTTATCTATTTTTGAGTGAATGTTTGCTAAAAACGATGAGTGAAAGTTAGCTAAAAAAGCAGAAAAAAGAACTGATCATTTATGTGTTGAAAAAGCAGCAGAGCTGCCAATATTTCATAGGAGGTAGAGGTCACTGACACCACCACGAAGAATAGATAGGTAAGGATTGCTGATAGGTAGTCGTGATTGCGGTATTTAGAGAATCAGTTTAGGTTTCTGCTATTGGTGCAAGGTAATTTAGTGGTTATCGGATGGTTTGTGTCTGCAAGGATCTTTTTAAGGATATTAATAAATATCTTGTCAAGTAATTCTTCAATATCAAAACAAATATTGAGATGGCTCAAGTTGGTTGCATCAACTCCGATGATGTATAAGGCATTTTTGTGGAAATGTTGAATCTCTTTTTTTGCTGCAAGACTGCAAGAGGTAAGAACTGGGGCACTATATATAAGATTTGTAGACTTGTAGTAGGTTGGGTTGAGTGTGTCTGATTTGCTTAAGATGCTTGAGTAAAAATGGCACTGATTTTATAGTGTTGTGCACCTTTATCCATTGTTCATCCCAATCAAGATTCTCATTGAGCAGGATTCCAAGGTATTTATAGCGGTATACAATTTTGAGTTCAGTTTTATTGAGTATGGGAGATGGTAAAGCATGAGTGTTGGACCACCAGGTATTGATTCTACATTTTGAGCTGTTGAGCCTCATTCCATTGGCCACAGTCTATTGAGCAACGCCATTAGCAATGGATCGAGGTAAATTGGCAGGCACTTTATCATAGATAATGTAGGTCAGGATGTCATCAGCATACCTTTTGAGAATGGTTTCAGGTGGGAGGTAGGTATTTATATCGGAAATAAAGAGAATGAACAAGATTGGTCCAAGAACACTACCCAAAAGTACTCTGGCTTGTATATATTTCCAGTCAGTGGTGTGATTACTTGTTTTTACTCTTTGGCAACGATTAGATAAGTAAGCTGCAATCCAAGATGTGAGCCAGTTAGGTAGAATTTCACCAACTTTAATAGCAACTTGTCATGATCAACAAGATCAAATGTTTTTGCAAAATCGAAGAATATTGCAAAAATTGATTTATTCTTATCTTTAGCATAACTCCAATCCTCTATAACTTGAACAATAGCGTCCATTGTACTACGGCCTGGAAGGAAACCGAACTGTTTGTTTGAGACCCAGATGTGTTTGGTGTGATGGACAATGAATTTGGTGACAATGCGTTCAAAAACTATGCATAACGCAGACGTAATAGCAATCGGACGATAGTCATTAGAAGATAGCGGGTTAGAGATTTTAGGAATTGAGATCGTCAGATCCTGTCTTTAGTTTGCTGATATAAATACGTTTTTTTTTACGTTTTACGTTTTACGTTTTTTGGTGATTAGTTTGGTGACTCGATTTGCAAGTACTTTCCACGTTCTCTTATAAGGCTCTGAAAAAACGGCGTCGTCTGAGTTTTGAGGTTGACAAGTGTTGTAGTTCTCAATGGTTGGCAGATGTCTTGAGCATAGAGTACAGAATAATAAAAGTTGTTGCAGGTGGCTTGCATTTTATACGGTGAATCAACTAGAGTTTCAAGATCGGTACATCGTATTAATGCAACAATAACAGCAACTCTACCTGACAAATATGTAACCTTTCGGGGAGCCGGTCGAGTGGTCTGAATTTCCAAAGCTGAGAAGGGTATTGGATACGTAGCACTTAAGATGATGTCCAGAATTGCTGATTTCTGGGTAGGTTGTGAATTAAGGTAAATGAGCTGGTGAGAACGGCAAATAAAGTCAGTAGGGCAACCATTTAGATCATCAAACCAGCAATAACCAATAGATTAAAGTTATTGCTGGTTCGATGAGTTGTGCAAGTTGATATGATGCTTCATGTTGTGCATTTTTAGACCAAACCAGGATATATACTCATATTATTAGACAGGAGGAGTATCCTCGGGGCAGGTATTTTGGGTACACTTGAGCAATAGTATGACTTCTTCTTCAGGTACTGAATTAGATAGGAAGTTGGTTGAGGGTTTTATCTATTCTATTTTATCTGAATATTTTTCGTTTATAAATATAATAGTGCCACCACCTATGCGATCCTGACGTTCAGTGCTTATGTAAGTGTAATTACTATTGACTTGAGAGAGAATAACTTGCTTATCAGCAGAGCTTAACCACATTTCAGTTAGGCAGGCAACATCAATGTTGGTATCTGTGAGAAACTTTTTTTACAGAATAAACACATGTTAGAGGTGCAGATGGTTGGTAAGCAATTGGTGTTGGCTTGTTGAGCCTTCCTGGGGTAGTATTGTCAGAAACTGGGGCATTCGTAAGAGAGCAATCTTGACGATTGCTCTCTTACGAATGCCCCAGTTTCTGACAATACTACCCCAGGAAGGCTCGTTTGAACTTGCTTGGGTGACTGATTGAGAGTTAAGATTGTTTTCTATAACAGCTACTTTTTGTTCGAGTTTTTTGATTTGGTTGGCTTGCAAGTAGATAGTTGCTTTCTGTTTTAAAATGATGTTCATGAGCTCCATTATCCAGATATCAAGGTGGGCGATTGATGGTGCTATGTTTTTAACAGCAGAGTAACCATTGGAATCAATTTTATTAAACATATTACTTTGTATTAATTATACCACTTCAAATTTTTTGATAGGAGGGCTACCACCCTATGACAGTAGATTAGCTCGGGTCGTGAAATTATATATTTTATTAACACAAATAGAACTGTTAGTTTTTTTGTTTTTTTTTAGTTATACATAGTAATGCATCAATTTATGTAAAAACCTGTTTTATTCACCACTTTCTACAGATCATGTGGAAAAAAAACCCACCTTTCTTTTTGGTCCTACCCTATTATTAATAACTAGTCCAAAATGTAACATATAGAAGAAAATTTGGCTTTCTGAATTGATTTTAAAGGTCTCTGCATAACCTCTGAAGTTTGACATGTTTTTATACACTAATTGGACTGGCAAGGACCTCAAAAATCATCAAAACTTTTGGGCTTAAAATTATTTTTATATTGGTGGTTAACCATTCCAGGTAGGAGCAGCTTGATTTTCAAAAATTAATAAAATATGAATCACCCTTTTATTTTAAATTTAAATATTTTACCAGGTAAATCAAAAGTATTAGATGTTTTGACAGCTTTAGCATCCTAAGAAAAATGAAAATAATATGGTATTAAAGACTTAAATGTTAAAAGTATTTTTACACAAATTTTTGATATTTTTTAAAGAGGTAATAAAACACTATATTACAATAAAATACAATTTCTTTTTATGGGTAACATTTTTCATTTGTGAAAATTTTAACAATTCAAGCAATATTAATATAAATATTAATTATATAAAATTAATTAATATTAATATAAATAAAATCTAAAGTTTTATTCATAGAAAAGAAGCTGTACTTTAATATAATATTTTCGGGCACAATTTTTACTAGTTAAAAAGCTTTATTTAGCGCAAATTAAAAAACCAGCCAGAATAGTTAAATTAAAAAAAACTTAAAGATAAAAAAAATAACAAACTGCAAGTTGCATCTTGAGTTGAACAATTTCATTTTCCAAACATTTTTTTTCCTCTTCTAATTGTTTAGATTTAGCGACTGCAATAAGTCTCAAATATTTTTCTTTTCTACATTTTTCTTTATAAAACTCCTGTTTTACTTTTTCTCTCATCAATTTCTCATTATCTCCTAAATATTAAAAATACATTTTTCTTTATAAAACTCCTGTTTTATTTTTTTCTCTCATTAATTTCTCATTCTCTCCAAAATATTAAAAATACAGAATATATTCTTCAAAACAACATAATTTTGGTTCTTTGACATTAAAAAAAATGTGATACCATCAGAAATTGATTCAAGTGTGGATGATATGCTATTTTTAACATTGATTTTATTAACACGGACAGATGTATTTGTATCAGCATAACATGATTGATAATTGGTTCTTTTAGTATCTCTAAACACATATAATATAAAAACTTTTGTACTAAAGTATGCATATTTTGAGGTTTTAAATTATTGATATTCCCTGCTTTCTATAAGAAAATTAGATGAACTTTGGTTTGAAAGTAACTAAAAATTCATTGGTTTTATTTAGTTTTTGAAAAAGGTCATTAATCATTAATCATTGAGTCCCATAAGTTTTTTCTTCAAAAGAGTTTGATAGAGATTTCAAATTTCACAATATTTTTGATTAATTATGATAATAGTGATTTTTATTCGAAACCATTTCTAAAATTTTTATTCAAAACTATTACTATTTCTAAAATTTCTGATGTTTTTTATTCAAAACCATTACTATTTCTAAAATTTCTGATCTTTTTCAAAAGGTAATATCAAAATGTAGGATGACACTCCATGAAAAAGAGAAAAGGTTATCACTTCAAGTGAACTTCATTGAGTCAAAAAAAAATTGCAAAATGAGTGTGGAGTAAGTTTGGGGGCTGTAAACAAAATCATTAATCAGAAGCAGAAAACTGGATATGTTGCTATACAAAGAATAGGAAATGAATCAGAAAAAAAAAATATTCACAAGAGATGAAGCACATTTGATTCGAATGTCTAAAATAAATTAAGAATGACAGGTTTTGACCTGCAAAAGATTTGGAGGCCAACGGAGTGAAGATTCACAACTTTACAAAGATGAAAAAGCTTATTGAATCTGGAGAAAGTCAGTTAGACCATAGAAGAAGCAGTTATTGACAGAAAATATAAGTGATATACTTGGGGAAAAAAATTATGCTATTTGGACAGTAGATGAATGGAAAAAAATTTTATTGTTCCTAATTTTGTAGTCCAAGGATAATGGTCAGGATATGTAAGAAAGAGCAGTGATGAAAAATTAAGGGCTGCTCACATTAAACAAACTGTAAAACACCTTCAAAAAGTAATGTTTTGGGGCTATTTTCCACACTATGGCTAGGGTTGACTGATTTCCATTTAAGGAATGATGATTCCAAAAAATATAAGGAATTAACAAAATGAAAAACTAAACCTGGAGTTGAAAAAAGTGGATACTAGTAGTTTGGTATGGTCCCAACAAGATTTTGTACCTTCTCATAGGTATAAGAGATGATAAAGTTCTTCCAAGAAAATAACGTAAGACTATTGGATTTATTATGATTAAATTAATTAATGTTTTTTTTTATAATAAAATGTATTTATTTGTTTAAAAGATAATTTTTCTGTTTTACATTAGTTCACACTCTCTTGTATTTTTTTTACAGGAAACAGAGGATACCAAAAAGTTAAAATCCTTATTCATAAGTTTTATTTAAATTATACAATACCTTAGTAATTTTTTTGTAATTTTATTTTGAAATGATTTAGTTTGACAGCTATAATTAGATGATTTCTTTGGCTGTCTTGTTTCTGTACAGCTTCTGCCACTTAACCATTGGTACTGTTAAAGAAAGTATAACTATTACATAAATAAAAAAAATATATATATACATACATTTTATTAATTAATATAAAATATAACAATTAGTATTATTAATCATATCTTCAAAATAAAAAGCACAACTTTTTTTTACAATTTTTAATAAAAACTAACAAACAAAATGTAAAAAATTTAAAAAAATAAATAAAAGAATATGGAGATTCTTTCAAAGAGTATGGAGATTCTTTTGAAAAGTATGGAGTTTCTTTCAAAGAGTATGAAGATTCTTTCAAAAAATATATTAGGTTTTTGCTTATCAATATAAGAAAATTTACATCTATATGTTCCCCTCTTGCATTTATCATTACTTGTTCAATTATTGAGCGCAGCAAACCATAATCTAAATTTAAATTTTTGATATCTCATTATACTTGATAAAACACAAATTATTATTATTATTATAATTTTTTTATTGTCACAAACGTTAAAATGTATTTCCATGCATATTTCTTGTAAAATAAACTTTGAGAAAAGCAAAGTAAAAATAAATTATTTACTTATTTAAAAACACAATCTCCTAAGGAATTATATAAACTGCTTAAAGACAATCTCCTAAGGAATTATATAAATTACTTAAAAAACAATATGAAGAGCTGATTGCTATGTATTGATGTCATGCAAGAACTGATTGCTTTGTATTGATGTCATGCAAGCAAAAATTGCGCACATAAAGTAACTTTATTTTAAAAAACTTAATTTAAAAGAATTAATTGAAAATTAAGTCATAAGAAAGAAAAAATTTTTGATTAGCATTTGTATGAATAATGTTAAATACCAATCTGATTTTAAAGGGCTGCTACATTATACCCTTTTATAACAGCATATTCATATTCAGAATTTAATCTTTTGATACCTATTTGTGGATTCCTTCGTAAATCTAACACCAGCAATGTTTTATTAAAAGTAATTGCTTGCTGAATAATTAATGCACCCTCAGAGGATATTCCGCATTGTTGCAAATCAAGAGCTAAAAATAAATAAAGAATTGTCTAAATATCTTTGCAATAAAAAATTAACATAAACTTTATATTGTTTCACTATTAAAAAAATAGATAAAAAACTAAAATAAAAAATAAAATAAATAAATACAAACTAGGTATAACTTATAAATTTTCAAAAAATTTCTTATAAATTTTCTAAGATATTTAAAAACCTCTATTAAATCCAAGCAAAATCTCTACACAAGCTTGTGCATCAAATTTTAAACAACACCAATATTACAAAAAAACATGTTAATTGATTAAAACAGCACTGATTAAACCATTTTGAAATGATAAAAATACTTGATTTTATTCTACTTTAACTGAAGCAAACTTTTCTTTAAAGAAATGTTGTTAAGAAAAACTTCAATTTATGTTTTCCCTGAAAAAATCTGTTATAAAGAAAAATGTTGTAAATAAAAACCTGGCTTTTATTTACAGCCTGGAGACTATTTTTAAGGGCAACAGGTACTTGAGGAAAGTTCAAAGTTGAAATTTAAAGATCTTATTTTATCTTTGAAAAAATAAATTCAATAAATTTCTTTTTTTTTTTTTTTTTTAATTTAATTGATTTTTCAAAAGAGATTAAAATGCATCATTTCTAAATTGAACAAAGTTACAAAACTATAAGAGAAGTAAGTTTGAAAGCAGTAAGTTACAAAATATTTTAAAATCATGTCTAGGTAGTACCAAAACCATGGCTAGGTAGTACCGAGCTGAACTTATAAATCCCTAAAACCATGTCTAGGAAGTACCAAGCTTATCTTATAAATTCCTAAAACCATGTCAAGGTAGTATCAAAACCATGTCTAGGTAGTACCAAGCTCATCTTATAAATTCCTAAAACCATGTCTAGGTAGTACCAAGCTCATCTTATAAATTCCTAAAACCATATCTAGGTAGTACCAAGCTCATCTTATAAATTCCTAAAACCATATCTAGGTAGTACCAAGCTCATCTTATAAATCCCTAAAACCATGTCTAGGTAGTATCAAAACCATGTCTAAGTAGTATGAAGATTTCTCCCTGAAGAAATCTTGTTTATCAAGATTTGTATTTTGGAATAAAATGATTGAAAACTTTGAAAATTTACCAACACAAATTGTTTAAAAATTTAGTCTGACCATAGTAGAAACTTCAAAATATAAGTGAGAACCTCTATACTTTTAACATATTTTAACATATAATTTGTTTTATATAACTTAAAATCTATATAGCCAATATTATGATATGATATGATATGATATGATATGATATGATATGATATGATATATATATATATATATATATATATATATATATATATATATATATATATATATATATATATATTTTAATTATTCACCTTCCCAAGGCCCGAGGGGGCCACTACAGTCGAGAAGGTTACTGATTTTTTGTTGTTGTTGTTGTTGTTGTTGTTGTTGTTGTAAATCATGGTACAACCCTCTCTCAACTCTTTAACACCGAAACACAAACCTTGACAAGCAAGGCCACTGCGCGGAGAAATTAAGTTGAGCGCGGTACTTCCAGGGACGTGGTAGGAGTCGAACTCCGAACCT
This sequence comes from Hydra vulgaris, assembly GCF_022113875.1. NCBI lineage: Eukaryota > Metazoa > Cnidaria > Hydrozoa > Anthoathecata > Hydridae > Hydra > Hydra vulgaris. The sequence goes on from NC_061169.1 coordinate 13,823,944, forward strand.
CTCGCTTACAAAGCGAGCGCTCTTACCACTACACCAATACTGCAAAAAGGGCGAATTAGTAAAAGTTTTTTTTTAACTTTAAACAGTTAAAAGCCTGTTTGAAAAAATTCTTAATTTAATATTGTAAAATTAGTTTGTTGAGGTTAATTAACAACTTTTTTAACAACTTTTAAAATGCTAATAAAGTTAAATAAAAATATTGAGATTTTTAATTTAAGAGATTTATACTATCTAGATACAAATGCAACATCTTTAAATAACAAAATTGATGAAGTTAGAAGTCTGTGTGAAACTTATAATCCTGATGTTTTTTGTTTTACAGAATTGTGGTATAATTCAAACTCTAATCTTTATATTGAAAATGATCAAATATATAGAAAAAATTGAAAAACCCGTGGAGGTAGAGTATGTATATATATTAAAGATACTTTAACATTGAATGAGATAAACATTAATGAAGGAGACAATGCACCCAAGCAAATATGGATAAATGTTAAAGTTGGTCAAAAAAGGATAGTTTTTGGTTGTATTTACAAACTTCCAGACCCACTTAATAAAAATAAGAAAATAAACAACGAAATTATCAAATCAATAAATACAGCAACATTATTGGTTCGGCAAAAGCAGTTTTCAAATTTAATAATAGTTGGAGATTTTAATCACAATTCAATATCGTGGTCTAATGAGAGAGTATCAAACTCAAACAGAAAAATTTGTTGTTTGGAGGAAAACTTTTTGTTCCAGATAATAAAAGAACCAACTTTTCAAAAATTTAATGAAAAATTAACAAATGTTTTAGATCTATTGATTGTTGACGATAAAAATCGAGTTAAAAATGCCATCCAATTACCACCGTTAGGCAATGAAATCCAAGGTCATTACATAATTAAATGGAACTTTTTAATAAAAAAAAGTTATAACTTAAATGTCGGATTGAAATGTTTTTTATATAAAGCTGGAAATAATGACAAAAAAAAAATTATTTTAATAAATTAGATTGGGAATTCATATTTACAAATATGAATATCAATGAAGATTATGATTTTTTTACTAAACATTACAATATAGCTTGTCAAGAAAATATACCATATAAAAATTTAAAAGAAATAAAAAGAAAAGGTTGGATGACTAAAGAATTAAAACTTTATATTAAATCAAAAAACAAATTATGGTTACAATATAGAAGGTCGAATGATAAAGATAATAAAATAAAGCACAATGCTGCTAGACATAATGTAACAAAAAAAAATCAAGGTTGCAGTACAAAATTTTGAACACAATATAGCAAAAAATGCTAAAACAAATCCAAAATTGGTGTACAGATAAATTAAATTCAAGCAACAAATAAAACACTTCATTAAAGCCATCAAATTCGAGGGAAATATAATAACAGACTCAAAAAAATATTATAGAAATCAATATTTGTGTGTTCTATATGTAGAAAATGAGCAGTTATTGAAATTTGAAAATCTAACAGATAAAATCATTGACAATATATATTTTGATAAATGTGATGTTTTAAACAAACTATTAAACTTAAATACAACAAAATCAATGGGTCTGAATTGTGTGCATCCCTTTGTGTTTAAGTCGTGTGCTGATGAACTTGCATTGCAATATTTTTATTATTCAGAAAATCAATAGATGATGCAGAGGTACTTAAGGCATGGAAACTTGCAAATATTTCCCCATTGTTTAAAAAGGGTAGTCGTTTAAAAGCATCTAATTATTGTCTAGTTTCTTTAACATTGGTTCTTTGTAAGACTCTCGAAAGAATAATCAGTGTGTAAATACTGAACCATATAATTAAAAATGATTTATTATCTCATAAGCAACATGGTTTTGTTAAAAGCAAATACTGTACCACAAGTTTGTTGAAATATATAGATATTGTTACATCTTCAAATGCAAATAAAAAACAAGTTGATGTCTTATACATCGATTATGCTAAAGCTTTTGATACTGTTGAACATGAAAGATTACTACTAAAATTATCAGCTTATGGTATAAAATTGAATTTATTAAATTGGATCAGATCTTTCTTATCAAGTAGAAGTCAAAGAGTTATATATGGTGATGTTAATTCATTATGGCTAGAAATCAGAAGTGGTATCCCACAAGAATCCATTCTTGATCTTCTATTGTTTAATCTTTACATTAATGATTTGTGTTCATTATTTAAAAACTTATGCGAGCAAAATTTAATTTGGACGATAGCAAAGTTATTGCGTTATTAGATGAAAGAAGTAATGTTTCGAAACTACAAAATGATATTGACATTATAGAAGAATGATCTACAACTTCTGAGTTGGAAAATAATTTAGGAATAACAACTTCGCGAGATATAAAATGGGAAGTTCAAATTAAATCAGCAGTAACCAAAGCAAATAGTAGACTGGGTCTATTGTCAAAAATATTTTAATACAAAACCAAATTATCTTTTAGACAATTGTATATAAGCTATGTAAGACCATATCTTGAATATGCAATTCAAGTTTGGTCACCTCATATGGAGAAAGATATAAATATCCTTGAAAACATACAGAGACGAGTGACAAATTGATCCCGGAAATACGACATTTATCATATGAAAAACGATTATGCTCGTTAAATTTAATAACTCTATCAGAAAGAAGAAAAAGAGGGGATTTAATACAATTTTTTTAATGGTTTAAAAATATAGAAAAAATTGAATGGCTGGTTCTTCCTAAAAAAAATTATAAACTAGCTAGTTTAAGAAAACCAGATCATCATACAACTACTGATACCTATTTCAAAAATGATCTTCGTGAAAATTTCTTTACAAATTGAGTGTTAAAACTATGGAACAAACTGGTTAGTTCAGTTGTTAAATCGCAGCCTGTTAATGAGTTTATATCGAAAATAGACAAGCTATGTTTCGCAAGCTAATTGTTGGTTTTATTTAAGTTGTTTTGTATAATCTTGTAAAACCTGTTATTTGAGTCTGTCATAGGGTTGACTTGGCGTTAACCCTCAACAGAAAATATATTATTATTATTATTATTATTATTATTATTATTATTATTAGATCTGCGAAATTGTAAATAATTCCCTACCATTTAAATGTTTATGACAAAAAAGACATGGCCATCATTTCCTTTTACATCAATACTTAGCTGTAGCACCAGCTTAGCATGTTGAATACGTATTTTTTCAATAACTGATTTAGCAGTTATAAAACAAGTACCACCTGATCCTTGACATAACTTTTCAAATCATTTTTCAATAGGATTAAAAGAAAATCAACCTAAAATTACATATTCATTTCCACTTGAGAAAAGATGGCAAGACAAATCAATTAGGCCTTGAAAAGTATGTGAAAGTGCATTGCTTGTATCTCTTGTAAGCTGAGGAACTTGTTTACCAGATGTTGGTTTTATATTTTCAGCCATTGTTGCAATAGCAAGCAATTTTTTCAAGTTAGTGTCATCTGAAGATCTGATTACATTACGGGACTCTATATCTAAGATTTGCACCTGAACATTTAACAAACAACTATTTTCAAAAATTTATAATCAACTCCAAAAAAATAATAGTGCCCTTGACACTTTCCTGGTCTATTTTAAAATGAGTTTTTGGAGCTGCAACTGTCTTTTCACTAAATACTTGTAAACAAGTGCTTACTTTTTGCCGCTCTATTGGTTTAGAATTTATTGAGTATCAGTCAACTTAGATAACTTTAATAATTGGTTGTTTTTTTTTACAACATAATTGATTGTAAGTGGAACAACTTGTTGCAAAATATTCAAAAGCCCTGGTTATTATATCAGGAGAATAAACAGCACAGCCAACAGAATGATCTCTCATTACAATTAGATGCTCAAATTTGGTTTTCATCTAAAGCTGACTTTGTATTAAATGAAGTTATTCTGTTATTAAGAGGTTTAGCAGTACATTTTGAGCCATAATGAAATGCTTTAAACACTAAACTTTGATCAACTATTAGCAAAAATAAGTGGAACTCCACAATTAAATACTTTAGACTGGATAAAACTTTAGACTTGATAAAAATAAAACTGTTTTGCTTGTAAGTAATGATATCACTATAAAAAGATAAGTTTTTTTCAATATCTTTTATTTTAAATTTCAATTCATCTTTTTTGATCCCTCTATTTTGAAGAAGATAAAGTTTTTCTCATTTTCGGTGGTGGAAAGGATTATATTTGGTCTCAATTTACCATGATATAAAATAAACTCAGCATCATCTTGCCAATGCAATTTACAAACAATGCTATATTTTGTTAAAGTACAATGTGAAAGAGGGATACTCATAAACCACTTGTTTACTTTTCAGATTTACAAGGAAATTTGTATACAGATATTTTATAATTTGAAGACTTTTTTCCAGCACAATGTCAAAACCATATATAAGGACGGCCTTGTAACAATAGAAAATAATAAAACTTAAAAAATTTCTTTTTGTCTTCTTTCAATAAATAGGCATATAAATGGATTAATACTTTAGAGATACAGTTTTGAAGAGATGCAACAGAATAAAGTACACAACTGCAACTTTTTTATATTATAGAAACCAGGTGGTCTAAGGTTTTATCCTGTTTGTTGACTTTTTAATTTCTAATATTTAATTTAACTAATATTTTTTCATTAAATTCATAATATTATTATTCATAATATAGTTTATAAACTTACAATTTAAATATCATATATGCAGTGTACAAATTAGTATTTTAAAATTGAATAAATTTAAAGTAGAAGATTATTAACCTTTCAGCCACAAGTCATCTTTAAGAGCATCAGCAAATAATCTTGCGC
>NC_061169.1:13829737-13842237 GCF_022113875.1 Hydra vulgaris
AGTTTTTTTTTTCATAAATCAAGTTATAATATAAGGTAAAGAAATCATGAGTAGACTACAACATCCGCTGATGACACTAATATTACGTTGAATATATTTATATAACGGAGGTTTTATTATGCACGCGCACATTACAGGTTCCGTTAAATAAATACTAAGGCACGTTTTAGTTTAATGACAGTCTCCATTTTTTACTAATGATTATGTATTTTTCTTTATAAAACAAAACAAACTAGTATATAAAAACCTTGTATATTTCTATTATCTCTAAATTGTTTAAAGTTCGAATATGGATTGTATTTTGAAGGACAAAAGATTTACTTTAAAAACTTTTAAATCTTGGGACTTTGCCGATGCGATGATCACAGAAAAAGAGAAGACTTACGTTATTAAAATCAAATGTAAGTTATGTGATCTTCATCAAAATAAAATATTATCCAAAAACAATAGTGCCGTAAGGGCAACTGCCCAACGGTTTATAAATAATACAAGTCATGTTAAAATATTTTAACATGTTACTATATTTTAATTAAGTTGATATATAATTAAAAATAAAAATATAGTTCAATAAATAAATTAACGTTATTCTTAACAAAGATTACCTCATATTTATTCTTTTTTTTATTTTATTAAGTTAAATTGCTTTCAAACGAAAAAAAAAAAGAGTTTTGTAACTATACGTAGAATGAAAATACTTTTGAGTTTGTTTTTAAGTTAAAGAACTTAATTTTTAATAAACAAATTTTTACGAACGTTTATTATAAACAGATACGATTCAAATTATTAAATATACTTAAATTATTTCAGTTGAGTATTTTTTTAAGTTTGCATGATTAAAGTTTGGCGTAGAAGTATTTGTTTTTTTTTGTTTTAAGAATAATTAACAAAAGAGTTTGCATAGTTAAGACATTTATATTTAATTTAATTTTTTTTTTAATTTCCTAAAATTTAAAAAAAAAAAGATTTAATCGTTGAAAACGATTTTTCTCTATAGCTCTGTTTCTTTGTGATTTGTTTAAAAAGTTAAATATTTTTACAATAACATAAAAAATTTATGAATTAAATTCCTAGCGAACGCGTTCTAAACTACGTATCAAAAATATGCACAAAGCAGACAAAACTTTTTTATATTTTTATAAAACGCAAGTTTGAAACGCTTTTAAAAATTTTAAAAATATTTAAAAACTTAAATTTTTCTTTGTTAGTCGAAACAAAATCGTTGTTTAGTAATTAACATGGGTTTGCGTTTATCAATGTTAATATTTTTTGTTTACTCTAGAAATTATTAAAAATAAAAAAAATCATTATTATTTTTTATTCAATAACGATTAAAAACAATTATTCAAAAACAAATTTCAGAAATAATTAATATATATATATATATATATATATATATATATATATATATATATATATATATTTTACTAAATAATAATGAACTAAAATTAATAATAAAATAACTATTGAAAACATTACAAAATTTTCATAATAAATTTGTATTTAAAACGTTTATAGTTTATATTAATTAACATGGGTTTGCGTTTATCAATGTTAATATTTTTTGTTTACTCTAGAAATTATTAAAAATAAAAAAAATCATTATTATTTTTTATTCAATAACGATTAAAAACAATTAATCTAAAACAAATTTCAGAAATAATTAATATATATATATATATATATATATATATATAATATATATATATATATATATATATATATATATATATTTTACTAAATAATAATGAACTAAAATTAATAATAAAATAACTATTGAAAACATTACAAAATTTTCATAATAAATTTGTATTTAAAACGTTTATAGTTTATATTTAAGTTAATTGTTAAATTGAAATAGTTTGCGGTTATTTATTTATTGCGGTAGTTAAAACACTTAACGTCTATAAAAAAAAATATTATATATCAATTTTATGACGTGAAAATCGCGTTAAGCTAATGCATTAAGCACTTTTTTATTTAAAACAAGGCCTGATATATATATATATATATATATATATATATATATATATATATATATATATATATATATATATATATATATATATATATATACATATTCCACACTCATTAAATTTTTTTATTAAATTAAAAGCCAGACTTTTGAAAATGTTGAAATTCACAGTGCAATCAGCATAAAGTGATAAAAACTTGGACTGCAAAAACTTAGCACATTCAGATACATTTTTACTCGTGAAAATATGCCTTGAAGGAAAATCATCAGCCAGAAGTTTGCTAAGATTAAAAGTAACCATTTTTTAAAAATTCTAAATCATGATGAGAGCCAAACTTAGGTTATAACTTAAAGAATAGAAAAGTTCCGCCCGCATCCAATTTTTTCTTGACTAACCGGTTTTTACTAAATCCACCTCTTTTGAATTGATTTTATAGCATGTTACTACAGAGGTAGCCAGAATATTATTTCACTTATAAAAAGTCAATTTGTTTGAGAAAATTTTAAAAAAATAAAAAACTGGCTACCTCTGTAGTAACATGGTCTAATCGATCAATCTTTACAGACAGCCAAAAACAATGATCCAAACATATTTTTTTTCTTTTCTTGGTTTTTAATTTACAAAATGTATCATTTATTAGAAAATGTGCAAAAAAAAATGAAGAAATTTGAAAATTATCTTATGTAATTTAAAGATTTAGTGAAAACATGGGGTTTTTTACCCCTGAAAATCCCGCACCTAAAAAGGCAAATTTAAAAAAATTAAAAAAAAACTTTTTTTTATTAACTAATACTAACTTGTTTCAGTTAAAAAATATTTAAAATATTAAAATTGAAAAATTTTTTCCAAAAAGTAAAATCCTATTTCCGCTTCGCGACGCATAGTGAGTCGTTGCGCAAAACGCTATTTAACGGTAGAAAATGAATCTGTCAAATCTTTGTTTTGAATTAACAGTTAATGTTCAATACTTAATAACTTCTTATTGTAAAATTGTAAACTTCTATAATGGGTAAAAACGGCTACAGACTTCAAAAATTTTTTCTTTATTAAGTTTCTATTAAGTTTTTATTAAATTTTTTCCCAGACCATCCAGAGCTTATTAGGAACCTCCAACAGTTTTTTAATTTTGAAGAAAATAAAAGTTTGCATGTTAAATCTTTTTTCCATAAAAAAAAGGTTGTCTCTTTAATTTGTGTTGAACGCGTAGTCTTAACTAATTATCTAATCACATTAATAACTTAAGTGTCTACATAAGCACAAAAAAATTTCTCTGCTGTTTTAATTTTTAAAAACTCTCTCCATTTTGTTTGTTTATTATATTTTTATATATCAACAATAGAACTTTAAAAATGCTTTAATTTGTACTTTAGAAAATTGGAAAAGACTTTTACGCAAAATTAATACGCAAGTAACAGGATTTAAACCCTCACATTGTACTTCATCCACTAAAACACGCTAAACTGATTATTTTTAACATTATTTAAAAAACAAGACAGAATGCAATTAATAACTTTATAAAACACCAAATAAATGCTTCAAATCAAAGTTAAGGAAATTTTGCCGCAATTCAATTTTTAAATAAAAGTAAAACTTTATAAAAATATTTTATAAAATCAAAAAAAAAAATTCAAAAAAGAAAGAAAGTGGAAAAGCAAGGATTGAACCACTGCGATCCTCTTCAGAATACTGTGACCTAACCACTTTAGCCACTAAGGTGTATTGTTCGATGAAATTTTTAAAAGTATTTAATAAACTTTAGATTTTATAAAACGGTAAATAAATGCTATAAATCAAAATTAAGGAGATTTTGACACAAATCAATTTAAAATTAAAACTGTAAAACTTGATATATGTTTTAGCATTACATAATTTAAAGTTTCCATGAGCTAGATATTTGCATACACTTTCCTTCACATTTTTTTCTTCTGCAAAAAATGCTGCAACTCTTTCCTGCCATTAATTCTGATGTAATGGCTGTCATGAGTGCCAAACACTCACGAATGAGTAACAGCATTGAATTCCTTATTAAAATATTATATGGTAAAAAGAGAAAGGTCTCCTTAACTATAGTGGCTCAACCTCAATCTCAAGCTGAGGTTAACATAATCTAAAATAAATGAACAAAGTATTTTACAAATGTGTTCAGATTTGTAGAAGTAACTATTGAAATAACTAATTTGCAACTATGTAAGGATGGGAGAAACTTATAATAAAAGAAGGGAGAAAATAAGAGAAGGGAAATAATAAGAGTTCTCCAGTAATAGTAATCACAATAACTATACTCTGATCTGCAAAACAGGTAAATGCTAGGAAAGGCATTTAGTTATAAAATATTGATTTAATTCTTCTACTTAAAAAATAACTCTGTGGAAACCTGTCTGAACCAAATAAGTGTGGAATTATGGACATTAAAAAAAAATGTATATGTTGAATACTGTATATGCGGCAGGCTTCACAGCACAATGTATTTTAAATATTCCATATGCACTTCTGTTAGTTATAATAATAATAACTATTATTATAATAATGATGATCATGATCATCATCACCACCATGATTATTATCACAATCATGATGTTCATTATGATCATCACCATCATGATCATTATCATAATCATGATATTCATTATGATCATCACCATCACGATGACCAACCTTAATTATTGAAGCTAAATCTTCAGCACTTTTCCAGGTTAAACCACATCCACTAACATTAATTGAAACCAAGGTTTGTGAACTCTTGATACTTTTACAAATAACTGAAAAAAAATAACAACAGATGAAGGAAAAAATGTTTATTAAAAAAATTTAATCAAAAAAAAACTAATAACCAGTTTTTATTATAACAAAACAAAAGCACCTTTAAATAAAGTGTCACCAATTTTAGATTTTTCAAAAGATAAATGCTTGAGTGATTTTGAATTCTCAAGACCCTGTTGAAAATAAAAACAGAAAATCTCAAAAAATTTATTGTAAATTTTATAAATTTCCATTAAGCAGCTTTACAAAGATACCTTTGCTAAAATATAAACATCTTGCTCTCGAAATGGGATGTTTTGCAGGACCAAACATTCTAAACATTGACTATTTTCTAAGCAATCTTTCAAAGCTCTAAAGTAAATCAAAAAACTGATATATATATATATATATATATATATATATATATATATATATATATATATATATATATAATATATATATATATATACATATATATATATATATATATATATATATATATATATATATATATATATATATATATATATATATATATATATATATATATATATATATATATATATATATATATATATATATATATATATATATATATATATATATATATATTGAAATTGTTTCCAAAATAAAAGAAAAACAATTCATTGTTAAAGAATTTGAAGTAGATTATAAGATGTAAGTATGGATGATAAAATGTAAGAATGGATGATAAGATATAAGGATGTACTGAAGGTTTTCATAGGCTGCTATTTTTTAAATTTTAAATGAGGTCAAGAATGTTGACTAATTTTAAATTAAATACTTTTATTTAATAAACAGCCCTTGGTTCTGCATTTTTTGCCAACCTGATGCTGACTTCTAACAGTTCAAGGTCGGCAATATATTGCTGACCTTATTTTTTTTTAATTCTGAGGGTTGAATATATATATATATATATATATATATATATATATATATATATATATATATATATATATATATTTTTGCCAATTTGAAATCTTATATCTTTAAATTTTTGAACTATAATTTTTCTAGTACTGTCTGTTTCTTAGCGATTATAATTTAAAAATAGTCACATAATAAAAAACTCTATTTAAGGACTATAACATACCAAGAATACTACAAGAATACTAATATTACAAAGTATTTATTTTAGTAAATAATTAATGTCTAATTAGTAAAGAGCATGTCTGTAAACACATATATTAAAATTATACAATATATTAAAAATAAATAACTATGATTTAAATACGCTAACTTAAATGATCAATGAAAAAAAAAATTTCCTACAAAATTTCCAACAAGTATTTTCAAGTTTTTTCCTTTTTCTAAATGTTCCACTTTTTATGTCAGGCAAAAGACAACTTATGCTTTATTTACTTTTTTTTTTTTACCCATTTTGGGATAACAGAATTCATAAGTTAATAAACTCGGTTCCTAAAAGTCATTTATGCAGGGTCTTGTTAGCGGAATTTTTTCAACTAATTGAATTACGTCACTTATGCATGGTCATACTGGCAGAATTTTCTCAACAAATTCTTATCAATCTTGTAAATATTGGTTATGCAAAAAGTTGCAAATAACCTGTTGCTAAGACTTAATATTTGATTAAGTTATTTAATAAAAAATATTATTACTGTCATTTGAAAACTCAATATGATTACTCAATGTATCTAAAATACCTGGCTAACTTGATTGTTATTTCTTTTGAACGAATTGCTGCAACTTTTTTTTTTACCAGTTTATTTCCTAAACAATTATACTTGAATTTAAAAAAAATTTATAAATATTTAAATTAATACAAAACTTATTAACTTTTTTTATTTAATTACTTATTTGTTACTTATTTTTTTACCTTTATTACTTAATTACTAACTTGCTACGTATATTATTTAATAATTCATTTATTATTTAATAATTGTTTAACTCCTATAACATTTTTAAGTTTCATTACGTAGCAAACCAGGTTACAATACATGCTAAATGTCCGTTAATCATACGTAATGTTACATAAAATTTTTACGTTAAGAGACGTAACATTACATAACTGTTACATAATATTTTTACATAACAAGACGCAACAAACATACTTTACATATCAAAACAACATTTTTGCGTAACCGTTATGTATCAATTGTGTGTTATTTTTGTGTGACAAAAAGTAACATTTTTAACCTTATGAGATGTAACACTGTAATGTGTAGTTCTTTACAATTTTTTATAATTTTTGCTTTTTGATATTAATATATATATACATAAATAAATATATTATATAATACATATATCTATATAAATAAATAAATATATATATATATATATATATATATATATATATATATTATATATATATATATATATATATTTATATAGATAAATAATATATATATATATTTATTTATATAGATGGGTTTATTAAATTATGAAAAATGTGTAACGTAACGAACGTTTAATGAAAAATGTAATTTTTCTTTGTTAATTTAATAGGAATAATCAAGTATAACTTTTACATCCTACCTAGTTTTTTTAGAAACAGATTTAAAAATTTTGATCCTAAGGGATTGAAATTTTTATCGAAATTGCATCTAGGGGAAGGAGGGGTCCAGTATTTTGTGACAACTTTTCCAAGTTGGAGGTTGGGTTGATAATTTTTGCTACTATTTTTATTTCAGAAATTTTTTATGTTTTATTTGTAATGATTTGTTAAAAAAGAGAGGGGGGGTCAGCACCTTGTGACATAATATTCTATGTGGGGTCTAAATGTGGGGTCTAAATTAAATTGCTGACCTTAAACTAATTTTGAATGTTAAAAAATTTTTAACACAAAGGTTTAATCTGAAAAACATAAAAAAATCCTGTGAAAGACATCAATGCTGCCAATAAAAATTTAAATTTTTGTTTTGAATTTTATTTTATACTTTCTGCACTAAATTTAACTCACATACTATATACCTTCTGTAGGTTGTTTGACACTTTTAATAGAAATAGTTTTTAAAGATTTGTTGACTTTGATGGAACATAACAATGGCTCCCACTCTTTCAAACCAATCCTGTCACCATTAAAGTCTAGTTTATAGTCTTTTAGATTTGCAGTAACACAAGAACTTGGACAACAACTAAATTGTGCACACAACCTTTCATACTCAAATCCAAAATCTTCTTTTTGTTGTCTTTTCTGAGTTTGATTCATCTTCTAATTAGAATTTATTACTTGATAGAAACAAAAACGTTTTTCAATTCAATAACATAACCACAAACTCAAGTAAACAAAAATATTAAAACTGTAAAAATTTGATTAATTTATATTTATACAATACAAATTTAATGTACAAAAAAATCATTAATTTTAATCGCTAATTGTAAGAAAATGTAAAAATGATAAAAATATAGACCTTCAATTAAAAATAAAAACAGATAGTATACTGAATATAGTTGGGTAAAAGTGTGTAATTAAAAACCTCTTTAATCAGGTTTTATAATTTAATAATTTATTTACAGGGTTCCTAGCCAACATTTAAGATAATTGCATGCCATGTTGCTAAAATTGTATGTTATTTTTTGTAACAATATTAAATGCTTTTGCATGCTATTTTTCAACAACATTGCATGCTTATTGCATGCATTTTTATTGCATGCTTTTGCATGCTCTCAATTTTATATATAGCATAAGAATTTATAATATCATAATAGCATATAAATTGTTTTGCATCATATAGAATATTAATATAAAGGAGAAATAAAACATGTTAAAATGTTTGAAACATAACAAATCATATATACAGTAGGGTTATGACAAAAAAAAATCGTTTTTAGTAAAAATCAATGAACATTTTAATACCAATTAAGAAAATTATTTCTTTCAATTCATAAAAAAGTTCCTCCATCAAAACACCCAATGACATGGTAGGTGCCATATATTACCAAAAATATTTCTCTCCAAAATATTTAAAGTTGGACCTCAAAAAAAAGCAAAATTTTATAAAAAGTTTGAAAAAAAATAAAACTTTTAAATAGCATTCAGTTTTTTAAAATTTATTGTTAAAAAACTAACATTTTAAAATAAAAATTGAAAAAAAATCACTTTCTAAAACATTTTTTTTTAATATTACTTTTCTTAAGGTTACATTTGAAAAAGATCGTTATTTATGAAATCTCTATAAAATTTAACTTCTTTTGAGCTTCTACAATGTAGAAGCTCAAATGTAGAAGGTATCTTTTTTTACAAAAAAATATTTTTCTCCTAGAGTATATCATGTCATGATATACTCTAGGAGAAAAATATTTTTTTGTAAAAAAAGACACCTACCATGCCATGGTGGGTGTCTTAGTGTAGGAATTTTTTTCAGAAACAGCTCTAATGATAATTTTAAAATAATTAGACTACTAAAGTTCATTATTTGCAACCACAGAAAGAAACATAATTTTGCAAAATTTTTTTGTCTTAACCCTAATATACAGGTTAGGCTGTCTTGCTACTGGCAAAATGTAATCCGGTACTACATCTGTAATAATCTATGCTTAAAAGTACAACCATTGATGAAGAATACAGAGATTTTAACCCTGGCAATACTATGCGTGACTTGAAACCTCTTACTGGCTTCTGATAAAATGTGGCTTGCCTTCTGATATATTCACATCTTGGGAAATACTATTTTCAATAGCCAGTTTGACCTCAGAAACTATTGAGGTAAGAGATAACATAAATTGCTTTTGCGAGTGTGACATTTTTCAATTGAAGAACTTCTGAAGTTGATTTGAGTTCTTCTATTGTAACATATAGTAAAGCCAAGTTTTTATGAAATGAGACGCTTACCAATTTCTGTGCAAATCTTTTTTTTTTTTATTTGGTTCTTAAATTTCAGTTTTGTGCTTAATTAATTTATGCATTTATGAAATGCAAATGTAAAGCTTTAAAGTTGCACAAAATAAACTTTTCACAAAATAGACATTTCAAAATGATGAGGCAACCCACTATGTACTAAGAATTTGCCAAGTCTTAAGAAGACAAACCTCAACTTCTGCTGCAGAAAGCTCTCTCATCGGGTATTTGAGCAAAAACCCAACCCAACTGGGTTTTTGGGTAGGTTTTTGGGTGGGTTATTAGGTTTTTACTTAAGTTGCGTACAAACCTTTAGTAACAAAGTTTGATAAATTTATAGTTATTTAAAAGCTATTTTTCCTTTTTTAAAGTTTAGAATTGAATTATACGTCTTTATTTGACATTAACATGTCTAAGTATAAACTTGAGGGATGAAATTAGGCTAGTGGGTAGAATGAAGTGAACATACTAAGTGATCAACCAAGTACAGTAATATGTAATTATTGCAAAGAGAGCATAATTAAAAAAGTAGTGAGAGTTAAGATCCATTTTGATAAATTCAGAAGTAAGAAAAAAGGAAACGCTAAGAATTCCGCAGAAGTATTTAGCAATACATCAGTTTTAGAGTCAAGACCATCTACATGTGCAGTATCAAACAAGTCTAACCAGTCAGAAGATAATTATCAAGATTACTTAAGCTTTATTAGTAAATCTTCGTCAAATTGACGGCAAACATCCGTTTCTAAATTTGTTACTTCAACAACAAGTAATCAGAAGAATGAACTGGATTTGTAGGTTTAAAGGTTTCTTTTTTTCAACAAATATACAATTCAACATAGTAGAAAAACTTGACTTGACTACCTATAGTATAGAAAACAGATATCTTCAGAACTCTTATTAAAGGTAAACAAAGAAATAATCAATATAATGAAATGTGATCTTGATAATGATTGTGCTGTTATCCTAATTCAAGATAATTGGAGTACATTTAGTAATGATTTTATAATTGCTCATAGTATCCAAGAGGATATAAAGATGATATTTTACAGAGGTTTAAGAAAACAATTGTTCCATATCATTTTTTTAGCCAATTTTACAGATCCAAAATGTAAAGGTAACCATAAAATTGTAAAAAAATTAAAAACTTGCATCTGATCAAATTAAAATAAATACTGATAAAAAATTTTCTTTTAAGTTTACTACTCTTATAACTGTACCTATTTATTTAGAAAGAACCTTGGATAGAAGTCAAGAAGAAGAAGCTGACGAATGGTTAAATGAAGCCTGATTTAGGAAATATTTAGGGAAATTAGGAATCTTTTAGGAAGAGGTAAAGCAAAAAATGCTTGTAGGAATTTACATACATTAAGGTCAAGATGAATAATTGCTGATGACTAAGTTGTTTTAACTTTGTTAAGTTTGAATATTTCTACTCTAAATAAAATAAAATCTCATTTATGATTCACTAATCTTGAGTGTGAATGGAAATTAATTTATGAATAAAAATATTATAAATACAAAAACCCATTAAGTTAGGTTACGAAAGACCAAAAACCCATTATATTGGGTTTTTGGTAAGTTTTTGCTCTTGGGTTTTTGGGTTTGGGTTTTTGGGTGCCAACCCTGAGTTCAAGGCAATGTTGAAACAATGCCATCCTACTAACGGAGAAAACTTCTGCTTTAATTGTGTGAAGCTGCCAGTCTTTGATCCAGTTATAACAGAGGCACCAGCACTGCAAAAACCTAGGAAATTGATGTATAAATAGGAATCTAAAAACCCATGCCAATTAAGACAGTTTAGAATCTGATTTTAGCAGCATTGGCTGCATTCAACTCTAGTAACTCCAGCAGTTGGAAAATCATCAAATGTATTACTAAGGTATATTAATCAAGCAAGTTTTATAGAATTTATGTGTTATTTCATGGATTAGAATACTGAATGGAGCTGGGTATTTCTAAATGCGGTATAAATTTTTTTTCTTTATTTGCTTACTTATAGAATCAATTATGTCTGCACAAAAAACGTTTTAATATAAGACTCTTTCAGCATAAACATTTAACTTTTCAATGAGCTCAGGATGGTCATGTAGGGTCTGTTTTTTTATACTACCTATAGGTTTCAGAAACTTTGTTTATATTTACTTTTTTAAATTTGATTAATTTATACTTATTCACTATAAAAATCAATGTACATTCCATGATAACTGCATGAATGATTGCAGCTCACATCGTTACAAATTTTATCAGACAAGGCTTTGACTGCTGAACTAAGTAATTGTTGAGGAATGGATAAAAATTTGATGGTATACTAAATGATTATTGTGGCTATTTTTATGAACTGTAAAGTGCTAGTAAAATTGGTAACTTTTAATGAAAACACATAATCTGTATCTCCACCAGGTGCATCAACACATAGTTTCACAAGTGCAGGTCCAGACAAAAAGAAATTTGACAATATTTGTTGTTTATGTTTTGAAGTTATTTACATTTACAGAAATAGTGCTGTATTCAAACAACCAATCAATCATACATATTCT
This sequence comes from Hydra vulgaris, assembly GCF_022113875.1. Lineage (NCBI taxonomy): Eukaryota > Metazoa > Cnidaria > Hydrozoa > Anthoathecata > Hydridae > Hydra > Hydra vulgaris. The sequence continues at coordinate 13,841,806 of NC_061169.1, forward strand.
GAAAAAGTTATTACAGAGATATTTACATATTTACAGATATTTTGTAGTTTTTAATTAATTGTAATAGCAACAATATTATTAATATAAAGAATAAAAATAAATAATATAATAGATATGAATCTTTTTTTAAATCAGAAATTAAAAAATGCAACAACAACATAACTTCAAAAAATAGAAAAACTGACAACAAATACTTATTTCCGATAATAAACAAAAGTACATACATTATTCAAAAAAAAACTATTGAAGACAACTTTAGCAGTGTCAATTAACATCTTTAGTAGTTTTTTTAATGACATTAAAATGCTTAAAACTATTATTGCTTGAAAATATTAACCAATTTTTGAATTTTTTATTATAAGTTCTTTTTTTTAAAAAAAATTAAAATATATGCTATGCATGCCAAGTGAAAGCTCTGTTTAATAAATTTTC
>NC_061169.1:13844737-13952237 GCF_022113875.1 Hydra vulgaris
TATATATATATATATATATATATATATATATATATATATATATATATATATATATATATATATATATATATTGATGGTCAACTTTGTAAAAAAAAATTTACCTTTAAATTAAAACTATTTATAATAAATGCAGTAAAAAATTTATCAAGTCAATTTTGAAATTTGTAACAAATGCTTCTCTATTAAAAATATTACCAGACACTTTTATTTGCTTCTTTGATTGCTTAGAAATAACAGCCAACCTTAAATGTGATCTCTCTTCTGCTATAGTTTAGGAGTTGCAGTGATTAGTAAATTTCAACTCATAAAAAACTCACTACTGTTAATAATTACTGCAATGTTGTTGATATTCCTATATTGATGAATGCCAACACTCAACTTTACTTTTTCTCAAATAATCTTTTACTATTTACCTCTTAAGGAAACCATATATACAATCTATTGCAAAGTTATCATTGTATTTGCCTTTTTCTTACACCTGATTTTATTCACTACAACTTAAAATCTTTCATTGGTATGGAATACTGATGTTATATTTGAGCTTGTTCTTCTAATGAGGTATCTCACTGTTTAACAAGATCCAAAACCACACTGTAAATGGTGTTCAAAAAACTATTATTCTTCTAGTTTTTTTTTTCTTTCGAAGATTGGTGATTTAGAACTCTTACCAATGTTAATTTTTTCTTAAAACATACGATTTACAGTTTTTAAGTTTTTTTTCAACTGCTTTCATATTTTTTAACTCTTTTATATATATATATATATATATATATATATATATATATATATATATATATATATATATATATATATATATATATATATATATATATATATATATATATATATATATATATATATATATATAAAAGATATATACGACCAAACAGTTACATATATCTGGTATATATATATATATATATATATATATATATATATATATATATATATATATATATATATATATATATATATATATATATATATATATATACTTTTTATCTTTTATATTTCAATATTTATGAATTATTCATATTATATACATTCATAAAAACAAATCACATCCATGTTTGTTTGTAACTTTGGCGCCAAAACAAACCGTATTTTTTATAAAATTATCCGACGTGTTTATCTTTATTTAATCTGATAAAATTAAAACTAAATCAAACAAACTCGCATAAAAACTCTTTTTATATAGTTAATAGTTTTGAAAAACGCTTCTTTTTTTTTTGAGCAATTTGATAGAAACATTTTGAGCATAACCAGAAATTAATTTTCCTGACAGCGATGTTCAGTCTAGACTCAGTGCCTGATCGAAGTTTAACAGCTACTTACAAAGCCATTTTTAGCGCCAGCTGGCCCCTGGAATTTCTACAAAATTGGCCTCTAGCAGTGCTGCTTTCAGAGGAGGAAGAACTATAGCCACAGACCCTGAAACTTTAAGGTTTTTTTTGTTGCTTTTTATGACATTATTGTAGTTTGGGGCTTCCTGGTTTTAAATGACCACATATTCCGAAAACTCTTAATTCATTAAGATATTTTTTAATTCGGCAATTGCCTCTAGTTCTATAATTAAACATAACAAAATTCACAGCTTTTTTTTTTTTTTTTTTTAAATCATTATTGTCTATTTCATTAACTCGATTTAATAATTATCATATTATATAAATATCACCAACACTATCGCAAAGTACGAAAAATCAATATAACAATGTTCAGTTTTAAAAATTTTCAACAATATTTAGTTTAAGCAAAACAAGCATACAGACTCTCAGTGCCTTTTTTTGTAAGATTTCTCTCCATCATTCTTTTTTGTCCAATTGTTAAACGTGGATCGCTCTTGATTCGTTTTAGTATGTTGAATGACCGCTGTCCTAAACAGCTTGTAGCGATAGCACTTACAGTTCGACATCAACGTTTGGAAAGATAGAGTCAAGGCTTATGGAACTAATGATTTGATTCAGGTCTTTAGCGTTTATTTGGCTCTTTTAATTGCAATGGTGTCTGCACTTGTATACCTAACAAAAAATAAATGCAGAAAAAATGTGTAAAGATTCTAATGAAATTTGACGTCGCTTGTCATAAAATCATTGATAAGAAACGTTTAAATTGAGTGCCAAACGGAGAACGAAGCAAATCACAAAATTATCAGTGTGGGAGTTATGTTTTAAAACTCATATTTTAAAACATTACGCACGGAAACAAAAATAGTCGTGCACTATTTTAAACCAACCAGTTAAAATAAGTCAGGCTGCTTTATGCAATTAAATAGTAATTTCAGCATACCTTCTGACTTCTGACCTAACACAGCTTTCATACTTTAAATAATTTCAACGTGATTCTATTTATATTCCATATAAATAAATAAAATTTCTGTCGAAATGGTCTTTATATCGACATTGCTTTCCAGCAAATGCCCGTGATGACCGTGAGTAAAAGCTTCTTACAACCTTTGAATTTAGTTATTTTGAATTTACCCCACGGTAAGTTAGAAATATCCGTTACGCAACATTCAACTATGTTATGTAGCTTATAATGCTAAATGAAATGAATAAATGTTGTATATTGATTAAGATTAATTTACTTAAATCACACAGGGAAAGATAAAAAATTTTATCTAATAACCTAGAAATCTTTTGACTTTATATTTTTTTATTATTACACTATTGTATTTAAAAATTCTTAAATAACCCTGTAGTTAAGCGTAGAAATAAGACGTAAAATTAATTTATTTTAAAACTATTTGCGCTCTCGTCAGTAGAAACTTCCAAAATGTTCTTAAAAAGCAAAGTAAATTTCAAAGCTGTTATTTTAATATTAAATCTAGCGGAGAGAAAAAAAATATTTTCTTATCTAGCTAAGCTTCCAAAATTAAATTCATTTTTCAAACGGTCTATTCCCCCATTTCTTTCATCAAGTGAGAAAGTCGAAACTTTAACAATTTATTTTACTTAGTTTATGTTTCATCAAACTCTAAGCATATCGAAATGCATGTTTATGACAGTATTTTTAATTTTTCAGGTTCAAATTTATCATTTTGACAGCAGCAATTTTTATGGTCATCAAAATGAATCGAACCCTCAGACAGTGGTTCAAATGATCTTGAGCAACGCATAATTAATCGGACTTGCGGAAATAAATCTTTTCTTGAGAAGGACAGTCATCAAATTGATCCTAGAAAATGGGGTGATTTGAATAAAATTGACGTAAATTTTAGGAACATTTTTTTAGATTTTACAATACAGATTACAGGACACAGTATTGTTCAGAGAGCATATTTTATATGAAGAAAGCAAATGGCGAAAAAATTTTACGTGAATGGCTCATTTATTTCCCAATAACTAGTGCCTGTACTGTTTTCTTTGTAATTGTTTTGTTTCTAAAGAAATATCAAACAAACAAACAAACAATCGATTTAATGATTGAAGCATTATTTTTTTAATTACATCAACATAAAAATCTCTTTACAGAGAATGCATTTTGAAATACATTCAGAGAAAGCAAAGCTCTGTTATATAAAAACCTGCTACTATAATTCCAGACGGAGCAAAATTACGGGTAAAATGAATTGAAACATTTTATACCAGTCATTATAACGTTATCGGAGCAAGGTTTAGCTTTTTGCGGAACAAACGAATAATTTAGTGTTTCTGATAATGGGAATTATTTGGATTTGTAAAAACTTATTGCTCAGCTTTAACCCATTTTGAAAAAAATTGAAGAATATGTGAATAAAGGTAAAGGAAAACCATCTTATCAAAAACAATATGCAGGGAGTTGAATGACAAAATAGGAGAAAAAGTGCAATCTCACATTCTATAAAAGATTCGCTTGCTAATTTAGTGTTTCAGTTGATTCAATTCGAAATATTGCTCAGAGTGACCAAGTGATATGTTCGATACATTTCGCCTATGGACGGAAAGCTAATTGATTGATTTTTAATAGTTTTATTTATGAAAAGTCACGTCAGTGCAGCCATTGCAAAACAAATTTTAAAATTTTAATTAGGGACTTATCACTTGACTTTTAAAAATTGTTGAGGTCAGTCTCACAACAATGCTGTAAATATGTCCGTTGTATACCGAAAGATGCAAGCAATAAATATAAATCTCAATGAGTATACAATGAGTATATAATACCTCGTGCGATGCATTATTTGAATTTATTTGGAAAAAATGCTGTACAATGATGCTTATTTGCAGTTAATTTTTTTTCTATTGTAAAACTTTTTTTTTAAATTGATGCATTGCTGAGATATCTTAAGACAAAAAAAAGGAAACAAAAAAGTACTTAAATCATTATCACATACGTGTTGGGCTAAAGACTCACGCAAATGCCACTAAAACAGTTATCAAATCTTTTAATGCAACTTTGACAATATTGAATATGATTTCGAAAGATTCCTATCAAAAAAGTGAAACAAGGCACAAAGTCGCATAAATATTGCAAATAAGATGCTGTTATTTAGAACAATGTTTTAAATAGTTTTTGATTAACGATTAATTAATTAAAAGTGCTCTTTAGTCAAAACAAATTGATCTTAAAACTTGTAATTTGATGTTCTCATTGTTAGAAAGTATGTTAGACAAAATGAAAGACAATCTTGATGAATTTAAAAACAAATCAAAAGTAATCTTCAAAACAAACCATAAGTAATCTTGCCATCGATTAAGTAAATGTTGCAAATTCGTCTTAAAAAAGAATTCCTAACGACTGGGATGCACCGCAAGTGACATTACCTGCCAAGGATATTTTTAATATCAACAAGTGTATAATAATTATTAATAGGCTTTAGAAAAATTTTAATAAGTGAAAATAAGTTTACTTGGAAATTTGCTGAGGTATTTTCTTTTTTGGCTAATTTTAAACTTTCGGAAAATGACTTTACAAAAGATTTCTAATTTGGTTGATTTTAATTCTAACGTCTTCAGATTTTTATGCAAAATTGAGGGCATATCACAGATATGCCAAACTGAAATTTGCATCCAAAATTTAGTTCTCTTATTCTGAACTTTACAGAACTTTAGTTTATGATAACCTTGCATCTGTTTATGTAAACGTATATATATATATATATATATATATATATATATATATATATATATATATATATATATATATATATATTTTTATTCCATAGATAAGTAGTTCGATATTTATACATTTTGATTAAACTTTGTTTGACAAAAGGGTTCAGTTAATACCTTTGCAAGGTATATTTATAGATTTTAGGGTAAAAAGATCTTTAAAAACACCTAATGGTTGGTCATTTTTATAAGGAAACATTAAATATAATATATTATATACATTGAGTTTATAAGCTTCTAAATAATTTTTAGAATAGAACAGAATTATGCTGTACACTTAATTTCTTGAGTGTTGATTCCAAGCTACGCAGAGTTTGAGAATGTAACAGCTGTAACAAAACAAAATAGTTTTATTAAAAATAATCGCTAATATTTAAAATGTTGTTTTTAAATTGATTGATGGTGCTTGCATCTGTTGCATCTTGTTCAAGGTTGTTCCAATCATTCACTACTCTATTTGTAAAGAAAATAAATCTTTTCATGTTGGTTGTTAATTGCCCTCTCAATTTCAAATTGTGACCCCTTGTTTTTCTTTCATTATCAATAATTTCTGGTGGACGGTAAAAATTAATTATGTCATACCCTTTAAAATATTTAAACATTTTTATTAAATCCCCTCTTCTTCTTCTTCTATTTTCAAGCGATAAAACAGTTTTTTAAGTCTTTCTTCAAAGCTATAACCTTATAAACTTTCTATTCTAGTTGCTCTTTGTTGGACTTCCTCTAATTTATCCTTATCATACTGCCAGTACGGATTCAAAATTGTGGCTGCACATTCTAAGTGAGGTCTAACTAATGATACAAATAACATCTTCATCATAATCTCATTCATATAACGGAAGACATGTTTGTTTTGACCAACTTTTTGATTCACTTTTCACTGCAAAGTTTACATAATTATTCCATTCTAAATCGTCTAAAATTAGAACTCCTAATTTTTTTTCCAAACTTGTATTCACTAATTTTTCGCCTTCGATAAATTCAAATTGTTATTGACTATTACCAATTATCATTATTTTTTTTTTGTTTATTGAATTTTATTAACCACTCGTGACCATTCTACAAACGAATTACTGTCTTGTTGTAGTTTAATTGAATTCTTTACATCTTAGATAGCTCGTAAGAGTTTCGTGTCGTCGGCAAACAATTTACAAAATGATTTGATTTTTTTTGTTATGTTAATAAATACAACAAATAAAAGAGGACCTAAAACTGAACCTTAAGGTACGCCGCTTACAATCTCCTTCCATTCTGATTCAAAATTACCTAATACTATTCTTTGTGATCTGTTTTTTAAAAAGCCTCTACACCAATTTAATACATTAGACTCAAATCCAAGGCTTTTTAATTTAAATAATAATTTCTCATGGTCTACCGAGTCGAATGCTTTAGCGAAGTCCAAAAATAGGATCACCAATGCCCGACCTTCATTAACCGAGCTTGTAATATAATCGAACGTTTCTAAAAATTTGAAACTTTGAATAGCACGAATTGTGTCTTTTACTTTAATCTTATTATTAATATACGCATATACACGTTTAGGATTTGACTTCGAATTAACAGCAAGATCGTGTTCAAATTCTTTAACTCTTTGTTTTACTTTTTTTTTAAGATTCTTGTTTAACTCAATAATACTCAAGCATCTGATTTTCACTAAACTTTAATTTTTTACATTCAAGCCACAGTCTTCTTTTTTCTTTATTAAGTATTTTTATTTCATTATTCATACAAATTGTTGCATTATTTCTTTGATTATTTGATAATTTAGTAACTGGAATGAATTTTTTACAACCTTCATGATACATAGAGAGTCATTTTTTATAACACGAGTTCACATCCATATTTTTTAATTCTCTACTTCAGTTTATAGATTTAAAATATTGGCTTATTTCATAGTAATTACTTTTGTTATAATTTATCTTTTCATATAAAAACTTACTTTCGATAATACAATTTACAAAATTTATATTTGAATTTAGTAGCATGATGCCCATGATTAATACCTTCTAGTGGTGGGAAATGAATTTTAAGTTGAATGTAACTTTTTTTTTAACAGATATCTTACGAGATTTGAGAATCTCGTAAGATATCTGTTTTGATATACTTTAAATAGCGGGTAGAATATTTCAGGAAATATATTTTTAATAATTTTGAACATAAATATAAGAAGATGATAGATATTTATTTAGTAGACATTCATTATATTTGAATTAACAAGTAATGCTTGAGAATGTATTGAACGCCCACGTTGGAAACTATTCTGATTGCTTTTGTTTATTAAATAATTTTTTTTTTTTAGTTTTTAGTATTTTATTTTTATTTGTACTGCACCAAGTAATCTTTGCTTAATTAAGATGGCGATAAATGAACGAGAAGTATAAAAGCTTTCAGCAATTTGGGTTTAAAAAAGGCTTTGCTCTACAGAGTAGGCTAATGTTTCTTAAGACTTTATTTTCAAGATAATGTGATTGCTTACGTTACATTTTCATCAAGAAGTACGGCGAGAATTTTAATGTGATTTTTCTTTTTATGTCCTGATTGACAATACAAAGTTTTTGAAGTTTTAAAGGAATTTTAACTTGATCATGAAAACGACGGAAAAAAGAATTTTTTGTTTTGGTTACAATTAGAGATAATTTGTTTGCATTAAACCATTCAGTAAAATTTAACAGCTCTTTGTTTACTGACTCAAACTGAATTTTATATCATCATGTGCATACGGAGGCAATTCTACATATAAAATAAGGGGTGAATCTTTTAAAAGTACCTAACTGGCTTCTAAAAAAAAATAAAAAAAATGAAAAAGGTCCTCAAAACTAAAGACTGAATTGTATCAAATACCCGGCTAGCCGACTTAATTTGTAAAAAAACCGTCTATAATTTTTTTCTTTTTTGTTATTTGGTTACCCCAAGAAGACCTAACGGTCTTGTCACAGAGTACCGCGGAAGTGCATTTAACCTGGAAGTTCACGCCTCCTTCCTTACCGTGACCAGAGCTCGTTTCGAACCTGGATCTCCTGCTTATAAAGCAAGCACTGTAACCACTACGCTACGGTCATACTTAAAAATCACTTTCTTAGGAGGGGGGAGGGGTAAAACACCCCCACCAACCCAATGCAATATTTATATGTTTTTTTTTTTTTTTTTTTTTCAGTTTACAATTATTAATCGTAATATAACAATATAACAATATATAAACTTGGTATCTGAAAGAAGATCCAAATGATCTTGTCGCCAGAACCATATAAAAGATATAATACGTGTATATATAATAAAATAAGATACAATTGATCAAATAACTAATAACAATGTAGAAGAAACAAAAACTGAAAATAATTTTACAAATTATCCAGAGTAAAAAAAAAGAATTTTACATTTCAAAAGTATTTATATATATTGCCAGTTGAAAGAATATAGTTTTTTAATTTAGTTTTAAAAACGGAAAACGAAATTGACAAATCAAAATTGACAAGACAAAAACCAACAATTTTGTTCCATAAATACGGTGCTCTATAGTTTATGCAAAATTGATTAAACTTTGTTTGACAAAAGGGTTCAATTAATAAATTATTATTTCGTAAAGCATATTTGTTTATAGCTTTATAAGTAAAAAGATCTTTGAAATTGGACAATGATCGTTCACTTTTACAACGAAACATAAAACATAAAATATTATAGACATTGAGTTCGTAAACGTTAAGTGCTTTGACGTTTTTAAATAAAATATTTGAATGAGAAAAACGATTTTCGAAACATATTAAGCGCATTGCGTGTTTCTGACGATGGTAAAGATTTCGTAACTTACTTTTAGAGGTACTTCCCCAAACAATATTTGCATAATTTATATAGCTATAAATAAACGAGTAGTAGAGTTGAATTAAATTTTGTTTACTTAGATAGTATCTGACCTTATATAGAATTCCAATACTTTTAGCCAATTTAGTAGAAATATAGTCGATATGATACTTCCATGTAATATTTTCATCAATGTAAATGCCTAAAAATCTTGTGACCGACTCCTTTTTTATTTCAATTTTATCAATAAAAAGTTTAGGCAATTTATTTGGTAAAAAACGCTTTTTAGCAAGAGAGTGGAAAAGGATCCACTTTGTTTTGTCAATGTTTAAAGTTAACTTGTTGCACTTAAACCAGTTGGAGATCTGATTGAGTTCTTTATTCATATTTGAAAAAAGCTCATAAATGCAACTGTTTGACAGAAATAAATTAGTATCGTCCGCAAAATTAATACTCATAAGGTTAGAAGCTTTATTTAAATCATTTATATAAACTAAAAACAATAGTCGGCCTAGAATAGAGCCCTGTGGAACACCACATTTTATGTCAATTAATTTGAAAATAATAGAAAACAAATTGTTTTCTATTTTCCAAGTAACTTTGATACCATTTTATTAATTTGCCATTAATTCCGTAAAATTTGAGTTTTTTAAGTAGAATTTTGTGATCGACCGTGTCGAATGCTTTTGATAGGTCAATGAAAATACCTAATGTATATTGTGATCTACCAAATGAATCGGAGATTTCACGAATGAACTGTGTAATGGCTTGTTCAGTTGAACAATTTTTTTTAAAACCGAATTGATTTTTATATAGAAGTTTATTTAGATTAAGGTAATTGTATGTTCTATTGTATATAATTCTTTCTAAAATTTTTGAGGAAGTTGAAAGAACTGAGATAGGGCGATAATTACTAATATTTGATTTTTTTCCGTTTTTGTATATAGGAGTTACTTTAGCTATTTTTAATTGGTCGGGGAATACACCTTGCTGTATAGATGCCCTAAAGACTTTATAAAAAATACACTTTAAGTTTTCAAAGCAATCTATGACTATGTTGCCATTTATTTCGTCCGCACCCGTAGCTTTGTTTCTTTTGAGAGATTTGTAAGCTCTCTCAAACTCATCAAAAGATAAGTCAGAATGTAAATTATCTATAAAAAGCGAATTATTTATAGGCTCTAGGAAATCACTAAAATTTTTTTCTGTAATAGGGATCTTGTTTGCCAATTTGGTTCCTATGTCAATGAAATATTTATTAAACTCGTTTGCAATTTCGTTTGGTTCATATATATTTGTTTTATTTATTTTAATTACTTTAGGAAGGGAGTTTGAATTTGTTTTTTGTTTTCCTGTTATTTCTTTCAACGTTCTCCAAGTATTTTTTGAGTCGTTTTTAAATTTACTAATTAAATTTGAATAATAATTTTTTTTTAATTTTTAACGAATTTTTTCAAATAAATGTTGGTAATTTTTATATTTTTGTTGGTTTTCATTTGATTTTGTTTTTAGATATTTTATATATAGTTTCTGTTTTATTTTAGAGGATTTTCTAAGTCCTTTGGTAATCCATGGACTATTTAAGGTTTTTATTTTTGTTATTTTTTCACAAAGTGGAAAGTTTGCATCGTATATTGTACGAACGTATATTGTATATTGTACATCGTATATATTGTGAACGTATATTGTATATTGTATATTGTACATCGTATATTGTACGAACGTATCAAAGAATTTATTATATATTGTATTTGCGTCTTCATTAAAGTTAATATGTTTCCAATGCAGAAGTGAAAATTGATATTGGAAGGATTTTATATTGCTCTCATTGAAGACACGTTTTTTTATTATATTTTGTCATTCGGGGTTATTAGAGGATACAGTATGGATTGTTAGAAAAATGGGGAAATGATCGGGTATGTCGGTTTTTATAATTCCTTTTTTTAATTTTCTATTATAAATATCTGTTGTAAAAATATTATCAATCAACGTAGTTGAAGTTTTGGTTATTCTAGTAGGGCGATTAATTAAAAGAAGAGCTCCTGCTATAAGTATTTCATCATAAAAACTTTTTATTTTTTTATCTTTATTATAAATTAAACAGTTCATGTTGAAATCTCCAATTATAAAAGTAATTTTGTTTTCTTTGCTACCTTTGTGAATGATATTTTGCTGTAAAAAGAAACTAAGATTTTCAGACGCACCATCAGTTGGTCTATAACAGCAGCTTAATAGAATATTATTTTTTTTATTGTTTAAAATTTCAATAGTTACGATTTCTTTATCACCGTCAGAAACGCACATATCATTCTTAATGTTATGTGCAATGTGTTCCTTAACGTAAATCAGAACTCCTCCACCGCGTTTATTTGTTTGTCTTTCTAATAAAATTGTTTCAAAACCTGGAAGATGGAAAATAGAATTATTTTTAAAATCATTCGAAGAAATCCACATTTCTGTTAAGCAAATTATGTTTTCAGTATCATATTTTCAGTTTCATCTAAAAAATCGCAAAACTTTTCAAAAATTGTATTTAGACTTATAATATTAATGTGAAGGATTCTGATTTTTTGATTTTCAGTGCCATTTTTATTAAGAAATTTAATACCATAATTTCCTAATTTTGTTAATAAAATGTAACAATCCACAGTGTCAAAAACTTTGAATCAATAAGAAACTGGGATTAAAAAATTTATTTTGTTTTAATGACATTTCTTGTAGTACTTGATAATTTATTTATTTAATTTATAACACATACAATACAGCTAAGTACTAATATTTAATATATAAAATATTAGTACTTAGCTGTATTGTATGTGTTATAAATTAAATAAAAAAATTTATTTTGAAATTACCAAACTTATTACGATTTTTGCGGTCGTATAAGGTATAAAGAATATATTACAAAAAGAGCAATACAATCGCATCAGTATCAAATTTTAGGCACCAAGGAATGTATTTAAACTGCCACATTCCTATTCCTTTAAAAACCTTTAATTTTAAAGGAATCACAACATTGTTTGTTTGAGCACTTAAATGTTCATAGCTGGTGTTTTCCCCTAATTTACATCTACGGTTAGATATTCAAACTCCTTTGGTAAGAAGTATTAGACTCTATTCTATTTTCTATTCATTAGACCGAATCATTATTCCTATTATGGTCTAACCATAATGGTATAGGTGATATTGTGTTTTGTTGAACAAAAAGTATTTTTAAAAAACAATTTTGTTTTTTCTGATTTTGCTGCGATTACCGAAGTTATGGAAGATTAATTTCCATTATTAAATTCTCTAGTTTTATTAAATTGTCTCTAGTTTTAATTTTAATATTAATTATTAATTTTAATAATTATCATTAATTTCAATATTAATTATTAATTTCAATATTAATTATTTAATTTAATATTAATTATTAAATTTAATATTAATTAATAATATTAAAATTAATTATTAATTTTAATATTAATTATTAATTTTAATATTAATTATTAATTTTAATATTAACTAATAATTTTAATATAAATTATTAGATTTAATATTAATTATTAAGTTGTCTCTAGTTTTAAAAATGTAAAACTTTCACGTTAAGGTATGCTGTTTTTAGTCTGGCCCTTCATTTGTGAATAAAGTGAGTAGCTTATGGAGTTGAACAAAGAAATGATTATTGAATGGGACTTTGTTTAAACAAACTGTTGTAAAGAAAGCAAAAAAATACATTTTGGCAACTTAGCTATGGGGCTGTCCATTTATTATGTCAACAAATTTTTTGAAATTTTTACTCGTACAAGTCTATGAAGACTTATTATTGAGTACCTCTTGAAATGGTTAAATAAAGTCTATTTCATTTTTATATATACTCAAAAGTGGTTAAACAATATGCAGTCAGTGATACACATAAATATTTTAGTATAAATTTTAATGTTAAGTTTAATACATGTCGATATAATTGTTGATATTAAGTATGAGATGTTTTAACTTATTTTTCAAGTTGGCAGCATTATTTAATACTCTTTAAGTTCTATATTTTTGGATATGATTTTGTTATATAGGTACAGACCTCGGTAGGAAATAGAAAACCGTGAGAACTTTGTTGTTCTTTTAGGCAGTGTGAAGTTGCCTGTTGCTCTTGTTATATACCTATTAGAGTTTACTTGAAAGAAGTTATCTAAAAAATGCGATGGGACTATTCCAAGTTTGTATTTAAGCATAAATAATACATTTTAGTAGATATTAATTTGATTTGATAAACATTTAGTGGATTCAAGGTTTTTAGTAAGGGTTTAGCGTGGGTGAGTTTATCTTTATTATAAACTAATCTTGATGCATGTTGTTAACTTATATACTACTCAATTTGGGTTTGTGTGTATATGGGATCTCCAAGATATATTTTCGTCAATTAGTATCCCAAGAAATTTATTTGTTTCTGTTCTTTCAATGTTTACCTTATCTATTTTTAGTGAGGTAAGGATAGTTGGTATATTATTTTTTTGTTTTTTGGAATGAAACAAAATGTATTTTGTTTTTTGTGTATTTAGTGATAACTTATTTAATTTCAACCATATATTTAATCTTTTATATATACTATTTTAGATATATTATTATATATCAATGGAAAGAGCTCTAGCAATGTATTTTAAAGGTGAACAAGTTTTGATAACTGAACAATACGACAAAAAGTTATGAACTTTAGTAACAAATATTTGATATATGAATTTTCTCATGAAACTGTGGTCGAAACTTATTTTTTCTTAATGTAAAGTGTTCTAACTTTGTCAATTCTTATCAAAACAACAACATCTTGGTATCAAAAGAAATGTGTTCGAGTGGATTAGGAATTTGTAGTAGTCTTAGCAACATGGCGTGTTCAGAAGGCTAGAGGGGGCACTAAACCACCATCTATACGATCAAAAAGTTCATTATTTAAAATCATAGGAACTTACTTTAACAAAATTTGTATTTTTTATATTCAAGAAACTCTTATAGCTTGCTTCCAGTCCACTACCAAATATGTATTTTTGAGTTAGAGGTGGATGTTATTTATAGATGTTATGGGGGATGTATTTTTATCTTTATTGAAATAAGTAAAACTGATAAAAAATACAAAAAACTGTATATCACTACTTTACAACATACATTAGTGCTATATAGCTTGTGCCCGCCTCCCCAACTTAAATTTTTCTTTAAACTTTCAAATAAGATTTTGATAAAAATAAACTGATATTATTTAAAGTGTGAGAAATTAATATTAATTTTTATCACATCGCAAGATGTGTTATCCATAGAGAGTGACACATCTTGTAGATGTATACAGGCTCGGACTGGGCCGCCGGGATACCGGGAGATTCCCTGTGGGCCGGTTGCCATAAAAATCAGATTTTCAATTAGACTACATTTTATTTTCCGTTGATTATTATAATCAACGGTAAATTGAAATGTATCTAAAAAAATGATAACATTTTTTGTGGACTATAATAGGTTATAGCCTATTATAGGCCAGAAAACAAATTATTATATTTTGTGCTAATATACAGATGTGCTATAGGACATCTGCCGGGTAGTTATATAAATTTTAACAGCCATCTTGAAAAGATCGAAAGTAGTATTAAACTAATGTAAACAAACCTTAGTAAACAAATGTTAAACTATTCATTATATAATTACGTAGATTTTAAATTTGTTGTTGTTTGTGTATTGTTTACTGACAGAAAAGTTATGAAGAGGTTATGGTAAACTAGTATTAGAAGCCCCAAAATTTAAAGAAACTTTTAGTACCAAGTTACTTTTCAATTAGCAATTTACTTATGAGTTTGAGGAATATTTCGCAATGTTTCTCACACATTTTACATCAACATTACACTAAGTTAGCATTATTTACAACGGAGAAGTAGCCGTGTGGCGTAGTGGTAGCGCACTTGCCTCAGAAACAAAGTATTAGTGGTTCAAACCTTACTCTCACCTGCCGAATAAACGAGGGGAGGATCGGGAGGGAGGAGGAAGAGACGCATATTAAGTTTTCATTATTTTCCTGACCCCCCGGAACTTATTAACCCCCCCCCCATTAAAAAAAAATCTTCTTTTCATTTTAAGAAAGGAAAAGCGTATTTGTTTAGAAGAATTCTTTTCATGAATGATATTTCTTTTGCTATGAATTAACTTTCTAACGCGTTTCTCCAAAACTATTAGTCAGTGTTAATTTCATTTGCTGAAGCTATTTAAGGTGCCAAGAAAGTTTGTTTGTGGAGAGAAACTCTTGTAATAAGTCCGCAAGGGCTTCTTGAAGCACCTAAAATAAAAAAAAGAATAGCAATTTAAATGAGTATTTAACTGCGCAATTGAATGGATTTCCATTCGATTGCAAATGTTATCGTCTAATACCAGACGACCCTAGACCAAACATGATTGTCTCATATCAGGCGACTGACCAAAACATACTAAATTGCTACATCATTATACCTGTAGACATATTTGTTCTTTGTTGCGTATGATCTCAACACAGAATCTCTAATGCATTAGTTATTTCTTCCCCTGCCCCCTGAGCATCTATACTTTGTTCTTCTACTTCACAAAAGTCTTACCACTCATTTTATATTTTCTTACAATATTTATTCTTTATTCAACCATACCTTCTACAATCTATCTTTACTATCACATTTCCCAGGTCTAGGGCGCCACTCAAGGTTACTGTCCCGGGCGGCGTGAAGGCTCCCGGCGCCCCTGTATATTATATTAATTACTATATTAAATATACGAAACATAAGATCAAGTGGGGCTCCAAGAACAAATTTGCTGGGCCGTTTTTTCAAGCCAGTTCGGTACCAAGTCATTCCAGGTCAGCATGCACATGTCAACCTTTTTTTTGGGTTAGTTTTTACATGTGCTTCACTGAATAAACTAAGTAGATAGTAATATGGCTATAATAAAATAAACAATGTAGATAGTAATATGACAGAAACAATATAGGTAGTAATATATATAAGAAACAATATAGATAGTAATATAGATAGTAATAATTACACATAAACAAAGTAGATAGTAATATGGCGATAATAAAAGAAAAAATAATTGGGATAAAGTTGTTTCAAGGAAAGTTAGTAAACGAGGCGACAGAAAACAAACGCAAAACTATTGAGTTAGAAGATCGTAACCGGCAAAATAATTTAAGAATAGTGGGCATTAAAGAAGGAGTAAACAAAACCAATGAAGATGCATTGAAAAAAATTAAAACCTTTATTAAAGAGGACCTTAAAATAAATGTCTGCAAAATACTCAATCGGCAAGAAAATAGAAAACCCTTATTTCACCTAATTTCGTCTTATTTTGAACACATTACTTTTCCTAATTTGCTAAAAATTGCTAAAGTCAATCCTGTTTATAAAAAATGGAGATTGTAATAATATGTCTAACTACCATTCAATTTCCCTCCTACCAGTGTTCTCTAAAGTTTATGAAAAAGTAATCTACAATCGAATTTATAATTACTTGGAGTTAAACAAACTTTTATATGAAAATCAATTCAGATTTTCATATAAAAGTTTGTTTAGCTTCAAGTAATTATAAGAAAAAGTTGCTCAACAGAACATGCTATCATTGAACTTACTAATAAAATATTTGAATTTTTTGATAAAGGAGATCATGTACTGGGAGTATTTATAGACCTTTCAAAGGCATTTGATACAGTTGACCACAACATCGTGGTCACATCACAACATCTTACTATCAAAATTAAAACATTATAGTATCAAAGGACTAATGTATAAATGGGTAAAAAATTATCTGAGTAACAGAAAGCAGTTTGTAATTAACAAAGAGTCAAGTGTTCTTGATATTGAGTGTGGGGTCCCTCAAGGCTCAATCTTAGGACCGTTATTGTTTTTAATTTACATCAATGATATGCATAAAGCATCATCTATAGTATCTTCAATAATGTATGCTGATGACACAACTTTATTTTATAATCATAGTAATTTAAAATCGATGTTCGGAACAATGATTACCGAACTGGAAAACTTTAATTTATGGTTTAGAGCAAATTAACTATCCTTAAACTGTGAAAAAACGAACTACATCCTATTTCATAAAACAGGTCAATCAATGACTCTACCGTTAAAAGTTCCAGAATTCCTCATTAACATCGTAACAATAAAACGGGAAAAATATGCAAAGTTTCTTGGTGTTCATATCGATGAAAATTTATCATGGAGAAATCATATTGGACACATTGAAACAAAAATATCATCTGCAATAGGTATTTTATATAAACGTCGCCCGTTTCTTAATTTCTGTTCAAGAAAACTTCACTTTAGTCTAATTCACAGTCATCTCACATATGCTAATATAGTGTAGGCTAATACACACAAAACAAAATTATTCAAACTACAAGGCTTGCAAAACCATGCTTGTAAAGCAATTCATTATCTAGATAGAAGGGTCAATCCTTCCAATGCGATAAAAAATATGAAACTCTTAAACTTGGAATAACTTAATTTATATCAGACTCTTTTTATGTTCAAATATGAAAATAATATGCTACCAAACTCTTTTTTAGACATATTTTCGTCATTATTTTCTCAAATTTATAATCTGTGATCAAATAGCTTCCATAACTATTATATTAAAAAAACTAAAACCCGGGGTTCTGAATTTTCGATTATATCACAGGGTCCTAAAAAATGGAAAAACTTGAAAAATCAAAAATTAAAAGACTTAAATGGAATATCGTCGTTTAAACGGCAAGCAAAGCTGCATATTCTTAGTTTGTAAAAATGATTATAATAAATTAAAAAAATATATATATAAAATGTAAATTGAAAAAAAAAATATATATATATATAAAAAATTATATATATATATAAAAAATTATATATATATATATAATATATATATATATATATATATATATATATATATATATATATATATATATATATATATATATATATATATATATATATATATATATATATATATATATATATATATATATATATATATAACAGTAGAAATAGTAACTACGAAGCTAATTACAAAAAAATTTATTTCTAAGTTTACTTAATCAACTTTTTATATAGACATTGATATACGCAAAATGGCGCTATTAAGGAAATCTGCGAAAAGATTTTTTTGGAGTTTTATACCCGAAAATGCTGAGTCTTCTTTGATTTTCTTTTTTTTAGGTATTAAAATACAATATATATATATATATATATATATATATATATATATATATATATATATATATATATATATATATATATATATATATATATATATATAATAGATACTATACCAGAATTAATATTAAAGTTTGCATCAATACTATAATAATGTATTAATATTATATTAACGTATTTTTGTCAATCTGATACATAATAATTTCTTTTTATCACGATAATAAATGTATATTTTATATGGCATACCTGGAGAAGAAAAAAAAAAAAAAATAATAAAGTGTTCAATGAGCAAATGGTTTTTGATTTTTATATGCATATACTATATGCCTCTTGTTGAACCTATTTTGCAAAGCGAACCACTTGCGGTACTTTATTTATATATATGTAAATATTATACATTTATATATCATTTAACTTTATTTATGTGGAATATTATATATATTTTATATAAATAAAGTCACATGAATAATATTATTGCAGTTTATTATATGTGCCAATTTAAAACCACACAAACAATTTATGAAAATATCGAGATATAACAACAGCTTCACGCAGGATATTTTTCATGCAATGTTCAACAATTTCTGAATAAGTTTCATTAACTTTCCAGTAAAAATTCTTCTTTTCTTTAATTTACCTTTTCTACTTACCGATCATACATTGTCTTGCTATTATCTGTATCAAACCATTTATGCTTGTTATAAATTAAATTTTAGTTTTTTTAAAACTTAAAGTCACACCGTTTGTGGTACTTTGTTTTTGCAAGTCACTTGCAAGTCACTTGCAGTATCTTTTTTGCAATTAACACCAATTGCTGAACTAAATTTGCAAGTCACGTGCAGTACTTTTTTAATTTCAATATAACCAATTACAATTTTATTAACTGTAAATAATCGAAAAAAATAAAATAAACAAAAAGTATATAAATTTGCAAGTTAATTGAATCGCTAACTTGAAAAAGTGGACATGTCCTGCAAAAATTCACATAACATGTCCCCTTTTTCAAGTTAGCGATTCAATTATATTAAATGAAAAATTAAATTAATGGCAAGTTAAAAAAGACCATTAAAATACTTTATAAAGAGAAATTAAATTTTTAAATAGAATTATAAAGAACTGAATTGAATAAGGTTTTCAAATATAAATTATAAACAAATGAAATCGAACTCATAATTGAATAATAGAAAAATTATGTAATTTTTTTTTGTATCATTTTAACAATATCTTCTACATAACTTTTATAGTAGTATTAACTTTCATCAGAGAGTGATAAAAGTTACACCGAACCTTCCTAATTGACCATTTCATCATTCACTACAGTATTGTTAGGATTTGCGCATGCGCATGCGTATTAGGATTTATGTGTTTTTTTTGGACAAAAACGTAACTTTTGGAACATCGCTTCCTTTTCACTTTACAAAGAAAATAGTTAGACTTATATAAAAAAAAATTATTGTAAAAACTCCAGTCACAATTGGTTTGTTATTTCCATTCAGACTTTTTCAAAGTTACTATTTTTCAGAATCTATAGACTGTTTATTGAAAAAAAGGCTTTTGCAGTAAGTTGGCAAAAAATTCACAGGGTAAATTAGCTCATAGCATTTACTATGAAAAAAAATATGTTTTTATAAATTTTTTTTTTTTTTTTTTATTTAGTTTTTAACAATATTGAAAAAATTTATTTTTACAAAAAGAAAAAAAAAAAAAAATTTTTAGTTTTTTTTTACACATAAAATGTGGGCTACTGCTTTGGCTGTTATATATACTAATATTTGGTACCAGCTAAAATCAATATATATCAAAAGAAAAATAATAATAATAAACTGACAGTAAAATTAAATAGAAAAGTTTATTGCATACTGTAAAGTTTGTTTATTAAGTGAGGGACTTTCCCTTAAGGGACTTAATAAACAAACTTCACAATATGCTATAAACTTATCTATTTAATTTTACTGCCAGTTTATTATTATTATTATTATTTTTTTTTTTGACACTTATTTTGATTGGTTATTTACCAAGCTATTTTCTAATAAATATGTTGGTTCATTATGTAAGTTTTAGTCCGTTATTATTTTTCTGTAAAGACTTCTATTTTTAATATTTATTTTAGAGTTTTTATATTGTATATATATATATATATATATATATATATATATATATATATATATATATATATATATATATATATATATAGGGCCGGCTCAGACCGTATGAGAGCAGTGTGGCCGTGTTGGGGCCTAAAGGAACCTCGCATATTTCTCTGTGGAAAGCTAGATAAAGAGGTATATATATACCTCTAGCTTTCTAAAAGAGCCCTGCCGGGCCCCATTAGGCGGATTTTTTTAAAAGTTTTCTATAGAAAATTCAATAATCAAAATGAAAATAATAATGTGCCTAATATATGATTTTGTGAAAAACATATTACAAATGTTATATTTCTGTTCAACATGTATGTATTTTGTTGAACTAAAACACATGTATGTATTTTTGTTCAATATAACAACTAGTGACATTATTGAATATTTATATATTATATATTATATTTTATTTATATATGATTATATATTTTATTTTTGGTTCATTTTATTTAAGTGTCAGTCTTTTGGCTAGTTTTATGAGTAACCTAACCTGCTTTAGAAAATTATAATTAAATTTGTAATTTTTAAAATTTGGTTGAATAAATTTATATAACGTTTTCAGTCTATTTTTTTAACAAGCGGCTGAATGTGCAAATATCATAAGTGCAAACTAGTATAAATGCAAATTGGCTTAAGTGCGCCAAATGAATTTGCAAACATCGGGGTATGTGCTAACTAACATATGTGCAAACCGGCGGAAGTTGGACAAATATCCATAAACTGGCATAAACTCACATTGTTATAGTTGTTACAGTATAGTATATAATTGTCATAGTGAAATATAGATTTGCTCTACTTTTGTATTAAGCACTGTCTACAGAATAATTACTTTTATTACTGGTATATATTAATGCTCCTTTGTTGTTGAGCACTCTCTAATTATTATCGGTGCTTTTAAATAATAATAATAATAAATCTATAAGCAATTTTGGAATATGGAACAACATTCCTTTAACTACTCAATGAAGAACATATCAATACCAACAAACAAATTATATCTTAAATACTCAACTAAAAAAGTCGAATTAGTGATCAAACATATGAGATGGAAAGCCCTAATTTGAGAGAAAAATCTTAACCAAGAACCAGATTACCACTATAATTTTAAAACGAGAAAATGTCCACCGCAACATTCGAATCTACTAAATTTCAAAAACGATGAAACTGATACAAAATACTTCTTTTACTAATTCCTACAACTAGTTTGAAAAACAACTAAATGATGACATTTGCAAAATTAAATCATCAGAAAAAATGTTTCTTTTTGCGAATAAATCACATAGGGTAAGGTGGGGTAATATGGATTGTAAGGGTAATATGGATAATTCAATAAGTATGCACGAAGTAAGTTATCTTTAAAAAATGCTAAAACCTGAAACTTATATACAGCTTACACATATAACTAGCTTTTTTATTTTGCATTAACAATGTTTATATTTGATTTACATGAATAGCTAAAATGTAAAATAGGTTGTTTTGAAAAACATATTAAAAAAATTATGAAACTTCTCTCTACAGACTTCAGTAATATTACGTAACTAAGTACAATAATGTAAATTTATTCATTAAAACATGATATAACAACATGCAAAATTTAATTTATAAGTTCTTTCACCCATATTGACAAATAAACAAAAATCTAAAATGGGGTAAAATAGATATGCAGGTAATATAATAGTGGGGTAAAATGGAATATATATAAAATATATAAAATCTTACTAATATTATAGAGTTTTATAATAAAATTATAAGCTGCATGATATTTATCGATATATTTATGATCAATTTTGTTTTTTAAAATAGTATTATACATTTTTTAGTTTTTAAAATAGTGTTATACTTTATTTAGCGCATGATCTTTACGATAATTGAGGATGCTGTATTAGCATCTTTATTATCGTGAAGATTATACGATAATTAAAGATGCTAATTTCTTAATTTACGTGCACTAATAAGTGCACTTAAATTGCCCGCTTTTTTTTCTCCCTCATTAAAGTCTGCAATCCATAGATACTTCCAGACATGTTAGACGATCCGTCAAAACATTGGACCCAACAATTTTGAATCAACAGGCTAAATTGACATAAAACGTCCATCAAACAGTTTAACAAAGTTGCACTCTTGATGTTCTCGGTTTGGTAAAATCCCATAAAAAGCTCCTCAATTTTAAATTCTTCATTAAAACGACGATTGCAGATCGAAACTTGCTCTTTCGCGGGCATTAAACTATAGAATCGCGATTCCCTTATACTTTCGCATAGCTTACGAAGCGTTGCATAAGCAAAGTCTTGTAGAATTTCGTTTTCAATTTCAGACGAGAGCCAATTTTGATTTTCAGGACGATTCAACCATTTCTTCAGTTCCAGAGAATCGCCTGCTCGTAGTTTGAGTAGCATGCGAAAGTTTGAACTATTTTCAAACTTTCCATGAATGGCAAGGCCTTGCGTTCCCTGATACATTAGGAAAAACATTTAGTAATCTAGTAAAGAAATTTAACAATTTATAATTAATCTAAGTTTTTCTCAAACGAAATTAAAAAAAAACAAAGTAAAAAAAGAGGAATTACCAAATAAATATTTTTGATAAAGCCGTACGATTATCCATCATTTCTTTCTTTTGGTGATGATTGAGCTGCTGGATAACGGTTGATTCCAGTGTTACTGAGGCGATCATACTAACGGACGCCCTGTGGAGTTCAGACCACTCGTGAGAACTAAAAATTTGTAATCCTTTCTTCCATTTAGAAAATCCGTTTAAAATAAAAGTTTTGTACGAATCTTTTTCTCTTGAACTACGAGGTAAAGGCATTTTCATTTGGGTAGCTTTGATGCAGGTAGAACAAAAAACTTTTTCTTTCTCGCGATCATATAAAACCCATTTATATTTTTCACTCCAGCTTTGTTTAAATTTTTTTCCTTTTTTGATGGAAAAGATGACTGTCTTAAACAACAAGGTCCAGGAAAAAAAGACTTTTTTTTCCTGGACCTTGTTGTTTAAGACATTGTTGTTTAAGAAATTCGTTTAGTAACTAAAACAAAACAATGATGGATCATTCCAGATTCTGTAAAATAACTAGCATGCAAATTGGTTTGTTCAAATTTAGACAAAATTAAGGCAATGCAGGACGGTAAAGTTATTGGTTATTGGTATGCAAACTTTCAGACCAAAAGTTGGGGCACTTCCTGTAAAGCATATTTATTTTTCACAAGTGCTTCTGGTTTCAAACAAGGGTTAGCAAATATGTAATATTTTTAATAGCAAATATGTATTGTGATAAAATTTATCAAAGAAAAAATACTAAACGAACGTTTAACTCACACAACTCTTGAGTTTATGCAGTTCCGTTAATTTGCTTTTTAATACGTTTTTACCGATCTCAAACTCCCTTGAGATTCATCAGAAGCGTGGAATTTCTGAAATTTGAAAACTTTTGAAAATCACCATAGGTATAGGTACATACACCATTATAGAAATATTACATTTTAAATTGTTATATTTGTAAATGTTTAAGTATAATATGGTTTTTATTTTTAAATATTTTTGAAAGCTTGGTGAATTTTCCCGGGTGAGGCAAAGCCCTAGCGACAAATTTCCGGATGTGGCGAGAGTTCGCGAGCCCCAGCGCGTTCTATGCCTATGGTTATAATATTATTGTTATTATTGTTATTATTATTACTATTTACTTATTTATTATTATTATTTATTTATTTTTCTATTCTATTTTTCGTTCTACAACTTTAATATAAATTTATAAATAATCGTATTATAATAACAAGAACTGTTTAGCATGATATGTTTTAAAAATAAATTAAAAAAAATGTGCAAAGATAAAAAATATAGAAAATATCAAGAACAAATATCAAAGAAAAATCTCAATGTTTTTATGAAAACATTATTTTAGAAAGTATTTTTTGGTAAACTTAATAACCTTTTTTATTATATATATATATATATATATATATATATATATATATATATATATATATATATATATATATATATATATATATATATATATATATATATATATATATATATATAAATATATATATATATATATATATATATATATATATATATATATATATATATATATATATATATATATACAAAAATAAAAAATATAGAAAATATCAAGAACAAATATCAAAGAAAAATCTCAATGTTTTTATGAAAACATTATTTTAGAAAGTATTTTTTGGTAAACCTAATAACTTTTTTTATTATATATATTTTTATTAGATAAGAATCCGATATACTATTATATGTTATATAGTATATGATTATATAATTATATATTAACTACAGTACATGATTATATAATATACTTATATATTAACTATAGTATATGATTATACTATATATATATTATACTATTTATTATATATGTACTATATATTATACTATATATTATATATATACTATATATTATACTATATTTTTTTTTTTTTTTTTTTTATTTGCATTCACTCCCAACAAGGCTGCAAGCAACCACTATTAAGTTGGGAGTTACTAGGAAAAAAAAGAACAGAGTTATAGAGCAAGGAAACGGTTGACAGAAGACTTGAAAAGTTGAAGGTTGTATGAGTCAGGAAAACATGAAGATGGGAGAGAGTTCCAAAGGATTGAAGTGCGGGGAAAAAAACTAGATGAACAAAAGTTTTTAGAGCATGCAGGGACAGATACAGTAAACGAATGAGACTTAGCTGAATGACGAGTAAAACGAGAATGAATTTTAGTTGATGGAACTAGAGATGATAACTCCTTTGAGCAGTGACCATGATAGTATCTGTAGAAAAGAGAAAGAGATGCAACTTTACGACGATGGGAAAGAGGTTCAAGCTTAGCAGATAGTCCAGGTCCAACAACATTTACAATGCGTTTTTGGACCTTGTCAAGAAGAGAAAGTGAATCGTTAGAAGAACCAGCCCAAATATGACAACAGTATTCCATACAGGGACGAATAAGAGATTTGTAGAGGTAGAGAATGGAATCAGAAGTAAGGAAATGGCGAACACGATAAAGAGAAGCAACCTTAGCAGAAGCTAATTTAGCAATCGATTGTATATATGGTTTCCATGAAAGGTCAGTAGTAAGCGATAATCCAAGAAGACGTAAAGAGGGCGACTCAGTAAGAGGATTGCCATTCATTAATATAGGAATGTTGACCATATTACGGTAGTTGTTTGCAGTAAGCAATTGGGTTTTTTTAGAGTTGAAATTCACAAGCCACTGTGAACCCCAATCTATTACTGAAGTGAGATCAGATTCAAGATCAGCTGCTTGTTCTAGGCGATCGAAAAGAGAAGACTTTTTGTCAAGACAGGAGTATAAAGTTGAGTCATCAGCAAAAAGAGTGTTTTAGATGAAAGGTTGTCAGGAAGATCGTTTATGTAGATAAGAAACAAAACATGGAACCTTGGGGAACCCCAGAAGTTACTGGAAATAAAGAAGAGTGTTGGCCTTCAAGGATGACTTTAATAAACCGGTTAGAAAGAAATGATTTGATAATCTCAAAAACTTTCCCAGAAACACCATATGAAGCAAGCTTATGGAGAAGACCAGCATGCCAAACTTTGTCGAAAGCTTTAGATATGTCGAGAGCAACAGCCCTAGCCTCACCGCCTCCATCTAATGCACGATAAAATCTTTCAGTACAGCAGTTAGCAAGTCGGCCGTAGAGCGAGAGGATCGAAAACCGTATTGATTGTCTGACAGCAGTTTATTTGACTCAAGATGAGATGTGAGGAATTTGTTGATCAAAGACTCAAAGACCTTGCTAATAACAGAAATATATAGTATATGATTATACTATTAACCTTAGTATATAATACAATTATATATTGAACCCTAAGGAAAAATTCAAAAAAAAAGTACTACACTGATTTACTTAAAAAGTACAAATTAAACTTAAAACATACTTGGCAACTAATAAACGAAATTGCTGGTAACGCTAAAAAAATGTCGCAATCTTGCTTTCAGTTATTAAAGTAGATGATCTTTTTTTTGATAAAAAAAAACAATTGTTTCCAATTTTTAAATGCTCTATTAATCAGGAAGTTTTTCCAGATGATTTAAAAATAACACAAATTATTCCTATATTTAAAGAAGGAGAATAAACTTATGTAAAACACTATCGTCCAATTTCAATCCTCTCTGTTTTTTCTAAAATTTTAGAAAGAATTTTATACAACAAAATATACTATCACCTTTTATCAAACAAATTATTATATAACATACAATAAAGATTTAAAAAGAATAATTTAACAGAGCATGCTATTATTCAAAATATACCTGATTCATATCATCTAAATAAAATGAAAGGAAAACAATGGATGGACAGTTTTTGATTTGCTATTCAAATTTATCACTATGAAATGATAAATTTGGATAGCCTAGCTCGCTCAACTGACTTTAATAAACATACTGTGTCCATGTTTTTTGATAATTTGTTAAAAGTTCAATTAAAACATAGATTTAAACCTAAATGTATTTTTAATGCAGATGATTCGTGGTTATTAACAGTTACAGACCCTCCAAAGATTATTTCAAGTTGTGGAGCTAAGCAAATTTGTCAAATTGTTTTAACAGAAAATAGGTTGTCGGTGGGACCTATCTACTCGACAGAAAAATATTTGGGAAAAGTCATTTCATATCATCTTATGTTAGTGATAGAATTCATCCAGTCAAGGAATCAGTAGTTCAACAACCAGATAATCATCATTTATATGAAAAATAGTCAAGTAGATTCTTTAAAATTATCAATAAAAATAGTTAGCTCTGAAACCATATCAATAGCCTATAGCATCTCGCAGAAAAGATTATAGAAAAAGAAGACAAAAGACACTATATTATATAAAACTCCAGAAAAGACAGAAAATGAGAGAAAAATTGTTAAAACTGATGAAAATAACATAAAAACAAAAAAGAAAAATTTACTTCAAAGAAGTGAATGTAATAGAAAACTGTAGATTTTTTAATTATGTCATGCGTAAAAAAATGCGCCCATCAACCAACAATAACAAAATACTTGCAAAATATATAAATGCATTTGGAAAAGTTTTTTGGGCTTGCTTGAATTTAGTGTTTTAATTGTTAAAGGTCGATATGTGGTAATTGTAATAAAAACAATAATAAGCGTTATCACGAGTGCGAATTATGTGAAGTTGACTATTAATATCTTTTACATTTCCTTTAAAATACATGCGATTTTTTTTGTGAGAAGCAATATGTGTTGCTTTTTGTGTGTTGGTTAAACCCATAAAATGCAATTTTTTTATCTTACAAGTTGCTTTGTTAACGAGTTTTTTAAAGTAAATTTAATAAGCTAATAATTTAACTTGAACTTGAACCTTTTGATTTTACACTACATTTTGTTTTATCTAAAAAAGTCATATATTCTATTTTAATTAAAATTTATTGTAAATTATTTTGGTTTTTAAAAGAAAAACTTGGTAGGTTTGTCACTATGCGGACATTTTTTCTGATTAAAATAAAAGTTTCTTAAAGCGCTTCTACTGCGTACAAGTATACCATATGCATAGCTTTTTTGGCATCCCTAATTGTATCAACAGCATTTACTGCTTGACTGGCTTGAAACTTACTACTGACCTCTTTTCACTTTTCTACCTTTTATATTTGCCCTATTTAATAATTTTTTTGTTCCATTCAATGAGTAGTTCTTAATGATCAGGACTAATGCCCATTTTTTACCAATAGGCATATGCGGAATCAATTTTTTTGTTTTAGTACATTATGGTATGAGAGTTAATAATTATCAAACTATTTTCAATGTATAAATTAAACAACTTAATCAACTTAAAAAGAGCATTTCACAAAAACTGTTCCATTCATTAAGGTTCTCCCCCATACTACAAAACATGTAGGCTTTTCATAGATACCTGAAGCATTTTTTATCATTCAAACCAGTCATACAGGATTTAAACATATTTATATCTGGCGCAGCGGTTTTTCCCATGAATTCTGAAGAATAATACCTTGTACAAACAGTATTAATCAATTCATTTAAGTATCGCACATGTAAGTCTATTTGACCTTTCTTTACAATTTTATTGAAAGATTAATAAAAAAGACGTACAAGTTATCCAGCTTGTTCAGATCTTCCGAATTTTTGTATAGTTAGATTTTGTTTGACCAGAAGAAAATCGTTGGCAACTTTATAATCTGGAAACAATGAAATGAATTTCTTAGACTTATTCTCACTTGATCTAAAAGAATATTTGCTTTGAACAATATTTATTTAAACAATAAAATGTCTCCAAGTATAGTAAAAACTATATCCACTCTCTATTTAAAATTAAGGAGATGTCAAATTATATACACCAAAACAAAATAAATCTATTTATCTGCCTTTTAAACCATAAAGTAACCTTTGAAATCATTAACTCCCAACTTAACTACTGTTCAGCTAAATTTTCTTTTTTAGATGATATAAAAGAACTATGGGATAATCATAAACTGAATATGAAAATCTTATTGCTGGTTAAAAAAAAAGTAAAACTTAAAGTCATAGAGGATGTAATTCCTGAAGCTACTTTTCATATTTTGGTACACGCGGTTCAATGTTGGAATGTAAAAGAACAGCGAACAATTTTTAAAAAGACTCTTGAAGAAACCATTCCTAAATAATATTTTTTAATCTCTTTTTCTTAGTTTGTGTGTTTACCTTGTAAATTTATTTTACAGAGGGTGATTAATATAATATTAATAATAATAATATCTGCCAAACACCAACTAACTTTGAAACTAAACACGAAATTAATTCAGCTTTCAAAACTGCTTCCTTTTGAAGCATATCTGATTTTGTTTTGATGAGATTGGCGTCTGTGGTTCTGATTGCACAATTTTTTGAACAAAACAACCTAACCACTAAGCAATTGTTCTATATGCTTTCTTCTTTTGCATGTGTGTCAAGAGCCTTGATACCCGTAGCTGCTACAAAAATTATTTTAAAATAAACGGTGCATCTTACTAGGCTTGGGTTTTTATTTTTCTGAAGCTAAGAAGTGTAACTATTATTACATTACTTTAATATTTAGCTGTAATTTAAAAAAGGTTGATTGAACGCCAAGTCACTTGTAGAGAAAATGAATGAAAGTGAAATATGGAAAGCCTAAGTACTGACCCTAAATTCCAAGGACTAATATATATATTTAAATATATAATTATTTATGTATATATTTATATATGTATATATATATATATATATATATATATATATATATATATATATATATATATATATATATATATATATATATATATATATATATATATATATATATATATATATATATATTAATAATAATAAAAGTATAGGATTTTTAATCATCAAGAAACAGAGGCGATTTTACGGGGGTGTTAACCCTTTGTGGACTATAATGGATGGGACATATTTGTCCCATCCATTATATTAAGCAATACATCTACCCATTTTATCATAAGCTTTTCAAAATTAATTATTTTATATTAATACAAGTTTGTTTTTTAAAATAATAATGTTTTTTGACCATTCTTCAAGTTTAAGAGTAAATAAATCAACCTGCAACCATGCATTAAAAAAAAAAAAACTTTTTTGGCGCCCCATAGAACGCGTTGCATCGATATAGATATTTATTGAATTTTTTTTATGCTTATGTGGATGTTATTAATAAGTTTTACTAATTATTTTAATTTTTGCTTAAAAACTCTTAATTTAGTAGCCAGATTTGCAAATGGGACTCATTTGTCCCTATTGTCAACAAGTGAAATTTTGTTACATATAACGTTGTTTTGTTTATTTTTAGTTCTTATATATAGAAAATGTGAAACAATGTTTGGTTGCGAACGATTATTTAAAATAAATGAAACAGATATACAGCAACTGTTATTTGCTGACAAATGCAACAATGATGATGATGACGAGAAATTGCTTCTTGATCATGAAGATGAAAGCTTTTTACTTAAAGATGTTGACTTTGTTGCACAGGAAGTTGCCATAGAGCGACCAGATCTTTCCTACGAACCCAGTAACATAAAAACAACCAATAATGTGGTCAAACCTGTGTCACAGGCTGTGACATACTGTAAATCAAAGCATAAATGTACCACAAATATTCCAGAAGAATTAACACAATTAAAGTTTAAAATTTACCCTAAACGATTAACAAAAGCAATATACACTCCAAGGTCTGATGACACTCCAGTACCAAAAACACAAGAGAACCTACAACTACCAATAAAATCCAAGTCTAAAGCAGTCGGTTCATCAGTACACCCTGATGTCGATTTCAAGTGGAAAAGGCAGACATCAAAAACCAGACCTGAGACACTTGACTATAATTATGGACAACTTTGAAGAATCAGCAGATATTGATACTTTTTCTGTTTTTGAAAAAGTGACTGAATTAGATACCTTAGTTTTGCTAATTATAGAACAGAGTGAGCTATATATGAAGCAAAAAGAGAATCCATTTCAGACTGATAAAGCGGAAATGTGTGCTTTCTTTGGAATTCGTCTTATTATGGGCTACCATGTTTTACCCTCTATCAGAGATTATTGGTCTAGTCAACCAGATCTTCAGGTCCCATTTGTATCAAATACAATGCCTCGATTACGATTTGAGACAATTCGTTCAGCATTGCATTTTGCAAATAATGATGAAATGTTACCAAGAAGTCATCCACAGTGTGATCGGGCTTTCAAAGTCCGCCCGTTGATCAATCACTTTAATATTTGCTTCCAATCTGCCAGAAAAGCAAGCAAACAGCATTCAATAGATAAACACATGATAAAATTTAAAGGTCAAAACATCATGAAATAATACATAAAAAATAAACCCATTAAGTGGGGATTTAAGTTGTGGTGCAGATGTGATGCTGTAACAGGCTACCTTTATCAGTTTGATCTTTATAAAGGACGCAAAGTAAGCACAGAATATGGCCTTGGTGAGAGTGTTGTTGTCATTTTGTCAAAAAAAATCGAAGAGTTATGTTGTCATGTTTTTATAGATAACTTCTTTAACTCGCCACTATTACAAGTTCACATGCTACAAAAAAAAATTTATTTATGTGGCACTGTTCGTATTGACAGAAAGTATATGCCAAATAACTTCAAACCAGACAAGGAAATGAAGCGAGGAGACATGGATGCTATGACAGCTAATGGGATTACTTGTGTCAAATGGATGGATAATAGATCAGTAACTCTGTTGTCTAATTTTACACAATGTTCAAAAGATGATGTATCGCTTGTTCTTAGGAGGAATGCAGGATGCGCAGAAAAGTTACGAGTTCCATGTCCAACTATTGTTACACTTTACACTTTACAACAAATTTATGGGTTGTGTTGACCTCATGGACCAAAAAAAGTCTCATATGAGACTAATAGAAAGTCTAAAATCAAGTATTATTTAAGAATTTTTTTTGATCTTCTTGATATTGCTGTGAACAACAGCCATTGTATTTATGTACAAATCAATCAAGAGAGAAATTCAGAGTACAAGTCAATAACACCACTACAATATAGACAAATGGTAGCAAGAAGTCTTATTGGTCAATATTCTAACAGACAAAGAAATGCTCCATTAGCAGCTGTCAGCGTCAAGATCTCTCCTAACAACACCAAAACCACAACACTTCTTGAGCAGGAAAGAACATCGCAAACGATGTGCTCAATGTGCCAAGCATGGTATTGAAAACCGCACTGACAGTTTCTGTGACACATGTGGTTTGAGCCTGTGCTACACTAAAACACGTAATTGCTTTGCTGAATTTCACAAATTCACGCAGTAAAGAGAATGATATCTCCTCAATAGAAATTTGAAAATGTTTATTTTATTTCAAGAAAACTGCTAACAATGATCACTAAGTAGAACAATTTTGCAAAGCATTTTGTATTCTATTAGTATTTTATTTAGTTTTTTTATATTATACTTATTTTGAGTTAAAATAATGAATTGAAACTTGTTATATGTGATTGCCATATGGAACAAATGTGACCCATAGTTCACTTGAGGACCATAGAGACATATTTGTCCCATCTTATATTTCCACTTGTAGTTGTAATGGAAAATTTTTTTTTCTTTAGTTTGTTATTTAAACTCATTGTAATGTTAGAAATGCATTACTTTTACTAAAATTATTTTTGTAATTCTTACGGTCCTCAAAGGCTTAATCCACACACACACCCACCCCGAAATAGGCGATTTTCAAGTTATAGTCGGTTTTTTTTACGAATTTAGTCGGCTATTTGACACAGGTTAGTCAGGTAAATTTTTGTTTTGAGGACCTTTTTTTTATTTTATTTTAAGAAGCCAGTCGGTACTTTTTGAGGATCATCCCCCTCCTTCTTTTCATTCGTAGAATCGTCTCTGTCAAGGAAGCAATTATTTGCTTCTCTATAGATAAGTATAATCGATTCACTTTGATAAAATTTTTTAAAAGATAAAAAAAAGAAAATAAGGGAGAGCAGCCAACTTTTTTAAGCTTTTTAAAGAGATTTTTCTAAAGATATTTAAGGCATTTTTCTAAGGATATTAAAGACATGTGGCGGGATAGCTCAGATGGTTAGAGCGTTAAAGGAAAAGTTAAAACCCAGGCTGTTGAACGATACGAGTTCAAATCCCACCACCGCCAACTCAGCTTGAGTAGTACTTCGGTACGCAAAAATGTTGGTCAATAACGGACGCTACTTTGGATTAGTTTTAATGAATATTTGTGGCTGTTCCTATGCTAAGCCAACAATATCTTTGGATATAAGAACATTATAAAGAAAAATATAGCATGAAAACTCAAATAAATAAGAAAAAAAAAAACTTGTTTGTATGTTGGAGTTTAACTTTTTTTTTCTCATATATAATTTCTAATTGCTAATTCTTAATAGTTTTTCCGCTTTTTTATTTTCCAATTTTCTGCTTACTTCGGCTTTTTTTTTTCAAATGGACTTTTTCTTTTTAAAAACGCGTGCGAATACTTATTGGGTATTTGTTTGTAAATAAATTAAAATTAAAACCAATTGAAATAAAGTTTTTGTTTACATTTAATAATGCTGTCTCAAACTTACCGGTAGAACCTCATCATTTTGACCATTCTTCAAATATGTTATATAATGAACATTTTAAAACTATTCAAATTATTTTAAACGTTTTTTTTTTTTTTAATAAAATAAAACAAGCATATAAACTAAACGGTCTTTCGTAGGTTTTACAGAAGTTTACAATGAACAGTTTTAAGAGTTTGATGAAACTTGCGGGCCAAACCTATCTATTGTTTCAATGATCAATGATAAATGATCAAAAATCGAATTAGAAGCCGTTCGCAGCACTCGCGCTTCTTTCGCTTTTAATGCAATTGTTAGTATGCATTTGTTTACACTAATTGTTTTTCTACAGCCGCCTCGACTAGGCTCTTTATCTACACGCAATGTGTTATAGGCAATTTCAGCGTAACGTTGTGTTGGAAACGGAACATTTAACTCCAATTCATAAATGAACAGTTTGTCTTCCATTAATCAACGGTGAAATCTACTTATCTAAAAATATATATAAATATATTAATACTTAACAAAACCGTATCAAAAGTATCACAAAAAAAGACTTTGAGTACGTTATTATTTTTATTTTTGTTTATTATATTTAAAGTACTAATTATTATATATAGCTTTATTTAAAAAAATATACATATATACAAAAACATCAATGAAAAATTTAAGATTTTAAACAGTAATAACAGAAAAACAGACGAATTTCGGCGTAAGGTGTAGTATATTCTAAAAAAGTTACCTTATAGCTTATAGCAAACTTTTTTTAAATTGTGCAGTTAATCATTACGTAATAAAAGATGCAGTTTGAGATTAAAAATTTTCTGAATGAAACGAGGATATAATAAATATAAATGCTATATTTATTTATTATAAATGCTATATTTATTTATAAAGTGTATTCATTTATAAAACTGAATCAATTAATAAAACAAAAGCCAAAACTAAGATCTCGGATTCGTTAACGAAATAAATACTGCTGCAACCAATTGTACGATGTTTGAGGATCTAATAAAAGAATCAATATAAAAAAACCTAAAATTTACACATGAAAATTTATAACAATAATAATAATAATAATAATAATAACAATAATAATATAATGTTGTTAAAATAAAAAATAGAACAATAAAAATGAAATTATGTACGTTAAGATCTATATAACTGCAACAACTTTTTAATTTGATTTTTAAACTTGATTTCAAAGAAAAACAAAATTTACTAATTGAATTCCAAGTTTTACTAATAACCTCATAATTTTTTTTGGTGTTTGAGATTTTAAAATTGCCAATAAACTTTCAATGGGGTAAAGGTCCGGGCTTTGTGGAGGCCATTGTCATTGTTGAAAAAAGAAACTGCGATCTAAATTTAATACTTTAGCGGATTGACAATTTTTGGGTAACAAATCAACATACAAATGTCTTGTTATTATACTTTTAACATTCACTAGCATTCCCACACTATTTGAAGCAAAGCATCCTTAAACCATAAGTGAGCCAGCTCCATGCTTGACAGTTTTTTCATAATATCTATCTAAGAGTGCAAGGTGCAAAAGTGCCAAACTTTTTGACGTTTTTTCAAGCCAAAATTTGACATTTATTTTCATCAGATCATAACAATGAGTTCTAAAATGTCTCACTCTTGTTAAAATCACAGTTTTGCAAATCTTAAACGTTTTTTTTGTTTACACCACTAGTGAGGGGTTTACTTTTCTGAAGACGGTTTATTAAACAACTTGAATTAAGTCTTCTTTGTAAAAGTTCGACTGGAAATATTTAATTTAAGATTTTTAACAAATTGTCTTGAGGTTATAGTTGAATTTTTTTTTGCTATCTGTGCAACTAGCATATCAGTTCTTGTTTAAGTTTTAGGGAGGCAACCAAGTCTTTTCTTATTTTTAACAGAATCATTTGTTTCGTATTTTATACACATCTTTTTAACACCACTTATTGATAATTGATTTTTCAGCAGATTGTTTGCAGGTTAAGGTCTTTTTTTGATCAAAAAATTGGAAAACCTTAAGGTTCTAGAACTCCTTAAACTGAGTTTCTGAAACTAAGGTTCTAAAACCCTTTGTCTAAAAAAAGCGTTTGGAACCACAAGGGATTACGGAGTACCACTTAATTAGGTTTCTGAACCCCAAAACCCCTTTTTCACCTAAAGTGGTTTAAGTAATACTTATAATAAAGTACCTTACTCCTATTTTTTAATGTTTTGTATTACTGGATTATTTTTAGTTTGTTTATTGATAAACTTTAGCTTTTTCTTTTTGCAACTCCTTGGACAATTTTTGCTTAAAGCTTAAAAAGTAAAAGTTTACTTGCTGTATCTTGATCTGCAGCATTTTTGTCTTCTGTTTCGATTTCTAAAACTCTAAATTGTATTTTTTTTAACTTAGTTTCCTTTTTAAATTTTAGTAACCTTAGACCCAATATTTCTGAGATAATGACATTTTTTTTTTTAGTTTTTCTTAATTTATAATATTACTTGACCTCTCCAAATTATTTCCTCATACAATCTTTTAGCTAACATACTTTTGCCCTTTATTTTTTCTAAATCATATTTGCAAATATTCCAAATTTTGTAGGTATTGCCTAACGTTAATTGTTCTGTTGTAAATTTTTGGTTGCTATTGTAGCAGGTTGAATTGAATCAAGATACAACTGCAATGTTTTCTATTCATTCAATGAGAATGCGAATGTATCATCCTCTTCCCTTAATTCATTATCGATATGACATAATAAATCTCAATATGACATAATAAATCTCAATGACATAAAAGATGGTAACAAATCAAAAGTTGATGACCATCTAGTCAAAAAATCTAAAATTGGTCACTTTATATTCTTATTTTTTATTTCTTTATTGTACTGTGATGTTCTTAATTTTTTTTTTAGCATTTCTGAATCTATCAATCAAGTCATTGTTTTAAAATATCTTTTCTACAGTAGCAGTAACTACTAAATTCAAAGCATGGGGTGAACATCCTAATACATTTATCAAAATTTTGGTAGAATTAAATCAATGAAGCATGCAAAATTTCCAAAGCTTGGATAGTTAACTTTTTAATTTTTCCAGCAAATTTTTTCAGTCACTATTTCTTTCTTATTTTTTTCATTGTTTTACTCATAAGCTCTACTTTCTTTTTTTGATTTTTCGCAATAATATCTTCATCATCTCATTTTTCTTGTTATGTGATAATTATTTATCAGATTGTTCCTCACTATCATATTCTGCAACTATGGTCATCACTCTCAACTATGGTCATCACTCTCAACTATGGTCATCACTCTCAACTATGGTCATCACTCTCAACTATGGTCATCACTCTCAACTATGGTCATCACTCTCAACTATGGTCATCACTCTCAACTATGGTCATCACTCTCAACTATGGTCATCACTCTCAACTATGGTCATCACTCTCAACTATGGTCATCACTCTCAACTATGGTCATCACTCTCAACTATGGTCATCACTCTCAACTATGGTCATCACTCTCAACTATGGTCATCACTCTCAACTATGGTCATCACTCTCAACTATGGTCATCACTCTCAACTATGGTCATCACTCTCAACTATGGTCATCACTCTCAACTATGGTCATCACTCTCAACTATGGTCATCACTCTCAACTATGGTCATCACTCTCAACTATGGTCATCACTCTCAACTATGGTCATCACTCTCAAAATTCTCTTCTCCTAATAACAAAGTTTCTACTTTATTATTAATAAGTCTTCTGTTTTTCTGTAGGTTCCAACCATTATCTATCGTTACAGAATATTTTCTAATTTTAATTTGAAGACATCTAATAACGTTTCTACTTCTGATGCTAAATGTTCCAGTTTTTTTTTCCATTTACTTCTATGGTACTTCTAAACTGCCTGTTGATATTGTAACTTTTAAACCTTCCTCAGCCAGATCTAAAAGTTTTCTTAAGCCACTATTGTTTATGAAGGTAAATGGTCTATCATTAATTGGTATTTCTTCCAATAAAGCATTTTCATATGTTTCTTTATAATAATGGTATCTTTGATTAAAGCTTCAATTGAGGTTTGCTTAATTTTTATTAGAAGGAAGAAAGAAATTTTTTTTGGAGGAAGAAAGAAATTTTTATTTGGAGGAAGAAAGAAATTTTTTTTTGGAGGAAGAAAGAAATTAACGGCAGTATCTTTATCTGAGGTAGATCTGAAAATATTTCATATTGTTATTTATATAAAACATTGTTTTAAAATTTATTCTCATAACTGGCCTTCTTACATTATGAATGTTTTAATAATGAAACAAAAATTTTATTTTCTTGGACCAGATGGAGGAATAATAAGTTCACTTTCTTATTCAACTATATTTTCAGCTGGTTTATCTAAAACTAAAGCAGGGAGCCAGACAATTTTTGATTTCATTTTCTCTGACTTTTCCTTGACTAAAATAAAATTTCTATGACTTACGCATGTAAATTTAACGAATGTACCAATAAAAAAAAACAAAAAAAAAACTCACAACTTTACCAAAATATTAGAATTTCTCTTAAAAACAGTTTACTTTAACTTAATAAACATTTTTAAACAAAAAAGTAAAATAAAATAGGAATTAAAAAAATAACTTTATTTTTAGTCTCTATATATACGTTGTTACTAGGTGCATCAATTTTCCTTGACCTTTTCATGACTTTTGCAAAAGTTGCTGACCACCCTGTAAAGGTGTGCATATATTTGTGCGTTTTGTGTTGCTGCTAATTTTTATTTTCTTCATATATTACTGCTTCATATATTACCCTTCATATATTACTGATGCAGAATAATTTAAGAAAAATGCCTTATGATAAGATTCTAAATATTTTTCCAAGTTTTATTTTCTGAAAAGGGTAAACGTAACATCAATTATATTTAGTAAATTATCAAAAAAAGGTTAATGTATAGATATAGATAAACTAATTAATGTATAGATATATTTAATGTATAAATATAGATTCTTTAATTTCATTTTTTTTTCATGTAATGTTCAATAAAATTTTTTTTTTAGATTATAGTTGATTATTGGTTCGAATATGTTCCACAGATGCTTCAGAAAATTTAAGGTTCTGAGAAAGGGGTTCCAGAACCCTTATGTTCAAAAAGGGTTCAAGAACCTTTTTTGGTTTCTAATCTCTGATATTTTTACAACTTTACCAAATGTTTTTAATAATATTCATATATATTTATAATAAATAGGTATTGACAAAACATTATATTTCATAATAAAAACTTCAATTTTTTTAATACTTAAAATTGTAAGCTGATTTTATTTAATAGAGTTTTGCAATGAGTTAAAGAGTTTGTTTTTCTTTGAAATTATTATAAAAACATAAAATTATTGCAGTTATATAGACCCTTACATAAATAATTTCATTTTCATTGTTTGAATTTTGATTTATCAACAATATTACTTAATATTGTCTGTGATTGTATATGTAAAGTATAATGTATATTAATTTTTTACACAAGTGTTCATTGCATAGAAATAATGTAATATACACTTGTGTATATTACTTTGGGAATTACGCATTTGGAAATGCATGATAAAAATTTTTTACTTCAGCATTACAAGATTAAATGCTTTATATGATACATATTCACCTGTGGTAAAAACACCATGTGGTAAAGAACACCTATATATGATAACAACACTTTTAGCGTTGTTATCATTAGTAGATCGATGTCCTTATTATAGTTAAAATTTCAACACCATATTGTGTTGTAGTAAAAAAATTTAGGCGCTAATCAAAATGTCAAAATTTTTTTCAAAAAAAACAAGGAAAACATATCAAAATAAGTAATTCAAATAGCCCCATTATCTTAAGTAAAAAATTTAACTTAAATACATTAAAACAATTTCATATAGCATATTAGATAAAACATTCATACCTTTTGGAATATATTCACATCCTATCCAGCCAGTATATCCCAAATGAACAAGCAGTCTAAAAACCTCTGGATAGTTAATATCTCCAGGACTGTCTGGCTCATTACGATCAGGAAACTGAGCTATTTGAATGTGACCTTTATTAAAGAAAAAATTGTACTAAATGAAATAAGTGAAAGTAAATTTAAAAAAAAATATTTAAAAAATTTTAATATCTCTAAACATCAAAAAACATTTTTTTGTATCAAAAATAAATTTATGTATGAAAAACAAATTTACCTATGTATGAAAAACAAATATACCTATGAACGGAAAATAATCTATTACAGCTTGTATGGCATTTCCATCAGTTTTTTGATGATGATATAAATCCTACCAAAAAATTTATTTTAACAAACTTTGATTACAATAATTTGTAAATTACAGTACATTATAATACTTTATTTGAAAAAATAACTTTTAATAACTTGTTAACAGAAATCTTACCAGTTGCAACTTAACATTTGGAAGATTCATTTTCTTCAAAATAGCAACAGCTGAACATAAAAGTTTAAGTAAATAAAATGATCAATTATAAAGCAAACAAACACTACAAAATTTTAGATAAACTATTACAACTTAAAATTTTAAAAATATTTTTACTCAAAAATTAAAGTTGATAAATATTAACAGGGTCTATTCTAGGAAAATAATTTTGGTGATGGTACCCCCATGCTGGCGCCTGCTGTAAGGAAATTTGTCAGAAATACTGCCATAATTGGTTTTAACCAATAACCAAAAACCAAGATTTTTTTTGTCAAAACCAATATAATTACAACTATCAATTTTCAAAAACGGTTTTGGTGGTTTTTTTTATAACGTCTTTTAATGTTTAAATTTGTAAGTAATTAAGTTTTTATTTTATTATTTAGATTGTATTTTGTTTTCAAAATTATTTAAGTATTTCAAAAAAAAAAAAAAAAAAAAAATCATGTCATCAGTTTGGAAATTTGCTGTCCAACATAAAATTCCACATTCAAGAGATGTTGAAGGCATCTGTAATAGATGCGGTTCTGTTGTAACATGCTCCAGTGGATCCACAACTCTTTTGGTGAATCATATTTTGCATTGTGGAATTACTATCAATAGTAATTCCAGCTCAAAGTAATTCACTACCAAGAAAAAAATTTTAAAATATAAAACCACAGACAGTTATTTACAAAAAACAAGCCTTAAAAAAATTGTAGCTGATCTAGCCACAGATGGTGTTTCGATTAATACAATAACTAACAACAAATTTATTTGCTCATCAATTCAACAAATAGGAAATCATCTTCCTATAAGTCAAACAACTGTGATGAATTCAAAATTTTCTGATAAAAAGGAAGTGGTAAAGTTAGAAATTATAGAAAAAATTCAAATTGGACATAAATTCAGCTTAACACATGATGAATACACATCTTTGAGGAGCAGAAGGTACATTGGTGTCAACCTGCATAAAAGTGAATGTAAGAAAACCTATAAAACTGTTACACAAGAAAAATAAATACATACATACCATTACCCAAGAAAATGGACACTGATTCAGAAAACAATGAATATGGAATTTACAATGATAATTTTAGTTTTGAATCAGTAAACAATGAGAATAATGTTGACTACCCTAAAATTTTTATGAATGCACGAAAAGTAGTGAAATTCATAAAAATGTCATCAATTCGTAACCAAATTTTTCAGAAGACAATTACTGAGAAATTCGGTAAAGAAATCGAACTGCACCTGGATGTTCGCCATTGTTGGAATTCACTTTTTTTCAATGACTGCACCTTTGTTAAAAACTTATAAAATGTTTATTCTAGACATTTACTGAATTAAATTTTCTTGATGTAATCAACATGCTAGATATTTTGATTTCTTGATGTAATCAACATGCTAGATTTTAGCTTCATTACATGCTGTTTTAGAGCCAGCATAAACTAGCAGCGGAATTCCTTAACAGAGAAGATGCAACGTGATCAACAGCATACTGTTCTTGAATTCATGCTTGTTAAACTATTTGCAATGAATACAGAAATTACATCTTTATTGCATTCAAATTTAAAAAAGTGCATTGATGAAAGAATTAACAGAAATGTTATGCAGTTGTCAATGCACCTAAAAGATCCTTCAGTTGTTCCATTAAAAAATACTTTAAATTTTGCTGGAAAACTTGTGTTTTGGCTTTTCGGACTTCTAATGATGAGGAACCACTACTAGCTGAAGCCCCATGTACAACATCAGAAGTTTCTTTTGAGGATGTATTAAATGCACTTCTCAATAAAGATAGCATCACACACTTGCCCAAATCTACTGATCGATTCAAATGGCTTAAGCAAGAGTTTTTGTTGTACCGAAATACTGACAAAAGAACAGAAAATCTTGAAAAAATTTAAAATGCGATTCTATAAAGTCCACATCAACAGATGTCAAACACATTTTTTCGAGCACTCTTCTGCAGTTTCTGTAAAAAAATCAAACACATTTTTTCACAAACTTCTGTAAAAAAATCAGATCATGATTATCTGATGAATCGTTAAAATATTTTTACATTAAAAATAAGTTATTATAAGTTTTATTTCGAAATACAAACATAATGTTAAAACACTTTATAAATAACTTTTTTAATAAACAATGCAAGATAAAACTTACATAAGTTTTATTATTTAACAAGAATAATCGAAAAAACACAGTTAAACACAGGTTTTTCTATTTAAACTGAAACCGCGGTTTTTTATAAACGCAATTTTTTGTAAACCCTAGCTGTATGTAAGCATTTTTTGGAAAACATAATTTACAGTATTTAAAAAAAAAAAGGTCTCAATTTCTGAATGTATGCGTAACCCAAATATGGTTGGCACTGTTGAAAACAGTCTAGAAAAGCCCCTGATTAAATGGAAAAGAATGAATGAAACAAATGAATGAAGAGAATAAGTTTCAAAGTTTTTTACAATTTTTTTGATAATCAAGAAGTAACTAAGAAATGATGACACAGGGCTAGTAATATATATCATTCTAAAAATCTTTGGTCTTAAAATACTTTGCACTTTAAAACAAAAGATTTTCATTGCAGTTAAATCATACCTTGACTTGTTGAAGTCAGAAAATAGTTTTCTACATTAGATAATGGTTCAATAAGAATCATAATACGTTCCTAAATTTAAAATTATATAAAAATATAACAATATACATAACAAATACCCAGCAACAATACACATAATAAGTATATAGCAACAATATACAATAACATTAATGATTTAATAAAAATAAACATACTGATTCAAGTCTCTGTGATGCATAAGTTAAATTTTCAATAAATGTTTCTGTAAAAGTAGACTTTGTCTCTTCAGTTATTTCAACTCCCTCTGGATATTTTCCTGCCATAATGTGCAATCTAAAAAGTTGAACAAAAAACAAAAAAAATTTCTCACAAAATTTTAAAAGAAATTAAAATGTACAGATTTGGTTGCACGCACAGTTAGTTAACAAAACTAATTTTAAAATACAAAAAAATTTATTCTAAATATTCAATCATAACTAAAATATAATGTTTCTCTGTGCAACAGTTTGTTTCTCTGTGCAACAGTTTGTTGATGAGAGATGAGAGAGGGTTGTAACCACAATTAAAGTAGCCTCTTTAACTGTAGTGATCTTCTCGGCCTTGGGAAGATGAATTGAAGTTTAATTAAAACACACACACAAGTGCTAAACAGCTAAGACATGGGAAAGCAGCAATATCTACTGCCCCTTGTTTTTTATTTTCATATTCTAGCCTGATAAATTTAAGAACCAAGTTTAAAGAGTATTGTTTACATTGTTTTTTTTTTAATTGTTACACTTAAGATCCCATTCTGGTAAAGTAGTAATTACTAAATAACATTTTAACACTTATATTTTAATAGCATTAAAAATAAATTTAATAACATTATAACAGTACTTATTTTAATATAACTTTTTAATAATTAAATAATTAAGTCATTATATAACTTTTTTTGAATAAAATAATTTTATACCTTGATAAATGTATATCTTATATATTTTTAAAATTTCTTTTTAGCAAATATTGTGTAAACGTTTTAATAAATTTATTTAAATTTTTAACTATTTATATTTATTTGATATATCATTTATCAGACATTAACAAGGAAAATGCCTGAACGACATACAACTGATTAAAATAGAAACTTATTTATTTATACATTTATATTTATTTATATTTTGTATATTTATATGTTAAAAAAGAAAATTTTATTAAATAATATTTAATACAATATATACTTAAATTGTAACCAATAATTTGGTGAGTGTAAAAAGTACATTAGCTATATCAATATTAAGTATAGATAAATTATTTAAAATCCAAAAAACATCAGTATGTAGGCAATTCTAATAAAATGATGTTCTATGTGTTAAAAAACTAAGAAAAAAAATAGTTCTCACGCAATTATAATTGATTTGATAAGCTCTTGCTGAATGATAACTTCTTGGCAAAACTTAAACTTATTTTTATACATTTTTATATATTTTTATATAATTCCATTGAATATCTTGTAAATTTGAATTAAATTGCCCTGAATC
This sequence comes from Hydra vulgaris, assembly GCF_022113875.1. Classification (NCBI taxonomy): domain Eukaryota; kingdom Metazoa; phylum Cnidaria; class Hydrozoa; order Anthoathecata; family Hydridae; genus Hydra; species Hydra vulgaris. The sequence goes on from NC_061169.1 coordinate 13,888,467, forward strand.
CAGAGGAATTTAAAAAAATTTCATTCAGCAAATTGTCATATAAAGTTTGAAAATAATTTGAATCAATAATAAAAAAAAATCAGAAAACTCAAGTTTTCCTAATCATTGTTTTGAAAAATTGAAAAACTAAATGGTAAATTCAGAGATCATGGTTCAAAAGTCTGATAAAGTTTGATTTTTTGCTGCAAAATTTAACTTCTATATATTGGTTACAAACAATAATTAGCAACATATTTCACAAATTTTAAAAAGACATTGAATAAAATGTTTTCGCCAATGGATGGAACTAATCGATTACAGAAATAAGCAGTGATATAACAAAAATGCTAAGCAAAAATGAGATGAAAAATTTCTTAAACAATGATGATGTCAAGATGAAACATTTTCATTAATAATGATGTCAACGATTATTCAGATGTATAAAGTTTATAAAGAAAATAATTCAGATGTATAAAGTTTATAAAGAAAATAACTGAAACTTTTTTAAAATTTTTGATATTGGAGAAACATTTGATAAGAGTTAAAGAAAACCAAACTCTGTTTTATCTAGATATGCAGAATAAATCTAGGTAAAGATATGCAGAATAAATCCAAGTAAAGATATGCAGAATAAATCTAGGTAAAGATATGCAGAATAAACTTACAACTTTAAATGGCAATTGCATCATAAGCAATTTTTTAGAAAAGGTAAAAAAAAGAAATAAAAGTTGTAAGTAATAAGTTATAATTGAAGTCAGATGGAACACAAGAAAACTTTTTTATTAATTGAACATTATTAATTGAACAGATAAACATAATTTGTATAACTAATTGATAATTTTTCTAGTAAATGTGATTTACTAGAAAAAATATTTACAAACATCCTAAAGTTATTATAATGGTGCAAACATACTAGAAAAAAAATAGTTGAACATATCCTAAAGTTATGAAAATGATGCAAACCTTGCCAACCTCAAAGACCTAAAGGTCTTTGAGGTCGGCAAAAAATTGCTGACCTTATTTCTATGTTTTATCATAAGACTTTTGTATCAAGTTTTTTCTGCCGACCTCTAAAAGATTGACTGCCGATCTCATTTTACCTAATTTTCATATATATATATATATATATACACATATATATATATATATGTATATATATATATATATATATATATATATATATATATATATATATATATATATATATATATTTTAATCATTTTCGCTTCCAACAAGGCTGCAAGCAACCACTAATTAGTGTTGGAAGTTACTGGAAAAGAAAAGATGAAGATTGGAGAGCAAGATAACGATTGACAGACAACTTAAAAGATTGCAAATTATATGAATCAGGAAAGCAAGATGAAGGAAGTGAATTCCAAAGAACTGATGTTCGACGAAAAAAACTAGACAAATAAGAGTTTTTGGAACACTTAGGAACGGTAACAGAAAAAGGATGAGACTTGATTGAATGATGAGTAACACGAGAATGAAATTTAGTAGATGGCACAAGAGAGGCTAGCTCCTTCGAGCAGCGCCCATTATAGCATTTGTAGAAAAGAGAAAGAGAAGCAACATTACGACGATGAGACAGAGGTTGAAGGTTGGCTGCAAGAGCAGGTCCAACTATGTTTACAATGCGTTTTTGCACCTTGTCTAAAAGAGAAAGGGCATCATTAGAAGATCCGCCCCAGATATGGCAACAGTATTCCATACAAGACCGGATTTGAGATTTATAGAGATAGAGAATAGAATCCAGAGTAAGAAAGTGACGAGCTCGATAAAGAGAAGCAACTTTAGCAGATGCTAATTTTGCAACGTATTTGATATAAGGTTTCCAAGAAAGATCAGAAGTAAGAATTAATCCTAGAAGATGAAGGGTAGGAGACTCATCGAGTACATTACCGTTCATAAATATAGGAAGGTCTAAATTATTGCGATAACGATTGGCCGAAAAAAATTGAGTTTTATCTGAATTAAAGTTCACCAGCCACTGTGAGCCCATGCTGTAGCAGAAGTGAGAACCTTTTCAAGCTCAGATGCCCCCTGCAAGCAATCAGAGGGAGTTGGCTTCTTATCGTGACAAGAATAAATGGTAGTATCATCAGCGAACAATGCCACCTTAGATGTGAGAATATCTGGAAGATCATTAATGTAAATTAAAAAGAGTATAGGGCCAAGGATTGAACCTTGGGGAACCCTTGAGGTTACAGAATAAGAAGAAGAGTGCTGTCCATCAAGGACAACTTTTATACTACAATTGGAAAGAAAGGATTCAATAATCTTAAAGATATTTCCAGATACACCATAAGAAGAAAGCTTATGGAGAAGACCAGCATGCCAAACTTTATCAAACGCTTTAGAAATGTCAAGAGCGATGGCCTTAACCTCTCCACCTTTATCTAATGCGCGATAAAACCGATCGGTTATTACTAATAGCAAATCAGCCGTAGAACAAGAAGGTCGAAATCCATATTGATGATCAGAAAGTAGGTTATGAGATTCGAGATGAGAGATTAAGTGTTTGTTAATTAAAGATTCAAAAACCTTGCTTATGATAGGAAGAAGACTAATGGGACGGTAATTAGATGAATCAGATAGCTCTCCAGAATTTTTAAAAATAGGGATAACAGATGCTGCTTTCCAGCAGGCTGGAAAACAAGACTCTGATAAGCACTTGTTAAATAGTTTTGAAAGGATAGACGACAGCTCCGGAGAACACTTCTGCAAGACTATAACAGGTATGTTGTCCGGGCCGCAAGCTGTAGAAGAGTCTAAGCGGGAAATCACTTTAGATACAGAAGCTGGAGTGATACGAATGTCGGGCAATGCATCAACCTGTTTGACGGCTATATCAGGTAGAAAGCAACTAGTGGCATCAAGAGATGATATTGATGAAAAGTTCTTGGCAAACAATTCAGCTTTGTGAGGTGAGAAAGTCTGAACCATACAAAAGAGGTGGAATTACAGACTTGCCCTTATTATTGATACTATTAAAGATTCTCCAGAAGTCACGAGAGCCTAATTTTTGTGATGAAATATGAAATTTCACAATCTGAGAATAGCGAGCTTAGGCGTTAGACAAAACCTTTTTACAATGGTTCCTAGCAGTAATAAACAGACGTCTGTTTTCTGGAGAATTGTTTTGCTGATAGATATGGAAGTAATGGTTTCGATTGGCAATTGCAGCAGCACAATGTGAGGAAAACCATGGAGAAGAGTGAGGCTTGACCTGGAATTGTCGAGAGGGAATAAAGGATTCCATGCCAGCCTGAATATATATATATATATATATATATATATATATATATATATATATATATATATATATATATATATATATATATATATATATATATATATATATATATATATATATATATATATATATATATATATATATATATATAATGAATATATATATATATAATGAATATATATATATATATATACATATATATATGAATATATATATATATATATACATATATATATGAATATATATATATATATATGTATATATATGTATATATATATATATATATATATATATATATATATATATATATATATATATATATATATATATATATATATATATATATATATATATATATATATATATATATATATATATATATATATGAATAAAAATGATTTCCCATGGAAAATTGTAAATAAATTTAATGCAAGTAAAACCTTTCTAAAGGTTTTATCAATTTAAAATTAGCCATGCAAAATATTCATTCCATTTAAGTTAATTAATATCAAAAAAATAAATTTTAGCAAAACTGAACAATACACTAAATCAATAGATTTTACATCTGTTCATTTATACTTTTGCAGTTGTAATCTTTGAATTATTTGATGGTTTTAACTTGACTTGGATTTGGGTTGTAATAAGTCATTAGACAAAAAATCTACCTTTTGCATTTTAATGCATTACAGTATTGTATAGATAGTTCAAGACACTGTTTAAACTCCTCATTACGCTTTGGGACAGCTGCTATTCCATTGTTTTGACCTAAAATTTAAATAACAGAAAAAAGTTTAAATCAACTTCATTCAAGCTTATATTCTACTTTACTTTAATTGAAATCTTTTGAAATTGATTATTTGAAATCATTGGAATTATTTTATTATTATGACACTGTACTTTTATATTATGAAAGAAATATAATTTTATTATTATGACACTGTACTTTTATATTATGAAAGAAATATAATTTTATTATTATGACACTGTACTTTTATATTATGAAAGAAATATAATTTTATTATTATGACACTGTACTTTTATATTATGAAAGAAATATAATTTTATTATTATGACACTGTACTTTTATATTACTACATTATCATATTATTAGTTATACAGAAGGTTTGCAATGAAAAAGTTTTATACAGCATTTCTGCGGTATTGTTTTAGGTTGTTGTCAGCTGGCAAATAACTGAAATAATAATAAAAAGACCATTTATACTTTACTTTACAATTCTGACATTTGAAAAAAAAGTTTAATTGAGTTAGGGGACTTTGGCTAGCAGCTATGGTATGCTTACTTAATTCATAGGAGCAATTCAAGGCTTCTGCAAAAGTTAAATAATTAGAAATTTTAAAGATACATAAAGTTCTATGAAATTAGTTTTTAAAATTGTGGGTTTTAATAAAAATAAATAATACTTTTATAATCTAAAAATGTTAAATTATAAAAAGGATTATTTTTCAACTTGTTTCATTATATGCAATCTTTTTTTGCATATTTACATCTGCTTTTTGTGAAATTTTCTTTGGTTGAGAGAAAAGACAAAATTGAAAGACAAATTCTTTGAAATTAAACTTTAAATAAGTGAGTTTGATTCTCTAATCTATTTTAATTGAACAAGTTGCTTTTAAAATAAAGTTTTTCCTAAAAGTTTAAATGATTGTTTACAATAAATATGTATGCCAGTTATTATATTGTTTTCTTTTATATATACTATATTTTTTTGTTATATATATACTTTTTTATATTAAAAATAATAAAAATAAAATTTGTTTATTAGCATTAAACTTTTCTAAACTTTTTAATATGTGAAAATGACTTTTTGAATGACGACTGTCATTTAATACAATATATTTATTTAAAATACTTAAAATCATTTTCAACTTTTTTACATTGATAATTTTATAATATAAATTTTATGATTAAACTAATTTTTGTGTAAATTTTAAATAAATCTATTGTGTTTTAATAATACATTAAATATAATATTACATTAAATATGTTTATGTCGACAGCAATAAGTTAACAAAAAATATTTAAACTGATAGCTTTCAGATAAATGACTTGCTAATCATGCCATGTGAGTTTAAAATGACATTCAAGCTTATTATCTAATATTATCTAATGTACAAGATATTGGTTCTTCAAATTATTTAGCTTTTAGCAGCTTTTATGTGCTAATTGTGTAAACGCAAAGTTTTAATAAAAATAAAAATTCAGTAAACAAATACAAGCAAAAATTGTAGAATATTTTATTTGTTTATTATATTATCATATTATATTTTGTAAAAAAAGTTTAGAGTTGCTCTAAACTTTCTTTACCATAACTAGAAAACTGACTGAGTGTTTTAGACAGGACAACCATTGTCCCAGTTTGTACGCGCTAAACTAATTAAAATTAACATTTTTTTACACTCTCCTAATCAAAAATAGGGTCAATAGCAACTCTAGTTATAGGCAGTCATCCTGGGTCAAAAAATGGAAAGTGTTTGCCAAAATTACATTTGTACGAACGTTCTTTTTGGTTTACCTTTAAAACTTTTAAAAAAAGATGTAAAAATGTTTACCTTAAACTTATTAGGTCAAAGTTGTCGTAAAATCAAAATTTTACGACAACTATTATATTTTTAATTTTTTTTTTGCATTTTTTTAATTTAAGAAAAAAATAAATATTGGTATAATAGTATAATAAATATTAGTATAATAGTCAGTAAATTCATTTTGTGAGGTATTTACAAAAACAATGATTCACATAAATCCATGCCACGCAAAACTAAATTGACTAATACAGCTTTAAGAAAAAAAATTGTACTTGACTACCTTGTATTTTTTTACAATTTAAATAATCTATTAACTTAAAATGAACAATTTAAAATAAACAAATTTTTTTATTTCAACTAAAAATTAATGTAATAGTGTATAAAAATGTGTAATAGTCAGAGTAAATATTTGTGCTTTATTTTTTTAAAAGAATTTTAAAAATTTTTTATAAAAATACATGATTTTTAAATAATGCATCTTTTACATAACACAATTTACATTAAATGATAAATAATTTTTATAATTACTTATATTATGCAAATAAGTTCATATTTTATTATTTTAGTAATTTGTGTTTATATAACGCAATTTACATTTACATTTTTTTAGTAAGAAATTTGTTTTGCTACAAGTAAAAATTCCAAATTAAATTGAAACAACAATTTCAATTACAAATTTTTTTTTTTTTAAAGTTTAGTTTGAAATAATAATAATTATTTTTATTACCATTATTTTAATTTAAAAAAATATTTGTAACACATCGTAAATTTAATTATTTAAACCTTTCAAAAAATATTTTTTTTGTTTTGGTTGCAATAAGATCCCAAGAAAAGTATAGTTAAACAAAAGAGAACATCAATTACACACTATCTTGCCATTTATTATCTTCTAACAATATAACTTTAAGAGGTTTTAATGACTTTTTATATTTATAAATTATTTTAAGGTTTTAAACTTTTTATATTTATAAATTCCTTTGAAACTAAAAAATCAAATTTTTTTACTAAAACCTTTTAGTAAAAAAATATCAATATTAAAATAATCAAGTAATACTAAATTACTACTCACCGCAAAAAAAATTCATTTGAACTTGTTTTAGTTTTGTACTTTCTTGAGCAGCAATCAGCTCAGGTAGGGCATAGTCATAAATATGTGTTGTACACTCCACTCCTTGAAAGCCTATAAATTACATTATTAGGAGTTTAAAAAATATAACCAACATCAACACACACACACACACACACAGATATATATATATATATATATATATATATATATATATATATATATATATATATATATATATATATATATATACATGTATATATATATATATATATATATATATATATATATATATATATATATATATATATATATATATATATGTATATGTATATATATATATATATATATATATATATATATACATATACATATACATACACATATATACATATATAACTTGAAATATGTTTATAACCTATAAGTAAAAAAATTAGTCAACAAAATAAGCAATAAACGAAATATTTTCTTCTTTTAATTTTACAAAAATTACTCTAATTATAAATTTTAGCACTAGAGGCCTTTCAAAAAATCATCAGTAGTGCTGTTTTTGTTATTATAACAACAAAATATAATTAAAAAAAACAAACAGGAAATGTTAATTATTTAATGTTGCTGTTAGCAACTATTGTAATCTATATTGTAATGTCAATTAAAAGTATCATGTTTTTGGTTGTGAAAATGCTTCTCATAAGAAATTAAGTTTTATTCATTTTTTAGCTCCACAAATACAAAAAGCTGGAAAAAAGGTTCTATAATGGAGTTATGCGCACATTGACAACTGTATACATGGTTATCAAACCTATCTGTTGATTGCCCAGTTCTACAACTAGAAATGTGCCCATTAGTGCGAAGTCGTAGGTTATTTGTTTTTCCGGTGTATGTAGCTTTCTTGTTACATGACAAACATTTTAAATAATATATTACATTCTTACTATTACAAGTAATATGGCTTTTTATATTCCATATGATGTCGTAAATGATTTAACTTCTTGAAGGTAAAATTTACATATTTTGCAACGATAATCATTGCATTTACATAATCCTACTTCTTTAGTGGTTGATTGAATTTTTGAAGAAGTGTTTTCAGTAAATTGGGTGGTTGTTTATACGCAATTACTGGTTGGACATTAGGAAAAACTTTTTTCACTCTTTCATTTGAAGATAGATTAAGCAAAAGATTTGTTTCAGTAATAAAAGATTGGCAGTTCAGATTGCTGTAAAAAGTTGTAACTAAAAGAAAAATTTCTTTTAATTGATTTTGGGGAGCTGGTCCTTAGAGTTTCGTGTCGTGAAATGCTTTTTCAATAATATTATTAGGATATTTGCATTCTTTTAGCCACGTTTTTAGTTCTGCTAAACGTTATTTTTCTTTACTGGAATCAGATGTGAAAACAATTATTTTTTTAGCAAGGCCATAAGGGATGTTCTTTTTTATATGATAAGAATGATGGCTGTTGTAGTCTAAGTAGTCGTAAAACTGATTGAATTATCTATTTCGGTCAAAGAGTTTTTAAACTTAACAATATCTAAATATTTTGGCCAGATTAAGAAACCATCATCAATATATCTATAATAAAATTGCTGTATGTCATTTACATCTTTACTGGAAAAGTATTTAGGTAAAATCTTAGGAAAAAGTCTTGTTTCTTCTAAATATCCAATTGTTAGGCATGCATAATCTAGAGCGAAATTCGTACCCATGGCTGTTCCAATAATTTGCCGAAACATTTGGTCGTTGAATAGAAAGTTGTTGTTTTTTAAAATAAAGTATGTTGTTGATTCAATGATAAATTCAGGAGCACTACTGATGATTTTTTGAAAGGCCTCTAGTGCTAAAATTTATAATTAGAGTAATTTTTGTAAAATTAAAAGAAGAAAATATTTTGTTTATTGTTTATTTTGTTGACTATTTTTTTTACTGTTATGTTATAATGGTCACCATTATAAAATGTGATTTAATGCTGAATCAGTGTCAAACCTGGATGGTTACAATATTTTTAGAAAAGACAGAATTAACGAATGAGGTGGTGGAGTTTGTATCTATACACTAAAAGATCTTATAACTTTTGAAATTAACTCTATTGAACTATGTTATTTTACAGGTCTTTTGTTGACCGGAGACTTTAATTATCCGAATAAAAAATGGGTTGATGATGTCTTCATTGGTACTTGTTCAGATCTAAATAGTTCAGAATTTCACTTCACAGAAACTATAAATGACTGCTTTTTGTCATAAAATGTACTTTTTCCAACATTTCAAAAGACGGATAAAGATTTGACTAACATTCTTGATAAAATATTTTAATTAATTTTATTTTTAAAACTAATGTTAATTTTAATAGGGTTGTACCACGATTTACAACAAAAAAAAAAATAAAAAAAAATAAAAAAAAAATGAGTAGCCTCCTCAACTGTAGTGGCCCCCTCAGGCCTTGGGGAGGTGAATAATTAAAAAAAAAAAAAAAAAAAAATTCAATTAATTGGAAAGCAGTATTTGGGGATAGAAATATCAATCAGTGTTATGATAAACTTTTAGAATTATATACAGTGGCCTGTAACAAGTTTATCCCTCGTTCTAAAAAATACAGACAACCTCGACAAACTTGGATTACATCTGATATAAAGAAACTAATTAATGAAAACAAAAAAATATATAGTCTAATTTTATTGCATCAGGCAGAAATAACCCGGCAAAATAAGCAAAATTAGCAAAATATAAACTTATTAAAACTAAGACACGACATTCTATTGAATTAGCTATGAAACAATTTGAACATGACTTAGCTAGAAGTTCTAAATAAAGATCCTAAGAGATTTTATGCATACGTGAACAGCAAACAAAAGTATAAAGAAAGAATTCGCACTTTAAGGTTTTCAAATGAAACTGTGAGTGATAACCTCTTAGATATTACAAATTTGTTAAACACATATTTTCAACCTGTATTTACTGAAGATGATAACAAAGCCTTACCGAGTTTTGATCCTGTTACTCATATTCACTGTGAAAATGATATAAGTTCAAAAGAAATTCTTGTACAGTTAAAGTCATTGGATAAATACAAATCCTGTGGGAACGATGAAGTCCATCCGTATGTACTGAGTACCTGTTCTTTAAGTCTGAGTATTCTTATTGAACATATTTTTAAGCTATCACTTGAATCGAGAGTAGTACCAAAAGCATGGAAAAACTCAATCATAGTTCCGTTTTTTAAAAATAGAGATAAGCTTGATCCTTTCAACTATAGGCCTGTTTCTCTTTCGTTGGTTATATGCAAAATTTTAGAAGGGATATAAAAAAAAAACCATCATTCAGCATCTTTTAGATAATAATTTGATAAATAAGAATCAGGATGGTTTTTTACCAGGTAAATCTTGCTTTACAAATTTAATTAAAAGCCAAGATATTGTAACTCTAGCAGTAGATCAAGGTTATCCTATTGATATACTTTTTACTGACTTTTCTAAAGCATTTGACAGAGTTCACCATAGAAAACTTATATTGAAAATTGAAATGTACGGTATAAAGGGATACATTCTTAAATGGATTGAATCTTTTTTATCAAATAGAAGACAAAAAATTGTTCTTGAAGACATAGCTTTTAAGTGGCTTAATGTTTTAAGTGGTGCACCACAATGCTCTGTTCTAGGACCAATTTTGTTTTTAATTTATATCAATGATCTACTGGTTCAACTAAAAAAAAATTCCAAGCTCTATGCTGATGATTGCAAAAATTTTCACATAATCAGTGATCTACAGGATGACAAATTCTATTTTTAATTGGTGCTATGACTGGAGTATGCAACTAAATATAGAAAAATGTAAAATAATCCATGTCAATAAAATTAATAAATTAAATAAAAATATCAATAAATATTACATTTCTCATTATCAATTGAGTATGGTAGATTGTGTAAATGATCTTGGTATCATGCTTAAAAGCGATCTGAAATATGGTCATCATATATCTGCGTGTTTCTAAAGCAAATAGAATTTTAGGTCTTATGCAACACGTTTTCATTTTTAAATGCTGATATACTTAAATTGTTATATGTTTCGCTAGTGCATCCTCATCTAGAATATGCGTCTTCTATTTGGAACCCATTTTTAAAAAAAGACTTTAATCTTATCGAAGGAGTTCAACATAGAGCAACAAGACTGATTCCAGGATATTCAGAGCTTCTTTATGAGGAAAGATTAAATAGACTTAATTTAACAACCTTATCTATGAGGAGAGAAAGATGTGATTTAATTAATTTTTTTAAATGTCTTAACAATTCTTATCAGCTAAATACAGTATCTTCCCTAAGGAACTTTTGTCGACCAACTGGACCAGCTGGAAGTGTTTGTAACTATATCCACAATCATAGATATACTTCTGAGACCTGTAGACACTCAAGTAGAAGAAATTTTTTTTCCAATCGTATTATTTTGATTTGAAACAATTTGCCGTTTGATGTAGAACTTAATAAGTCAATGTTAAACTTTAAAAAAAGTCTTGAAGAACTTTATTATGTGAATTAAAATTTTAAACTGTAGTTTTTAAACTTGCTGCTAGATTACCACACAGTGAGCATTTGCTCACCGCAGCAACAAAATGAATAAAACTACGAATGCATGTTTAAATAACATCTCTGACATCACACTGAAAGAGCCTGCTACCAGGGGCTTCAGTACATATATAGACTATAATATAACTTGCTGCCGAAAAGGAGTGTTGCTACACTCATTTATATATATATATATATATATATATATATATATATATATATATATATATATATATATATATATATATATATATATATATATATATATATACACAATGCCAACCTAACTGCTTACATAAAAGTGTTTGAATTTGGCAAAAATTGCAGACCTCGTTTCTATGTTTTATGGTAAAACCTGTGTCAAAAATTTATTTGTTGACTTAATACCGATCTCTAACAGTTTAAGGAATTTACAAGCAATCTCATTTTTCTGAGGGCTGATATATATATGTATATATATGTATATATATATATATATATATATATATCAGGCTTTCCCAGGAAAGGCGTGCGGTCGCACGCCTTGTTTGTCCACGCATAGAATAAATTTTTCAGAAAACGTGACCGCGGTAATATTTCGTGGGAAAGCGAAACTTATCCACAGAGAATAAAAAATAATATTAAAAAAAGGAAACGAAGTCTAAACAAAGTATAAAATTGAAATTGGATGTAAGAAAAATATTTTAATAATAAAAAAAAAATTCAAAAAAAAAAAATTCTTGTAACAAAAAAAAAAAGCCTTGAACATTTTTTTCAAAATTTTTATACTGTTTTTTTTTTTTTTTTTTTAGGGTTGCTATTTTCAGCTACGAAATTTGATACAAGTCAAGGAAAAGACGACTATAAGTTATTAAGTTTTCATGAACATAAAAAGACTTGATACGTAATATATTCACAAACTTTATCAGACAACGTATTAAAAAACTGATTCAAAATTTACGCTAGACAAATTTAGTTAAATTTTTTAATTTAATTTAGTCTTTACGAAGGTTTATGCAAAGGCGATGACGTTATTCTCCAAGAAAATAAATTACTGTTTTAATTATTAGATATATTATTTGAGATTTTAAACATAACAAAACTTTAATGTGAAAAAAGTTCTCTCGACTTATTCTCAACCGATTATACTGAGTCAATGCTCGCCTTTTATTACGTTGAAATTATTCAATTGCATAATTTTGTAATTATGAAAGAAGTTAAAAAAATAACTGCATTGCTTCTGTTGTCATTGTTACGAAAACAGTTCCTTCGGGACATTATTATATATTAACACTTGTTAACAATGCCAATTAATGATTGCAAAATAAAATAAACTCAATCGTTTGACAATAAAATTTTCTTTCATTTGAAAATAAAAAAAAAACATATTTTACAAATAAATAGCAATTGTTTTCGCGCTTTCATTTAAACATTTAAATGTATTTACGAAACATTTAAAAATTGTTTATAGATCTATCGTGAATTTTAAAGTATTACTGACTGATAAAAGTCATAAACAAATTTTACATTAAAAGGTCCTTTTATTTTCATTAAATAACCTTTTTTTTTTCGATTTTATTTTTCTTATTGATTTGATTTTTCATAGCTAAAATAACTACCACACTAAAAAAAAATATATATAAATAAATAAAATATAGGTAAACTTTTTTTAATAATAAACATTAATTTTTTAATTTTAAAGCACAAACGGATTTCTGTTATTTACTTTAAGATTGCTTGCATTTTAGCGGTATTTTCGTTTAACTTTGTTTTAGCGCGAATTTTTGAAACGCATAATAACAAAACGTGGTCAGTTAGTCAGAAAAATTTATTTTATGCGTGGACAAACAAGGCGTGCGACCGCACGCCTTTCCTGGGAAAGCCTGATATATATATATATATATATATATATATTTAAACAACAGCAAGCCTAGCCTGGTATAATAGTATAAAAATCAGCATATTTACAAAATTAAATATTGCTAAAAATTTACTTTTTAAAAATGTTTAATTTTTTAGTAGAAAAAATAATTAAGTAAAAAACATAATGTTCAAACAATTTTGAATAACATACAAACACGCAAGTTTTCTGGAATTTTTACTTCTGTATTAAAATAAAATTTTATTGATCCTGAAATGTGTGCATTAAACAAATGTAACTAAGTCTGTTTTCATGTGGTGTCGTTTCAACATACAGAAATAAAATATATTTGAAATTAGTCTTTGTAAGTAATCTTTTTACTATACCCACTAGCAGCAAAAACATATTTATTAAATAGTGTGGCTTTTATATACTGGAATCCCATCAGAAATTTCCATAGTAATGTCAAAGTGTCATTCCATGCCAAGTGGAGCAAATAGACCATCTCAGATTTTATTGAAACTTTTTGACAAATTGTACATATATATGTACAATTTGTAAATATATATGAGAAAAGCATATTTTGAAAATTTTAGATCAATATCTAATATGGTTTTTGAGAAAACGCTATTTAAGTAGTGGGCTATTTTGCATTAAATTTCACTCTACAAGAAAAAAGGTTTTTTTCATCATTTTTAACAGCTAATAACTTTTGAACAAGTTGGTTTTATACTTCAATTATTTTAAGATAGCAAGTATGCTATGGATACTTTTGAAAGAACTAAAAATTTAAATTCTGGCATCTTAATTTTTTTCATGATAGTGATAATATTTTTTATATAAAATTGAAATTTTTTGTGACTTTAAAGAGCTTAATCTTAAATACTAGTTCAAAAATTAATGCAAATCAAATTGTTGATCTGCACATGGTGATCAGCCAGTTGATCTGCACATGGTGATCAGCCTGTTGATCTGCACATGGTGGATAAATATTTAAAATATCAGTTGATTAAAGAGCTGCATTCAAAAGTTATAGGTCATCGAAATGAGTCAGATCTAGATTTTCTTAAAATTGATCTGCGATAACATGAACTGTTACCTAAGATGGCACTTTTTTTGTTCATAAAATTTCTCAAACGCATCAACCAAAGATTGTTAATTAATAAAAACCAAAAAAAAATAATGTGCACTTATTTATAATCCCAAAAGTCATGAGCACTTATTTATAGTCTCTAAAAGTCAGGTAAATTTTTCATAAAAAAATCTGAAGTTAACAAAATAAATAATTGCACTGAATTAAATAATGTTATTTGTAATAAAATAATCATTAAAAAATATCATTACTTATAGCCTTATTATCCCAATAGATAAAAACTTACAACCCTAACTTTATAACAATTTTTTTTTCAAGATCTTGATGCTCTTCTGAAATACTAAGAATATTTCCTAAATACCATAGAGCATCATAAATGCAGTCCACATATGTTCCTGGTTACAGAAACTAGAAGTTTTATTAATAAAAACTCTGCAAGTAGAAAAATACACATTAGTGCAAATACTATGAAACTGAAATTTCTATCAAACTCTTACTTTTATTGAGGTAAGTGACATTGATATAAAACTGTGGTGGTTTCATGTCCCAGGTATTGTAGAAGAAGAATGGTATCTCTCTTCTAAATTGAAGTTTATAATATGTCTTTATATTGAAACTTTGTCAATAAAAATAAATAATATTCCTTTGATGTGTTAATCACACCAGCTGTACATTTTGCTTGATGTGTCAATTAGATCGTTAAGTGACTGTAGACTGGCTCGTGCAACAAGAGGTTTTAATGTTCCATTAACTTTATCACAAGGACTTTTTCCATGCAGTTGCAAAAAAGTGCCACTCTACAATAATGTCAAAATGTTGTTTACAGTAGCATAAGTTGATAATATTTTGTAATTTTCAAATTGTGATGCAGCTCCATCACTAAAATAGATAATGTGTTTAAATGTTTGTAATTGTTTAAGTTTATCAATAATATTATTAATAAAGCAATGAACAGCATCTGTTTCATGTTTCAGATGAACTAATATAACACAAGAAATTTGACTATTAAGTTTTTCATCATTTATAAAATAAACAACAAAGAGGTGCAAAGTTGCCTGGCTATTATTCCAATGAAAACCACTGCATTTTGTATTAGAAAAAGTGAAAACCACTGCATCGTTGAAAACTTTTTCTGCAAAATCAAAAAGAACTATAACTAGTTTTTCTTTTAAATTAGTTTTCAAATGTTGGAAGTAGGTGGCTTGACTTTTTGAAATAAAATAATGCTCTCAAAAATCATCTAACTGTTCATAAACCATTTCAATAAATTCATCTAAAGGTAAAGTCGCTGGTGCTTAAGTACATTGAAAATTTGATTTTTGCCATTGATAAAAATTAACTTCACTAATTTTATTTAAGCCAATTTTCATTATAAAATAACAAAGTGTCAATGTAATCTAACAAAATCTGTTTTCCAGGACATTTATCGCAGTTATGCACCATACAAAATTTCAATAAGCTTTTGTAATCAGCAATACCAGGAATTTTCTGTACAAGGAGCTTTACATTTTGATGGTACTGGTAAACACAAACCACATGCATACCAGAAGTACCATCCACAGGAATGCACTACTTGGGCCTTAACTCATAAAATTTGGAAAATCCAACTTTAAGATAATTACGCTTCTTAACTAAGAAAAAACTCAATATGAAGTTCTTTCATTTTTTTTTTTTTTTTTAATTATTCACCTCCCCAAGGCCCGAGGGGGCCACTACAGTCAAGGAGGCTACTCATTTTTTTTTTTTTTTTTGTAAATCGTGGTACAACCCTCTCTCAACTCTTTAACTCCAAAACAAGAACCTTGACAAGCAAGGAGAAATTAAGTTGAGCTGGAACAATATTGATTGGAACAAGTAGTTTTTGGATGTGTTACTTTATACCATCTACTTTAACTGAAACACTCTTTCTTTCCTGGACAAAGCTTTGAATATTCATTGCATTGATAGAACTGAACAACCCCTGTAATTAAATCTTTGCTAAGTTTTCTACCTGATTTTGTAGAAAGTTTAGATAGTATTCCACTTTTTTTCCCTAATTTTCTGGCTTGTACTACAGATGATATAATGTACTACAGATCTTTTTGAAGTCAAAAAATACCTATGAGTTAAATTTCTTTCAACATTTCTTTTTCTTAGGGTTCATTTTCTTTTGTATTTAATTAAGATCAAATTATTGAAACTTACTTTTCACTTTTTTTGCGTGCTTGTTAAAAGGATTACAACAATATCTTCGATGTTTATTCTCATACCTCAACAAGTAAACTTTCATGATAGTTACAAATAAAATCTATGGGATTTACTTTGCTTCTCCAAGAAAGAAGCTCTTGGTTTAGTCTAAACAGTTCTTGGTAAAATTTACTTTTTTTAGACTTGTTAAACTTGATAAGATAGCACAATTCATTAAACGCTTTACCAATACAGCAAGGAGAAAGCGCAGGCAAACTACTCATTAATTAGTTCTAAAATACAACAATTTATTTGGTTTTATTAGCAATTTTTAGATTGACATACTAGTATTATAAACAATAACTTAACTTTTAAAAATTAGTAATTTTATGTAAGTTTACCTGACTTTTAGAGATCATAAATAAGTGCCCATGACTTTTGGGATTTATAAATAAGTGCCCATTTATTTTTTTGGTTTTTATTAACACTCTTTGATTGATGTGTATGAGAAATTTTATGAAAAAAAAAGTGCCATCTTAGGTAACAGATGCTTTGCATTACAGATCAATTTAAAGAAAATCTAGATCCGACTCATTTCAATAAAAATGATGAAAAAAACTTTTTTTCTTGTAGAGTGAAATTTAATGCAAAAATAGTCCGCTACTTAAATAGCGTTTTCTCAAGAACCATATTAGATATTGATCTAAAATTTTCAAAATATGTTTTTCTCATATATATGTACAAAATCAAAAATTTTTATTAAAATCTGAGATGGTCCATAAAGAACCTCATAAAACTTTTGCTACACTTGGCATGGAGTGATCTTAAAATTTTAATAAAAAGTATATATATTATTTTTAATAAAAAGTATATATATTATATTGTAAATTATCAGGTTCTGGTTAGGTTCTCATTGAAATGTTTATTGAAAGTGGATTTTCAAAGCTCATAAACATACAATTTATTTGCAAAAAGAAACAACTTTTCAGAGAACCTAAGTTACATTATTCTGTTATTTTTGGAGCTAGTTGCAGGTAATAAATAAAATATTTTGTATTAACTTATGTAAAGTTTCAATTTTGAAACTTAGGGAACCAGGAGGTTGTGGTTAACACTTTCTCAATTTAAAATTTATAGTTCTTGCAAATTCTCATCTCATTTGTCACAGAGCTTCACCATCTTCTCTTCTTTGAATCAATTTTATATATATATATATATATATATATATATATATATATATATATATATATATATATTTCTTTTGGAATTCTTTTCTGATGTTAATCATTCCTTATAAAAATGCACAATTTTTTAACAAGCCTTCTGTCTTACCATAAATTCCATTGAAACCTTGTTATAAGTGATTTTTATTTCATCCACTTCTTTACAAGCAGTTGTTAAGCAATATTGATTGTAAAAATCAATATAGTCATAAGAAACTGAAAGAAAATGAAACTAAAAGCACTTTATTTCCTTTTCTTATGACTAAAATAATGTTTAGGAGGAATGATTTGCATTGCAAGATTTTACACGACTGACGTAAAACATTTTATGTTTAAAATAAATAATGTTTATATAACAAGTTATGTTATTTTGATTGTTGAATTTAGCATTTATCACTGATTATTCTATTCCAGGAGTTTTGAGGCTTTTATATATTTTTATTTAATACAAATTAAATTGCTTTAATTTATTACAAACAAAAACTATTACGAAGTCACATTAAAAAGTACCTGATGCCTTTGCAGCTGCATATCGTTTTGGAATACCTAAAACTTCTGGAAAAAGAAACGATAAACTTGCTGAAAATTTTAATGGTTTTATTTTCTCAATTGTTGAAGTTTCCATAACAGGTTTGTTAAAACTATTTTTTGCAATGTACGATGGAATTTTTGACAAATCAAGTCTTTAACCTCACAATTTTAATACACCATTGTGTCAGAAAACATTTTCCAGTTTTAGAAATTGTTTTTAACGTTAAAGGTATCGGCCTATTTTAAGATATTAGGCTGCAACGAAAACGAAATTCACTGTCGCGTGTCGATAAGAAAAAATTAATCGCTTTCTAGGATTAAAGTACTAAAACTCAAACTTTATTTTATCGCACTATTAAGCTAAAATAGCAATGGTATAGCTATGGCTGTCCATAAACGACGTCACGGGGACTCGTAGAAAACCATACGGTCTTGTCGTCGAGTACCGCTAAGAAATGTTCGTGTTAAAATTTAAAAGATAATTACAAGGTTAAAAAATAAAAAAAAGTTAACAAAAGTAAGAAACTTAAAATACTCCATAATAAATACAAGATGCGTTATATCTATTATATATGTAAATTATAGTTGTTAAGGATACACATATACTTTTTATTCATGTTTAAATAAATGGTAAAAATTAAGTTCATGTTTAAATAAATGGTAAAAATAAAGATCACAAAAAATATCAGAAGTATATTGTTAAATCATCGATTGTAAAAATGAGTTCTTTAAGCTTTTGTTTAATATATATATATATATATATATATATATATATATATATATATATATATATATATATATATATATATATATATATATATATATATATATATATATATATATATATATATATATATATATATATATATATATATATATATATATATATATATATTATATATATATATATATATATATATATATATATATATATATATATATATATATATATATATATATATATATATCTGATACAGGCCTACAAAATTATTAACAAAATAGACATTCCCTCATGGAGTGAACCCGATGTCCTTCGTGTTGGGGAGTCAAATAAAATAAAAACTAGAGGATATCATCTAAAAATGACTAGAGAATATGTTCAAAATTGCGAGCAAAAACACCAGTTTTTTTACTAATCGAATAGTGAACCATTGCATTGCCGTCAAAAGTTGTATGCGCTTCATCAGTTAACAGTTTCGAGGCTAAGCTTGATGCAGAAATTTCAAATATATATATATATATATATATATATATATATATATATATATATATATATATATATATATATATATATATATATATATATATATCAAGGCCGTAGATAACTTTTTTTGATGTTTGAGCTAAGCAACTTTGAAACATGAAAAAAATTCCATATTTAAGTATGTTCATATATATAAGGAGTGAGGATGGGAACAATAAAAATCCCAAAACGTCAGCCCCCTCCCCTGCCCCATATAGGAAAGTAATGAGTCAAATTTGTTGATTTTTTTAAATGTTAAACATTATTTATATTCATCGGTGAATTTCAAATTTGATTCAATAATTGTTGATCGGCTTCTATGACCTTATAAAGTTTACAGCCCCCTCTATTTGAGGGGGTATAAACTTTACTACTTTATTTCTTGCTACAAACGCTCCTGGAAGAAGTACATTTAATAGAGTTGAAAAAAAAATGGCACCACTTAGTAAAGAACATGCTGGATTGGTGTTACCACATGACTATTATAGTAGCTATCTGAACGAGAGAGTTATTACAATTGGTGACAATGCAGGGGCCACTGCTGAAATTTGGCCAGGCTTGATTGTTGATAACTTTCCAACAGTGGAAGAGTACATTGAACCCAACAGGGTCTGGGTTACAAGAAAAACTCCTCTTTTCAAGGGATCAGAAATGGTATGATAGTCACATACAAACCATAATGGTATGATTGACATAATGAGTCACATAATGACCATAAGTGCTGTTTGAAACCAAGAAGTTTATATTTCAATGTGATAGTAGATCAATAACTTCAATTTGTTCAACCAAGCGAAGGTTTTAAAATTCCACAATGATAAATAATCTTTCATTTCTGTTCGCAAAAAATGACAACATCCTTCTTTGCTCATCAAGTACGTATCGGTCAATTCCTTACAACTTGTACTCCCATCAATGCTTTTCTTCAGGATACTGGTGTCAACACCCTTCCAGCTTATTCCATAAAGGGACATTCACCATGGGAAAATAGTTTTTGCTAATTTTATAATTTCAGCAACGTTTCATGTTTTTTTTTATAGTTGGTATAAATTTGTTATAAATATTTAAATTTGTTTTTAATTATTAAAATCATTTTAAGGTTCATTTTATTTAATGATTTCATTTAAACTGCAGAATAGCTGCAAGATAATATTTAGCTACTTTATAATAGTAATATAGAAAAGTATAGAAAAGTTTCAATTACTATTACATTTAGTTATAATATTTTATATAATTAAAAATATTTTATCTTCATGATTATAAAATGCAATTTTATAAGTTACTTGTGAATAATTGATAAGGGGCTGTCCATTAATTACGTAAACGATTTTTCTGACAATTTTTACCCTCTTCCCTTTGTCAACAACTTGTCACACTTTCAGAGATCCCCCTATAAAATTACGTCAAAAATTAATTCCCTCCACCCACCTTTTCTTATGTAAAATAAAAGAAATATGAAAAATAATTAAACATTTTTGAATATTAGTAATAGCAATAGTTTACAACTTCAAGAAAAAATGTTTAAAAGTAAAATGTTTATAAAATAAACTTAGTTCAACTTTTAACTTATAAACATTTTTTAAATATATATATTTATCCATTTAAAATTACAAAGGCTTGCGCTAAACAAAAAGTAAATAGGAGTAAAAGTGATTACTACATGCAACACTATTGGTTAAACTTCTTTGAGTGCATGATAGAAGGTAAAATTAGATTCACTTAACTTATCGAAGAACTGCAAGTCGATATTATGTTAATAATAAAAAAATCGTTCCAGTAATGAAATTTAAAAAAACAAAGAGAAACATTTAAACTTTGATGGAGGAGAGCATTCCTTGATGTTTTTCGAAGTTCTTACTATGATAAAGAAATCGTAACTTTTGAAATTTTTGACAAGATCTTTAAGATCTTCATTTACAAAACAAGTTTATATTTTAAATTATTATATTACAATTAATAATTGCAAACTTAATATATATATATATATATATATATATATATATATATATATATATATATATATATATATATATATATATATATATATATATATATATATATATATATATATATATATATATATATATATATATATATATATATACGTAAATGTGCCAATCCTCCTTACTTTAACTTTAGACCTAATCCAATTTCACATTGAAAGCAAACTAATTCTAATAGTCTAGCATAACAAAATAATGCATTTGATAAATTGGGGTTAGTAATCTTTCAAGACTGATGACCTAAAGTTTATAATTTATAAAAAGTTTCCAATTTTTAAAGAGCTACTAACATTTTTTTTTCAATATTATAATAATATTTGTGCATAGAGCTGGAGAATCACATTATAACATTGAAATTTTAGCATCAAATGTATATACCAGGGTTAGCAACCTGCTTGCGAGCAGCAGGTTGCCGATTCTGGTATAAACATTTAAATAATATAATGTAGATTATGTACTTACATAAATCTTTGTTTTTACATCAGGTCGACAAACACTTAAAAAAAAATAATATTGTTACGAGTAAACATCTTGCGTCTGCCCATTTAGTTCTGTATGTGTCAGGCGTTTTCAAAGCACAACACGGTTTAAAAAAAGTAAAATATAGAAAATGTCATTAAAATACTAAAGGTTGGGTGAGTATGTAACACATGGCTACAAACAATACCTAATTTATTTTTTTTTAAGTTTAGTTTAGGGGTCAATAATATAAAATATTTATAACAATCCGTAATAAATTTATAGACTTTTGAAAAATCATAAATGTTCGCTATGTTTAATTTACTAACAAAAATGTGCTGCATCTGGCAACTCTATACTATCGTCTTATGGTACTTGTGCACATTTGCGACACAAGTACCATACGTTATTAACATAATAGAATACTGAAAACATATGTGGAGATAATTTGTTTCCATTTATCGTTTAAAAATTCTCTTTTAACTAATTTAAATCTTCATCAAGTCGATTTTTGAAAATATTGACGGAAGTCGCGTCAATTACTATATGCGGCATGGTATTGCACTGCAACACAACATGGTTCGTAAAGAATTTCTCTCTTGGCATGCAATTAAGTACTCTTTGCTGTGCAAGTCTTTGATTACGAATAACCATAATATACTATAACGACGAAGGACGTTTGCATGGTACGTGAAAATTGATTTCATCGATTTCACGCACGAACTTGAACATCTAAATTAAATCACCTTTTATTCTTCTTTCTTCAAGTGTCGTAAGGTGCGATGCCTAATCTCAGGAATAGTTTTTGTAGCACGGTTTTAACTTTTATCTAGCGCTTTTATGCCTGCTCGTTGGTAAGGTGACTACGCTTGGATAGCGTACTCTAGGTGAGGACGAACATACGTGATGTACACTTCTTTCCACAGTGAAAAACTTGTTTTTTTCAGCCTCTTTAAGGAGTGGTTAGCGTTCACCACAGCTACTAAAACTTAAGCATTACATCTAAAATCATTTGAGATAAGAACTTCAAGATGTCTCACTAAACAACTTCGATTGCAAGTGGCAGGCTGTCTAATCCTTTTATCAATGATATAAACAACTATTTAAATAAAAAATTTGTTACATCTAAATTCAACAATAACGAATCCCTTAATTTTAAATATTTTAGGTTGCCATACATTGGTGATGGTTCTAGAAATATTCAAAACAAAATTAATGAATTAACTAAAAAGTTGTGTAAAAAAGATTTAATTATCAAATTATCGTTTTCTTTTAAAATTAAGCAATACGTCTTTAAGTTATTTTTGTGTTCTCAGCCGAGAACCAAAAGGCTGTATATCCATTTTTTGTGTTTCTGAGAAAATCAACTTATTATGTTTAATTTGTAAAGGTTTTCTGCCAGAATTTCCGACTAATTTTTCAAATATTTTTAAAAGTTGTATCATTCTTGAGACTAGATTTATATCTGTAGGACATACAAACTCTTGGTTCTCGGCTGACGAACTATCAGCGGAAGCGATTTTAAGGTTTACATATATGAATTGCTTTTAACTCGATAAATACTCTTTTAAAATAGTTTTATATCCGTTAAGTTTTATTATAAATTAACGTTTTTTAAAAACTTTATTTCATTTTATTATTTATCGGAAAATATATAATGTTAAATATATATTTTCGAAAAAGTAAATATATAATTTTTTAATCCTGTCAAAAGAAAAAAAGCATTTAATAGTTGAAAAGAGATTTAAGTCAGAAAATTTCTTGATTATGTGGTAGACATTTTTAAAAATTTCTTGATCATGTGATACGCATTTTCGAAAATTTCTTGGTGTAATTGCGACTTGTATATACTGGCTTTTTTTTATATTACAGTCATTTATCTTGACATTAATTACTAGCTTATTTGGTTTTTCTTTATTTTTATTAATATAATTATCTGAAGGGGGTTCAATTTTATGTTATTTTGTATATTAAAAATATTTGTTCAAGCTGTCAACACAAGATCATATTTTAAAAACACACGATCCTAGTTTTGTATAAGTTTTTTTTTTTTTTTTTAGAGTTTCGTCCATCTATCTTTATCTCTCTAATTTAAAAGCTTTAAAAGCTTGAAATATTTCATTACAGCTAATACAAATGACACATTCTTTTCTCTCAAAACTTTATATTATTTATTTATGTAGAGCAAAAAGCGACGTATGCTTAAAATTTATCAACGCAATTAAAATTTAAAAATTCGGCGACCAAGTTGTCAACTAAAAGTTGTAAGTGTTAGGGTTTCGATTTACACACAGTGTTATCTAGTCTTGCAACATTTCCGGAACTCGACATTAAATCTTTGAGCAAAGGTATATCTTTTTCACGACCTAAATACAAAACGAAAAAATTGTTTTTTAGACTTGAAGAAAGATATAGATAAAAGAATCTAGTACGCGAACAGGGAATCCTGAGTACGCAATGCTTAGATTAGTGATAAAAGTGCGAGAAGTGAACGAAAATTAAATAAAACTAAAAATGTATTCCCTGATGCTAGCGCAGAAATTTAGCGGACATCTGACTTCATTTTCCTTGTTTTTTTGTTTTTTTAAAAGAACAAGATTAAAAAAATAATTTTTGAGATTTATTTATTATTTAGTCATTTGACCCTTAATTCGTAAGTAGTATTTCGGTAGAGTATAAATTTGGGGTTTAAAAAGTTTGAAAAGTATTGTAGAGACATGTCTGCATTCTAAATACAAACTCTGGAATCAAAGAACACCATTAAAAAAAAAGGTTTTTTCTAAAATCGAAAAAAAAAAATTTATTTCTATTTTGTTTTAACAGATTTTTAAAATACCTTTGCCAAGCACACCAGTTCTAGCCATTTCTTGTATGAGAGCCATGGGTGCTTTCACATTTTTTTTAAATTCATCTATCGAGCCAATATTTCCACGTGGTTTATATCTACAAACTACAATTGTTATTTCTTTCTTCTTATTTAGAGAAACTCCACAACCCAAATACTTAGTTTCAGTCCAAACAATTTGAGTAAAAGAATAAGCATGATAGTTAATCTTATCGACAAAGTGTGTGTCAAACGAATAATCTTGAATTTTTTTGTACCTAAGGTAATAAAATAGCAAATGTGTAAACAAAACGTTTATTTGTACAAACGTGCTTCAATATAAATCAATTCAATACTGCATAATACCGCATACCAATAGTGAATTGCTTCGTGCAATGCGACTGATACATTGCAGTAGCCATGACACACATATATATTTTCACCATATTTATCTGAAAAAGAATCTGGTGATGGTTTAATTTCACCATTTTCAGCAAGTACTTTTGACCAATACTCAGCTGATTCTGCCAGATCACTATCCCATTTCAACATGGTAACATTATGATAAAGACATCGCAATTGATTATGAGCAAATGGAGCTTCTTCTTAAAAGTTAAAAATCAGAAAGATATTAGTTACTAGTAAAAAAAAAAACATTTAATTTAAAAACATTTAATAAATATTAAATAAATGAAATATGGAGATAATTCTTATTTTTTATATTCATAGATCATCTAAGTCATATTTTTAAAATCCGGAAAATTGTTTGAATAAAATATCCGGGGAAAATCCGGAACTTGTTTTCCCTTATTTTCTTTTTAATTTCGTATTTAGCTAAGTTGTTTTTAATTTTTTTCGACACTTTTCATATTTTTGTATGATTGATGAGTGAAAAAGCTTTAAAAATATATATATTACAAAATTATAAACCTCAACTTGCATGTATTAAAAATGTTTTGGATATTCGGAAAAACTAAAAATTAAAAAAAATATTCGGAATTCCGGAAACATCCGAAAAAAGATAATCCCTGTATATTCAAGTAAAACTATCAAAACAAATAATTTAATATAAAGACTCGGCATAAAATGCAGAATACAAAGCATTCTAAAACTTGATCTTTTCGCATGTAAAAAATTTTTTTTGCAAATTGTAATTGAAAAAAATTAAAGATTACTCGGTGTAGTTAAGGCGATTTACAAATTATTTGAATTCTTTTATTTGAAATTAACATGATTTTATCAGCGTATTAGGCCCATACAAGAGCTTTAGATACTATAATTTTTTTTTGCTTAAGGTTTTTTTATTATTTATAGAAACTTTTCTTTTTTATATATAATTTTCAAACCTATTTACTGCCCCTAATAGTGAATCTAAAGAAAACCATTTTGGAGTCTTTAGATCACATTCGCTCATTGGCCTTAACATGAAATTAGTTAAAATCTTTTCAAAAAGTGCCTTAACCCACTATAGACCCTAGTTCTTATCGGTTCTGACGTATATTAACAATATAGTTGTTAAAATAGAATATTTCTATTAATTTTCACGAAAAATACTAGAATTCCGACTAAGAAAGATTGCCAATAAACGATCAGAACAAATCATATTATTAAAAGACGATGTTCATTTCACCTGAAAAGCGTATTTATTTAAAATATTATTCAAATTTGTACAAGCGATCGTGATTTTAAAAAGATTTTTTAAAAAAAAAGCATCTTTGGTATAGGTTTTTTCGCTAAACATTTCGATAAACATTTATATTTTATAACATGCAAAATTTTTCATTCTAATTTTTTTTCGTTTTTTCATAATTTACAGACTTGATCTTTTTTCGGAAATATGTCGTAGTCAACAAAATATCATACTAACGCTATAACATTTTAAAATTGCCTTAACTACACGGAGTAGGTATTGTGGTTTATCCTCCTTTGGCTAATTGCATACAGACGCTGCATTACCAAGGCCCGCAAAGACGAGTTCAGCTCTTTAGAGAGCATCATAACCCGCTTTGCAGACCAAGAGTAAGTGATTTTAAAAAGAACGAAGGAATTAGAGTGAAAGTTAGAAGTCGAGTTAGAAAAATAGCATAGAGAAAGCGGACAGATTTTGCACTAGATGTTAGAATGTGTAATATTAATTGAAGACCTTGGAATGAAAACCTCAAATGTCCACTTTTATTCAAAATGGATTTATGTTATTTTTTGGTTGCCTATATACAAGTTCATGTAATGACTCTTGTTAAATGTTTCTTTAAAAATTATGTCCTTCAAATTGACTTTCAAAAAAAGGTACTTTTGAAAAACATCGATAGTTTAAATACTCTTCTGAAAAAAAAATCATTTGTGACATTTGAGGTTTTCATTCCGAGGTCTTCAATATCAATATGTTAATTATAACATTATTTAACATTATTTAACGTTATTAAATTTTTTAGATAAAAATTAAAGATTTGATTTTCTCTGTTAAATTCATGTTATTAAAAGTTAATAAACTATTATTTGTAACCGCAACATAGCTATAAACTGAAATCTAACACTCTAACGACCGCAAAACAGCTGCAAACTAGTTTATAAATTGTAATGGTTTTTTAATTAAGTTTTATGACTAGTTCATTAATTTGCTGACTGATTTATTAAATTAAGAAAACTACTTACTCATTACATCTATCTCATCTGCCACGTCAACGTCCAAAAATATTTTTTTTTTCGATTCTATTAAATAATAAAGTTTTTAGTTTTGATTCTACTAACGCTTTTAAATTTAGTTTTAATTCTATAGAGTTTTTAGTATTATTCCTATGAAATTTAAAGCACTATATTATTAATTAAAAAACTAAATTCAAAAACATATAATATAATAATTTTATATACCTTCTTTAGGGGGCTTAACATGTTTAGAATAATCCCCAATGTTTGCACGTGGGTTGTATCTACATACTACATAAGTTAAGCTTGTAAGATAATTGCTACAACTACCACAACCTAGATATTTGACATCATCCCAAACAATTTGAGTGAATGCACCAGCATAAGTATCAACTTGCGCTAAATACCGGTAGTACTTGCCAAATTTGTACCTATATATATGTAGATAATAACGATATAGAATCAGTTTAATTTCATGTCATATAATTTTCCTGATTATGAAATTAGACTGATCCTATTATATCAGTTTTTAAGCAGATAACAGATAATCATGGCAAAGACCAACTCACCTAAGAGATAGAAAACTCTAAAAAAACACCTGTTTAAAGATTTAAGATTAATGAACTCCTTCTACTCGTACCCATAAGCATAGAAAACTGTTTTAAAAGAACATAATGTCAAGTTTTAAATACACGATGCAGCATTACATGCCGCACTCATTAACAAACAAATTTTGTTGGTCTTAGGTAAGTCATTTGTATAAATTGTTTATTAATTATGTGTATAATGTGTATAAGTTGTGTATTTGTTTTTAAGTTGGATGAATGTCAGCTGATGGTATTTTAAAAGCAGAAATAAATAAATGACATTGAGATAAAACAAGTGAATGATTATATATAGCAAGACAAGTGAATGATTAGATATAGCAAGACAAGTGAATGACTAGATATAGAAAGACAAGTGAATGATTAGATATAGCAAGACAAGTGAATGACTAGATATAGAAAGACAAGTGAATGATTAGATATAGCAAGACAAGTGCCTAATATAATGTTAGAATATGAAGTTAGAAGTTTTAGTATATATATGCAGGATAAAAGAAAAAAAGATAAGTGAAAAAAGAATGTATTTAACATTGTTCTTGATAATGTATTGAGAAATGTTAAAGAGGTTTATTGTCTGTAAAAATGTAAACAATGATATTAATGCAGACGCAGATGGTTTTGAGGGAGTACATGGCAGAAAGAGATTTAGTCTAAGAAATGTTAAAAAAGAAATGTTTTTAGTAATTTCAGACGCCAAAAGATTGACAATCTGCAATATATGTTTTAAAAAAAAGATCAGAAAGTAACTTATGAGTCAGTTAAGCATTTTTTTGCTGGCATCAGAGACTGCAGTATGCTTTTAATTATTATCTTGTTGAAATATCCGTCCTTGTGGCATTTATCTTTAGCATAAAAAAGCATTTTATCATTGATGATCTCCTTAAGCACATGCTGATCCATAATTTCTTTAATACAAAGAATAGGTTCAATACAATTACGGCTGAAGCAACCCAAAACCATAATTTTTACGCCACCATGGTTAACAGCTTGTTGTTGTACTTATGATCGAGTCTCTTGCCTGTAGGATGTTGAACATATTTAATTCCATTTAATCCAAATAGCACGAACTTAGACTCATCACTTCAAAAAACCTTTGCACACTAATTTGATTTCCAATCAATAGATGTTTTTTGTAAACTTAACTCAAGCTTTTAACAGTTCTATACAGAAACAAGTGGTTTTTCCACTGGTCTTCTGCCAAGTTTGGTGGTCGACACAGAGCATTTAATTCTTTTAACATTCTTACTAGCAATTTTTCCCTTTTTTTATTAATATTTTTGGGCTGACATTTTAACTTCTTGTATTTGGTTGTTCCTTGAGGTTCATATTGTTAAACAAGTTATTCTACAGCAGTCATTAAATTAATTTATAATTTAACAATAAGACATTTTTTATTCAACTTTTGGCCTAATTTTAAGATAAATTTTTTATAGGAGAACTATTTTCTTTTCCTTTTCCTATTTTGAATTAAGAAAGAATTATATAATTAAGATTAAACTTGTATAAAAAAATAATTAAAATATTGCACAAAACCTAAATAAATTATTACCTGTATTAATAAAACTACAAATATCCTAAAACTTTTGAGCTGCATAAACTTAGTCTATTTTTACAACATGTGATTTTATAGTCACAGCACTTGCTACCTAAAGTTTTCTTAATAATTGGCCTAAATTAAGTCTTTGGTATTAAAAATGTTTGCATAGGCCTTAAAATTCTTATTCTTGACCTTGATCTTAAAACTCTTGGTCTTGACCTTGTCCTTGTAACTTTCGACTTTGGTCTTGTAACATGCCTTGTAACATGTGGCATTGGTCTTGGCCTTGGCTTTGCTATTTTTGGCCTTGTTAACAACTGTGGTTTTAAAACACAAGTGGACTTAATCTTAATCAAAAAACATAAAAAATGGGTAAGTTACATAGGAGTTATTACATGATTGAAGGTAAAGACAAATACAAAAATTATGAACATAAAATTGGTGGAAAATCTGAAAAGAGGTTTTTGTAAAAAATTGTAAAATAAAGAGTTTAATTAGAATAAAGGTCTGCAGTGAAAATAATATAATAATAGTAATAAATAAATAATAACAATAAATAAAATCTGCAGTGAATAAGGTCAGCAGAACTGATAACCAGTAGTAAGGCAAAAGCTACTCAAAGTACTCAGTTGGCTGAAATGTTAAAGGCTTTAGAAAAAAATGTTAAAGGCTTTTAGAAATGTTAAAGGCTTTAGAAAAAAATGTTAAAGGCTTTTAGAAATGTTAAAGGCTTTAGAAAAAAATGTTAAAGGCTTTTAGAAATGTTAAAGGCTTTAGAAAAAAATGTTAAAGGCTTTTAGAAATGTTAAAGGCTTTTAGAAATGTTAAAGGCTTTTAGAAATGTTAAAGGCTTTTAGAAATGTTAAAGGCTTTTAGGGGATGTGGGTACTCAGATTTTTACGATACAATAGTACATGAAGCAAAATTTCAAATATATATATTTAAAAAAGAGTTCGATGTTAATATATATAATAAATAACACAGATAATTGTAGTTTAAAAGAGTTAAAAAGTTTGTTAAAAAATTGTAGTTAAAAAGAGTTCGATGTTAATATATATAATAAATAACACAGAGAATTGCAAAGAATTAATACAAGACAAAAGTGATTAGGGGTAAAACCAATTAAGACAAGTTAGGGGTAGACCCTATAAGAATTGTCAAGAATAAGCTGAAGTATAAAAATACTGAAAAGTGGTCACGAGTCATGACCATAAAAAAATGGTCACGAGTCATGACCACAAAAAAAGGTCACGAGTATGAGTTGAACAATAGGGTGACAATTGTTTTACACTTTTTTAACTTTTTTCAAAAAATGCAAATACACTGTGTAAATATCTGTTCTCCATCTATATACTAGCTTTTATTGAAATTTTTAGCTTATTAGGATCATTGGAACAGGTAGATGTAGTTTTTTAATAACTTGAATATTCATTGTTTTTTGCCAACATACTGCAAATGTATGTAAAAAAGCACATTTTAGTTTGCATAATTACTGTTTTATATTATTAGTATTGTTAACTTCAATCTGAGATAATTAGCAAAAAAGTTTCACAAACAACGCATAACAATATCTATTTCAAATTAACAAAATCATTCTGATAAACATTCTTTAAAATCTGTTTTTGATTTTTTTTGCACAACTAGCAAAACATTTTTGTCTCTTTAGTCTCTCCTCAGAGTGTGAAAAGTTCACAATCTTTTGTATAACTTCAATGTTTCTTTCAGAACAATCATTTGTGGTTTTTTAATAAAAATAAAAAATTTCTTAAACGAGGGTAATTCTGGCATGCTTCCAACCAAATCATTTTTTCCTTTACTAAGTACAAAACAACAAAAAGAAACCAGCTTTCACAAGCAACAAGTTCACAAACAAGGCCTTCAAAATGTCAGACTTTATTTGAATTTAAAGTTCAGAACCAGCAAGAGTCATGACTACTGCTTTAAGATAAAGATACCTATAGTGAGATTTAAACTATTTAAAAGTGAAGTTTCTACACCAATATCCCATTCCTCCCTTTTGATTTTTGCTACTTTGAATGAATTGAAATCATTTAATATTGAATGTTCAGCAAGATTGGATTTTAAAAAACCAGGAACATAAAATTTAACAATCATTAGACAAACTTAAACTGCTGGTTTGGTGATTTAAATAGTTATAACTGGCAATGTCAACTTTAAGGCATTTTAAGGTTGATGAAGTTTTTTAGCTTGGCAGACTGAATTTTAAGATAAGTATTCAACAAGATGCAGGGAAAAATCTCAATTCAACAAATTTAATATATACCTTCGTCTCCAGTACGTCTGATGAATTCCAAATCCAATTATGAGAGTATTCTCATCAAACTTTTTAAAACTAGAAAAGGCACTACAAGTAGATAAAATGGAACCACAAGTAGATAAAATGGAACCACAAGTAAAAAAATGGAACCACAAGGCACTACAAGAAGAAAAATAGGACAAAATTTTCTCATTACTTCTTAAAGTTGGAGTAAAGGGCCAACAGCAAATACTTGGTATGAAACTTTAAAATATTCTGATAAATTTTGAATTACTAAAGCTGGATCAGATGCTTTACCTGTGTCACTTGAAACAATTCTTGAGAGAAGATCGTCCTTGTGTTGAAGTACAGGACTAGTAACAGACACAACAATTCTATCTCTTGTAACTGTTAGTTGGATTTCCTTAAACAAATGCGTAACTAGCTTGCCATCAAAGAGAAGGACAAAATTTTTTCCCTTTATTTCTTTGATATAACTTCTGTCTAATTTTATTTTTGTGATTTTGAATAGCCTCAAATCTGACTTAAATCTCTTTTTAACATTTTTTCAACACAATTTAACTTTTTTTATATTTACTCCAGGTAGTTCATGATACTGGCTATAAACATTGTTTGATCTTGGAAGCTTAAACAGGTCCTTACACTGAGAGAAGTTGTAGCTGCAACTAAGCTACCTTGATTAACTTCTTTATTGACAAGAATTGAACCGATCGAAGCATGAGTGGTACATTGTTAATTTCCTTCTTTTTTTTAGCGTTGTTTGATGTTTTATGTTGATACTCATCCTCATCAGAATTATAATTAGTAATATCTATCATCAATTACAGATTTGATAGATCTACAATAATATTAACAAAAAATGAAAATGAGAAAGTATAGTTACAGTTTATTCTATAAAGTAATATACAATACGCATGTAAAATATGCAATCTAGATTTTTCATGATAAAAATTACCTGATTCAGATAACTTTATCTTGTTTGAATAATCAATCAGCATTTTTAATTGAAGGTTCTTCTAAATCTAAGTAATCGTAGTTCTCCTATATTGATATTGGGCATTTTCATTGACCTCTATTGACATTTTTTTCTTATAATCTGTATACATACGGTATATCTCTTATCTACGTTCAATCTTTGCTATAAGTTCTTTATCTAAATGCTCAATTATAAAATGTTTTTTAGCATTTTTCTGATCTTCTGAAAATG
Organism: Hydra vulgaris; assembly: GCF_022113875.1. Taxonomy (NCBI): domain Eukaryota; kingdom Metazoa; phylum Cnidaria; class Hydrozoa; order Anthoathecata; family Hydridae; genus Hydra; species Hydra vulgaris. The sequence continues at coordinate 13,921,512 of NC_061169.1, forward strand.
CTAAATCTTCCTATTTACTCTCTATTTCTTGGCATATCTTGACTATGATGGGTTTTGCAAAAAGAACACCCTATTGAACAAACTTTAATACTTCTACAATTTGTAAGCAATCGCTTCACAAGAGATGTAGTGGTACTCATAATATTGTTGGTTTCAACAATAAATTATTCAACAAAATTATGAGTAAAGTACTCATAATATTGTTGGTTTTAAGTGTAAAAAATGTAATTTCATTGAATAAGTCAATAAAGAGATTAATATAAATAGTGGTGGAACAATAGTCTGTTGGTAATCTTGACAATAGTCTCAGACAATAGTGTTGGAGTGTTGTTATCGTAAAGTGGAGTGAAGTTATTTTAAAGAAAACTAGGCATTAAGAGTATGAATAAGACACAAGTTCAGAGAACTATCTTTTTTACTAATAGCAAGTGGTATATCGTTAAAGGTTAAAGGAAAGTTATAGACCAACATGTCCAGATTATTATAATGTATGGCAGTGAAACATGAGCGACGAACGTTAATAATGTCTAGTGTATTGAAAAATCAGAAAAATAAAACTATTAGTTAAATGTGACTCCAACAGAATAAAAAGAAGCAACAATTTTAAAAAGAGATTGAGAATAGTGAATGTATCTGTCAGGGTGCATTGCAGAATATTTTGACATGTAGAGTGTAAAGATGCAGATAATTGGGTACAGCATGAGAGGATTGGACATGAGAGGTAGCAATTTCAAGAAAAAGATTCAAAAGTACAAAAAAAAGAGTGCATTACAAATGATATAAAAAAACTTCGATATCAAATGATATAAAAAAGCTAAAAAAAGGAAAGAACATATTCAAGATTATATATATCAGAAAAACAGCCAAAAAACTGTGCAAAACTTGCCCACAAAAAAAAAAAGAATAAAGCTTGTCAAATATTTTTTTATTCCAAATAACTTTAAATTAATCAATTTAAAAAAAGTAAAAAATAAATACAAATATAAATTTGTAAATAAATAAACAAAATAAAAAATTACCAAAACTCAACTGCTTTGACAGGTTCATATATATCAGTGGATAAAGCATATCTATATATATTTTCACTGTAAAAACTAGATTCTGGTGAAAACTGGAGTTTGTTTTGATTAGCTATATAATAAGCCCAATCCTCAGCATTAGCAGCAAGATTTTCATTCCATTTCAAATCTCCCACAAAATGATTTTTTCTGTAGTTATTATGTTCTTCCAAAATTGCTAAAAAAAAGTTTATTTAGGGAATCTTAAGAAAAAATCTTCAAAAAACAACTAATTCTAAATATTATAGTCTTTTTGATAGTGATGTGGCTAAGGGCGATTAAGGCATATAACAGGGTTTAACATAATTTATAAAGATAATACCCTAATATTAGGTACGCAATTTGTATATATAAGGTATGCCTATGCATCAGTTTGATTTGGCTTATTATCCAATGCTGATGCATTGGCAAATGCTGAATAATCAACCGATGCCATCAGCCGATTAATCGACCAATAGTTTAGCCAATTAATTGGTTGCTGGTAATTAATAGCATAGGTTAATAGGTCGAATTACTTCTGATAAATAGGTACATATTGAATATGTAATTTAAACCTTTAATGTTATAATAATACCCTTAAATAAATACATTAAACCTATTATTAGCCTTAATCGGCCTTAGCCAATGGCACATCACTACTTTTGGATCAACTAGTTGAAAAAAATTTAAAACCAGGAGATAGGAATGAAAACCAGGGTTATGAGAAAAAAAAATTTAAAATCAGGGTTAGGAGTGAAAACTTTACCTGAAGACAACACATCTGTTCATAATGTAACAATGGCTTAAAGTGAGGAATTAAAGTACAAATTGCTTAACCACCCACAGTTTGGTCAAACTTGGTATCCAGTAACTAATATATTTTTCCAATATTGAAGGTTTACATCAAACCATTGCAAACATAGATGGCTATATTGCAGACAAAATGAATTTTATAATATTGAAATAGAAATATTAAGTTGATGAGAGCAAGTCAAGGAAGATAAAGCTTTAAAAAAATTGTTTTTTGTTACTATTTTAGAATATAATCTGGCCCACTTTTTTTTATTTATTTTTTATTGCATTTTTATCATTGTAATATTATAGTATTATATATTTCTATGAAATATTTAATATATTAATTTTATATGTTTTAACTTTATTATTATTATACATTTATAACTAATTGTATGGTTATTTGCAGTCAGTTTTCATTAAAATGTTACAAAGAGCAATCACAAATTTTTAAAACAGTATAGGCAATAGACTATCAAAAGGGCTTTAGGTAGGAAAAAAATGGAGCAATTATCTTTTTATTTCGCCGGTTTAATGAGGTAATGAGAGATTTCAAAATGAGGTAGAGGGACAATTTTTACTGTTTTTTAAATGAAATTTTTTTTAATTTTTTGTATTTTAAAGTCATAAGGATACACAATAAAGAGAAAATTAAAACCTGACTTGCCTACTGCTTTATTCTTTGCTTTTTTATGTAACAGGCTTATAAATAACAAAAATTAGAGTTATAGTTTTATTCAGTCTTCAGCTCCCACTAGGGAGTAGTGTTGGGAGTAGGGAAGACTGAATAAAATGCCTTAGATAATTGCTCACTGTGATGACCAAGCCCAGTGTAAATTTTGATAAACTCTTTGATGTAGTGGAAAATAATGTGAATTTTTGGAGTCAATGTGACTGGAAGTGTCATGTAACATTCTTGAAATGTAAAAATCTGGGACAGATTGTTTCAGAAGCAAGAATGAACAAAAACTTTCAATACATTTGAAAGTCTTGACGAAGCTCATTGCAGGAGAAAATTATTGTGTGGTCACAAGCTCACTTAAGAGATATGTATTGTTGAAAAGCTTCTTCCAGTCATTTCCAGGTAACTTTCCACTGTCGTAGGTAATAATGTTTAAATGCAACTTAGACACTAGAATCCAGAATTGTGGATCCAGTAAGAGTTGTTGTCATTTGGCCTGTGTGTTGTGTTGACTGTGTGATCTCCTCGTGTCAACAATGCTCAAGCTGAGCTTCAAGAAGTTTTCACCACCAACAATCCCAATTTTGATGATACTGCTTGAAATTTGACCCTTTTGTGCAGTAGTGAGGAAACCCCTTTTTTAGCATTGCCAGGCAGAGATCATAGATTTTTACATGAGAGCTTTGTAGACTGCTGTATAGTGCATATTATTGTGATGTGCCAACTTAAAAAATAAAGCATGAACTGTCAGTGGGCTATCTTGGGGGAATTGATGCTTTGAAAGCTGTACATTCTGGCTAGCTCAACACTGATTGGACCACTGTCTAGTTTTTGCAAGCTACAAGTTTTTGAAAAGATGGGAATTTTCATTATAATGGAGCAGAAAAACTATTCAATACATTGAATTTGCCCTGAAAAACAAGAGTTTGTAACCTTCTAGAAGAGCTTAAACATATTCTAGTTACTTGATTTAGATTAAATCTAGCCTACTAATAAGAATCCATTATTTCTAGTTTAAAATATTATGTAGAAGCTTTTAAAATTCTTCCAAAAAGATAATCAAATGTTTTTATCTATTCACAAATTGGACAATACATATTGTAATAAAATTATAATGTATTGGGCTTTTAGGACATTTAAAATTGATTGATTTTTGAAAAAAAAGTCATTCAAAAGAATTTTGAGTAGTGGCAAACTTTAAATGGCTTATCGTTTTGCTAAATTTTGTGAACCAATTAAGGAATGTATTACTTACCAAGGAATGTATTACTAACCAAGTGAGGAATGTATGAAATTCTGCTTTTCTTGTTGTGGAAATTTTGTTCCCCCAAAAAAATTACTTCAATTTGGGAACTCGTTAATTTCAAGGAACTTCATAACTACTTAAAGTATATTCCAAAATACCTGTTTAAAAAGTCTTAAAATGTAATTATAATCAGTTAAAAAACTTGGTTGCCTTATTTTTGTATCCTTATGATTTTATTAAGCAAAAAATACAAAAGCAGTAAAAATGGTTCTTCTACCTGCTTCACTTTGAAGCCTAGTAAATCAGCCAAATAAAAATATAATTACTCTATTTTTATACTAAAAACTTTTTGAAAACTCAATGGCTTTATACTGTTTTAAAAGTTGTAATGCTCTTTGTAATATTTTGATGGAAACAGATAAATATGGTGTATTAAATTTTGCTTTCTAGTTGGTATGTTTGCGCATCAAATAGGAAAAAAAAAATTTGAAAAATAAAATTTTATCATTAAACCGATCATAGATAGGTATTGACATACCGTTTTATTCAACTGGAATATTTTTTATTTTGAAAATGTTGCAGAGACTGTCTAACTTCAAACTCAATTTTCATTCTCGGACAGTGTAACTAGATTTTAATTTTTTTGCCAAATAGAATTTTAGTGTATTATGTTTACAGGACATGTCATTTTTTTGGTCCTTAAGAGCTAGCTCCTTTGAGGGCTAGCCCTAAAATTGACATACTGTAAATTAATTTAATATTTCCTAAAAGGTAACTAAAATCAATTAAATGGTGTAATTAACTGTTTATTTAAATACTACAAAAAAAATTTTCATTAGTTTTTTTTTAAACTTAATAATGAAAAAGAGAATAATATTTGTAGCATATATAATGTGCATGGCAGACATTTTCTTTTAACAATAACTTTCACATTTACACATGCTGCATGCACAAAAATAATCTATCTGGTTATTTACAAACTACTTTTCTGATACTAAAAATAAATATCCCAACTTAAAAAAAAAAGGAAAAAAAAAGAAAAAGAAATGGCTGAAATGAAATGGCTGCAAAAAAAAACAAAAAGATCAAGTTTAGCTCATCAATAAATAACTTTTTAAAGATTGATCACAAAGTTTTTAAGAAGAAATAAAATTATTTTTACTTTAAATTTCTGCATTATATTATTTTTCAATAAAAAAGATCTGTAAATTGATAAAATTTATTAGTACAATTAATAACGCAGATAGGTGTAGTTTCAACTACAGACATTTTGCCCAAAAATATAATGAAAACTAGATAGGGAAAATGATGTTTTCCATGTGTGACAAAATGTGAAAAAAAATGCAAATAAAATTAACTTTTAAAATAACAAGCTACAGCCCAATGATGAAGCCAGCACTTTTTAACGCACTCACAATAAATTACAATTGTAGACAAATGTGTTATTGCAGTCTGAGCATAAAACATCTGATCATAAAACATGGCACACCAACTTCTTTTGTAATTAACAATAAACATTAAAATGTTACATAAAGCAAACTAACTTCTTTTGTTATTTACAAAAAGCACACTAACTTCTCTTATTATTGGGAAGATAGAGATGCAAAAGTTATTTAAAAAATATATCTAGATGAAATATATTTTTACATAAAGATTAACAAAATATTAAATAGGGGAAAAAAAATTATTTTAATTTTTTTAACATTTTAAAAATTACACTTGTTTTTAACTTAAGTTGTTCTTAATTTAAAATAGTTTTAAATAGATAACTTGGAAACAATAAAAATTATTTAGTTACCATACTGAGTTCCTTCTTTTATAAGATTATTGCATTTACTTTTTTCAAAACTATGTTTTGTTATCTGCAAAAAGGAAAATAAAGAAAAATAAATAATAACATAAATTATAATCTGGTAAGAGAAAATTATTTACATACATTACGAAACTTGATAACTGTAAGTGGTGCTTTAACATGTTTAGAGTAGTCTCCAATGTTTGCACGTGGACGATATCTACAAACAACAAATACTCTATCCTTGCTATTATCACGACAGCTACCACATCCCAAAAACTTAACATCGTCCCAAATTATTTGAGTAAAAGCACCAGAATTAATGCTAGATTTAGAAGAATAATCGTAGCTATCACCAGTGTCATACCTGTAATTCGTAATAAACTTTATGCTTAACCATGCAAAAAACAAATATACTTTTTTAATTTTCGGTACTAATCTACATTATAAACTAAAAAATCAATGACAAAAAAATTTACAAATAATCAACTTACCAGTGATCAACAGCATTTGATAAACTAAATTGTTCAATTGAACTTTTAAAAACATTTTCACTGTAAGCAAGTGATTGCAAAGAAAACATTAAGTAACCATTTTTTTTCAAATTATAAGCCCACTCTTGAGCACTTTCTGCAAGTTTATCATCCCATTCAACATCGGGTACACCATGATGTTGTCTGTATTGATTATGTGATGATAGCAACACTAAAACATAAAAGTATTGTATTTATATGAACTTGCACTTTGTATAAATTATGTAATAGATTGAAAGGTGGGTACCATTAACATGTATTGAATGCTTTTAATTATGACTGGTTGACAATAAATTTAACTTATTTTAACCAAAGCTACAGCCATAAATTAAATGAAATAGCTAACTCACAGGCCTACAAAAAGCTTTTGTCTTGTCAAGATTATTATAACTTTTTGTTGGTATTCAAGGAAATTTGCTGAATCAGACAATGACTTTTATTTTTGACATTAGTTTTAACTTTCATTCTAGTTTTTTTAGTGATAAAATGGAATAACAACCAATACATTAAAAACAACTAACGTCAACATATTTTTATGTAATAAACATGTAGAAAATAAAAATCAACTTTAAAAAAAAAAAAAAAAAAAATTATGTAGTAGGATAAACATGTAGTAAATGAAAATCCAAGATTAAAAAAAGGCTGTAATAAAATTTAAAATTTATAAGAACTTTCTTTTGTGCAGTTTGCTTCAATGTTGAAAATCAGATGCATGGTGTTTCAAATTCCAACAGAAGTTAGACATCCTTTTGGATACACAACTTCTCTGTACCATTCCTGGACTTTCTTTGTACCATTCAAGGACATCATTACATGTGAAATGATGTCCTGGAAATATTTTTGTATCTTTTGTTCATATACAACTTCACTAAGATTTTATTAAAGTTTTAAGCATTTCACAGTTCTTCATAAAAACTAACATTCTGGTTACATAGAAAGTTTTTTCCACCCTCTGCGAATGAAAGCATTAAATCAATACCGTTCATTGATGTACAAAAGTTGGCATCTTTAAGTGCATCTTTAAGTTCATTCTCATTGCTTAAATATAGAAACACTATGAAATATAATTAAAATCATTTATAAGTTTATTTCATTTTTTACACACTTTTATTTAACTCACACTGTATGTTGTATGCGTCAAATTTTGTAATTAATTTTTCAACCACTTCTACTTTTCCAATCATTCTGATACTTTCTAAACATGTTTAGTTCCAATGACAATACAACCCTTAATCAGTTTCAGAAGCTAAAAGGGTTCAAATAATATGCAATTAAGATAAACTTTTTGTACGTAAAAATTTATTTTAAGTAAATTGATAGTTTTTATATCATATAACATGATTTACGTTATATAAATATTTACGTTATATAAATATTTATAGTAAATTTATTTACGTTATATAAATATTTATAGTAAATTTATTTACGTTATATAAATATTTATAGTAAATTTTTTTATGTTATATAAATATTTAAAGTAAATTTATGTAATTAGAAACTTTCTTGTTTTGTTTATAATCATTTTCACTGCTTTTTTTATTGTGACTGAAGGGTTGAAGACAATGTAACATTAAAAATATTACAATAAACAAAACAGAGAAGAATCAAAAAACGAACCAGAGAATTGTGTAAAATTAGAATCAAATACTTATCATCATTTTACTGTTTGTTTATAACTTTTAGATAATAATTATCTTAAAATAATGATTAGGATAATCTTAAAATTGTTTTTAAATTAGTTTAAATTGGTTTTTATTTTTTGTTAACTCTGGTTTTATTTTGAGTTTTTTATCTTGCTTTGTTATTTTCCCTGGTTTCTTTTTGAGATAATTGCATTTATCCATCTTTCCTGAAAACAATGATGCAATCAATGTCAGGCTTGCTGTCCTTAAAGATTGATTTTTTTTTTTTTTTAAATCTTTGCTTCCAACAAGGCTGCAAGCAACCACTAATTAGTGTTGGAAGTTACTGGAAGAGAAAAGATGAAGATTGTAGAGCAAGATAACGATTGACAGACGACTTAAAAGATTGCAAATTATATGAATCAGGAAAGCAAGATGAAGGAAGCGAATTCCAAAGAACTGATGTTCGAGGAAAAAAACTAGACAAATAAGAGTTTTTGGAGCACTTAGGAACAGTAACAGAAAAAGGATGAGACTTAATTGAATGACAAGTAACACGAGAATGAATTTTAGGAGATGGTACAAGAGACACTAGCTCTTTAGAGCAGTGCCCATTATAGTATTTGTAGAAAAGAGAAAGAGAAGCAACATTACGACGATGTGACAGAGATTGAAGGTTGGCTGCAAGAGCAGGTCCAACTATGTTTACAATGCGTTTTTGCACCTAGTCTAAAAGAGAAAGGGCATCATTAGAAGATCCGCCCCAGATATGGCAACAGTATTCCATACAAGGCCGGATTTGAGATTTATAGAGATAAAGAATAGAATCCAGAGTAAGAAGGTGAAACTGAGCACTGACTAGGATTAGAAACAAGACATAAGTCTAGTAGAGAAGGTAAATGATTCGTGTGGTCTGGAAAGCGAGTTGGAAAGTTGACTATTTGAGTTAGGGATTGAGAAAGGCAAAAGTTGTGGGCCTTAATGCCTGCGGAGTCACTGACACTAGAGTCAAGCCATTCAGTGTGATGAACATTAAAGTCACTGACAACAACAATATTGGCTGATGGATAAAGAATGAGGGCTTGGTCTTTTGTTCATATACAACTTCACTAAGATTTTAACTAAGATAATCAGAAATAACATCAAGAAGAGTGCAGTCTTAAGATAAAGGAGAGTGATAAAGAACAAAGAGAAAGGTGATACCGTGAAGTGGTGCTAAACGAAAGCACATAAAAGCGGAGTCTGTGGATTCAAACCTAGTTTCCCGACAAATGGGTGAATTCTTACGAATGTAAATGCCTAGATTTAGCATGTGACTATTGGAGTCTTTACGAATTAAAGGAAGATAACCATCATCACTAAGATCACAAGATGAGACAGTTGAACTCAAATTAGTCTCACAAAGAGCTAGTAGGTCTGGTGAACTTTGCAAGAGATAAGACTCAACAGAAGAAAAGTTACTTCAAAGACCACGAATATTTGGTGAATGATAGGTTTAGCAAACTTGGTGATGACTGTGGTTTTTTGTGTTTTATAGTTTTTGTTACTTTATTCATTTTTAAATTTGTTAAAGAACTTGACTCAAAACATAGATAGTACTCAGTACACTGTTTTATAGCACAAGCAATCGCCTCATTTCCACTAATAAACCCTAAGCCGCAACAAAAGGCTCCAATGTGGCCTTGGCAATGCACACTAAAAGTACAAACAGGGACACCATCCATGCGCAACATGGCACTGTTAGTACTCTGATATTTTTCAGCTGTTGATGGAATCAGCCTCTCTGAGAGCTACCACAGAGTTCGGGAAACCTGACTACCAGCTGGCCTCAGAACCATAAAACTGAGGTTTAGAGCTGTACCTTCATTTGGAGATAATAGAATAAGTTGCCTAGTCATAAAAACAGAGACACAAGCAAAACCCATGCATCGAGTCAAGAAGATCCAGCGTTCAACATCCTAAACTGGAAACAATGTATTAAAAATACATCTGCACCAGCCTAATAGATCGAGAAGGGGTGCGAGGCTGGTCAACAGATAGAATTTGTTTACCCCTTAAGTCTTTGCATAGGAGGCCTTCTACAAGACAGCAGCCGGATGCATTTAACATCTGTCCAAGATGAGTATTTTTATCGAGACACCGTCTCTAGCCTTTACTCAACCAAGAGCCCCAAGGCAGGGGGTGTTTTATGTCGGAGTTTGCATCTCCTAGCCTAGCCTAAAAAGGCATATCCTACAAGGCAACAGGACATGAAGCAGATTGTGCTGGGTTACATGTTACCAGTAGCAGGATAAACCTGACCTGACTGAAAGTTTTGGCACTATATCTATCTATATTTATTTATATCTTTCACAATGCTCACAAAATTGCAACAATCAACCCAAAAGCCTGATCTCCAAATTTTTCAATGTCTGGTCAATCAAATTTGCTTTTCTTGTCTAAATCATTGATCCAACTCGTTTACATTATCTCTCTTAACTGAAATGGTCCCTCCTTTATAAGATGAATACAAGAAAAAAAATATGCATGTTTTGAAGGGCATGCATACTTCTACATAGAAAAAAAAAAAATTGCGGTTACCCTCTCCCAACTCTTCAACTCCGAAACATGAACCTTAGACAAGGCATCTGTACAGTGAAATAAGTTGAGCATGGAACTACTGGGGGACATAGCAGGGATCAAACTCAAAACTTCATACAAATAAAGTGAGTGCTTAACTTCTAAAGCATTACCAACAACATTTATACAAACATATATATATATATATATATATATATATATATATATATATATATATATTTATATATATATATATATATATATATATATATATATATATATATATATATATATATATATATATATATATATATATATATATATATATATATATATATATATATATATATATATATATATATATATATATACACACACACTTCTACATTTGAAGTATGCAAAAAATATGCATGTTTCATGTGATTTAAGTGCCTTGGAAATAAAAAAATTAAAATAAGATTTGATTTGGATTCAAGAATTTTGATATCAATTTAGTAAACTATAAAAAAATAAAATTTTACCTTTGAGCATCTTCAATTTACAATTTTAAAGAAAAATTACTTTAAAAATTACTGCTAGAAATTACTTTTCATTGAAATAGTTTTTTGAGTTATTAAGCATTATATTATCAGAGTTAAGCACTTGAACTTCTAAACACTTAAACAATTATACTCCTTATTATTGTTTATAAAATTTAATTTATATTAGAGGCAGAGGCAGCTTGCCATTAGGAGCTGTAGGGACCTGACCCCACCAACATTTGTTCAAATTATTTGTTTATCTTAAATCATTAGTTTAAACTATCACTAGGTCAACATTTTCTAACCCTATTTAATGTGTACAGTATAATAATGAATGATGAGCCACTTATATTTTTTTCAGTAAAGAAGACATACAGCTCTGAGCTAGTAGCAATTAAGAATAATAGTTATTGTGTAATAGGAATATGGCATATTATGTTTGGCATGTATTTTTTTAACCACTATTATAATCTGGTCAAAGTAATGCGACTATTATAAATCGTCAAGCATAGTTTTATTTAGAAAAGATGCAATTTTCAACATAAAGTACTGTGGGGCTTGACTATAGATAAGTCTATGGATTTGATTTTTTCATAAAAGCTTTTCAATGAATGTAACATGATATTAATGATCATTATTTTGGGAAAATTATTCATGAAAAACCTTTTTTTTAAAAAAAAATTGAAGTTTTATTTTCAACACAAAACCTAAATAAATATGTTTAACAATAATGTAAGGTTCAGATAAGCTATGGTAGTGTAAATGTTTCTACAAAATTTGTATTACATAAATATTTACAACTTTTAGCTCCATTCAAAAAACTGTTTTCGGTATTTAGTATCATTTTTTGAAATACTTGGGACTTATTCGGCCATCTTAAAAAAATAATTTATTCCATTCAGAATGCATAAACAATTAAAAATAGAGGCGGTAAACTTTATAAACAAGTTTCATTGCTTCTTAAAATTAATGTATTTAATTTTTTTAATTTAAAGAATGGAATGACTGTGAAGTGATATTAGTTAATATATTTACTCTTTAAATTTTATAGATTATCACTATGTCTATAATAGATCCATTGTCATGTGGTTATGTCAAAGTTGTTGTATTTAATCTGCTAATGTTTCATTAAAACAAAGAATTGATCAATATAATTTAATATTCAACTGTCAAAAAGAAAATTTTGCTGTCTCTAATGACATTTATCGTCAAAATCTACATATTTACATTTATATATATCTACATATGTGTATATGTACATATATATAAATATGTTAACATAATGATTCTGCTATTGCAAACGTAGTATTTTTTTATGTATTCTCAATATTTATATTTAAACCTGTTCATATTTGCCTTTTTTATTATTTACATCTATCTATCTATATTGTAATGGATTACAATAAAATAGTTTTCCTTGTGAACATTTATTCTAGTTTGTACTGCTCATTTTCTAAACTTAAATATGTAACAACATATATACTTATGTGTCTTAAATAGATAATCCCAACCCTCGGAATTAGGAAAAATGAGGTCAGCAATAAATTGCTGACCTCAAACTGTTAGAGGTTGGCAAAAAAAATTTGACACAAAGGCATTATCATAAAATATAAAATATTTTATGAGCTAGTAGCAATTAAGAATAATAGTTATTGTGTAATAGGAATACACAAAGGCATTATCATAAAATATTTTTTGCTGACCTTTGTAATCTGACAGGTTGTAATCCGCAAAACTAAAAAATAAAATCTGCAAAACTAATTTAAAGAACCAAAAAGTTGTCTACTCTCTAAAAAGAATAAATATAAGAGAAGTCATGAGGACAATCAGAGACTGGTTTGTGCCTGCTGCCACCTTAAAAAACTAAAATGTATACCCATTAATCTGAAACTGGAGAAATTGATCAAAGACCATACAAAATCCTAGCTGTGAAACATGTTTTCTTTTTTTTTCAAAAAGAAAACATGTCTCAGCTCACTTACAGCAATGTTCTTTGTTAAAAATAGATGTTATTTTTGAAGCAGTTTTATTCTACTTTAGGAATTTGTTCATCTTGCAAATCATGCATGTACAAGTTGACTTCCAATAATCCTATACCAATAAATGTTACTTAAAACTGGAAGCAAGGGGACCAAATGTATTTCATGTATGGAAGTGATTGTGGCATACAGTGTACAGTCTGCGCTATGGCAAAATCCATGGATCATAAGGCGCTAGAGAAAACTAAAGTAATTCTTAAGCACCTTATGATCCATGGATTTTGCCATAGCAAACCGATTTCTTCATAAAAATTTAATTTTTATGAAGAAATAGGTTCTCATTTGAATACTATTGAAAGAAAACTGTTTAAGGAAATGGTGAATTTATTGTTTGACAAAGATTGCAAATGTGGCATTGACTATCGTAAAAGTTTAAATAGTTTTGAAACTGAAAGGTAAAATTGATTCAAAAGCCTATGATGTTTTACTAACAATGTTTAACATTCAACGCATAATGTAAGATAATGAACTTAGTCAAACAATTGAAAATATTTTGTTTCTCAACAAAACTTTTTTGCATTCAAATTATTTAAAAGAACTTATAAAGAACAAACTAATAGCAGTCTCACAAAAAAAAATGTATGGCAAATACCAACATAACGTAATAATACATGCCCCACACATGTTGAGAATAATCTCTGGAATAGAAAGCAAACACTGAAGAAGAGGAAAGAACTTAAAACTATTCAACTACAAACCACTATAGCGAGCATAGGTATTAAACACTTTGCTTTGACTAGAATTTCATAAAAATTTTAATGAAGGCAACAAAACTTAAAACCATTAACATGCAATAAGAAAGATAGTAAACAAACATGAACAAACAGAAAGAAAAATTCCATTTTGGATGATTAAAATGTATCCATGGATATGGCAAAGACATGTCAACATCAGACTACTCATCAGAAGAATATTTTGTGGTTTCTATCCAAAAAAAATTTTGGTGGTTTGACTCGAAAAATGGAATAACATTCAAAAATAAAATACATAATTTTTTATGAAAATTGCAGCTACATTATTTTTGCTCTGTATTATGTGTGTGTGTTTATGATTTTTCAATAAATAAAAATTAAAATATTTCCGTGCTTTTAGAAACTATTAAAGGTTATTGTGTGTCTTTAATTAATCTTAAGTTTTAGTTAATTTTAAGTTTAGTTAATCTATTATAATTATTTTAAGTTTAAGTTAATCTATTATAATTATTGTTATATTAGTATAAATCAGATTAAATGGAATTAAAATGACCTTAAAATTTGTAAACTAATTTTTAATGAATTCTAATTTTATGTTATTTAGGACTAAATGAAAATCATCAATCGTCCGATTCAATCTCAAGAAGATATTTATTGGACAAAACTAAAACTCCTGCACAATAGATCAAAATTGAGTGTAGCTCAAATTCAAAATACTCAAATTGTAAATTGTAATGCTTTAAAAAATTTATATAATTTTAGAAAATAAAAACACAAAAATTCAAACCAGCACCAATGATTCTTTTATTAATTTTGCACTAATAACAGAAGAACCAGAAAAAGAAAATTCAATGATGCAAAAAATAGATCAAAGAGCCTAAGTGTGGACAAAACAACCAGTACTCTCCATTTATCTGATGTTTCAACAAAGCCTTATGTTCAACCTTAATAAGGAAATTACTTCACCAATAAAGTTCTTACAAGATATCAACCGGTAAAAACTTCTTTCAGTGATGTACTTTTATCAAATGACACCAATAATACAACAAAATCAAATACAAATACAGTTAATCTTAGAGATAAGGAGATATCAACAATAAAACCGTTAAATGTAAAACTTAATATTAATGTCTATTCTTTGTTTAAAACACATACAGCAGCACTCAAACTTAAGATTTCACCAGAAGAATATGTTTTTTGCAAGTCTTATGAGAAAGCACAAGTTGATTTAAAGCAGAATAAATAAGATAAAGCTCTTATAACAAAATATAAATATAAAGTTGCAAAAACAAAAGTAAAAACACTCTTAGTATATGACAACATAAAAGCTGAATAAAAGTCAGTTAAAAAAATAGAAATTAGTGGTAATTTAACACTTATTCTAAAAAACAGAGAAAAAAGAATTTGTTATAAGCTTATAAACAAAGCTTATAAACAAAGCTTATAAACAAAGCTTATAAACAAAGGAAAACAAATAAATTTACTGAGAAATTTTGAATAAGATTTTTATTTTAGTATTCTGTTAATATTTAATTAATAAATTTTAAAGCTATTATGTTGATATGTTATAATGATAAATAATTAATATAATGTTATCATTATATATAATTAATAATGCTAGACTTTGTTTTTATTTTAAGTCATAGAAAACTAATTGGTACCTAATAAAAATGTTTCTTTAAATGTTTTATAAGACCTTGGGTATTATAAAACTTTTAAAGAAACATTTTTATTAGGAAACTTGTTGAGTTAAGTGCATAACTTAATGAATGCTATATTATATAAATAAAATCATAACTATAATTAACAAATAATGAATTCATAATTCAAACATCAAAAGATTGTTAATAAAGTCTTATATTACATAAACATAAACTTATAGTACCTCCAAAAGTTAATGTTTCTTTCATGAAAATAATAGACTGTTGGTGTCTTTAATTCTTATAACAATAATTTAAAAGTAACATAAGTTACTTTTAACTTATTGTTTTAAAAAAAATTATATCTTTGAACACTAAGTCTATATAAATAACTAATATGGCTTCAGTAATGTATTAAGAATAAATACTTTTTGTTGTTAGCACAGGGTAAAACAAAATATATATTACATAATTCATTCCAACTGCTTTTAAAAAAAAGCACATTTTTTATAAACCAACACAAATGTATTAAATTGTAATTAAGTTTACAAATTATTTCAAACAAACACTTCAAGATATCTTTATAACTATATTGATTTATATCCTGCAAACAGATGCTTAGATTGTTTATAATATTTTGCCATTATTTACAAATTCTTTGCTTGCATAAATTAAATACCAATAAGTAAAAAGTTCTTCTATTTGCCACTAACAACCAATCAGATTTGTTTAAATATTTGGCTTTTTTTTACAATTTTGTTCTAACTTGTAATGAGCATTCAGTGATTTTTTGTATATAAACAAAAAATCACTGAATTTTTGTATATTTCTTGTGTATATATATATATCAACTTTCGGAATAAGGAAAAATGAGGTCACCAATAAATTACCAACCTCAAACTGTTATAGGTTGGCAAAAAATATTTTATACCAAGGGGTTATCATAAAACAGAAACGAGGTCAGCACTTTTAAATTGGCAGTTAGGTCGGCATTACCTAATGCCGACCCTAAAAGAAATTTTTGCTGGATTGTAGTGACCAGCATTTTCAGCTTAAAAGTTTCTTGTTTGTTTTTGTTTTATCTTATTTTTAAAACGGCAGCTCTATTTTATGTCAATGGGATGCTTTCATCTTTTTCTGATGTAAGTACGCCAAAATTTTTCCTATTGTACTGTTTTTGTGTTGTTGCGTGCATGTTTTTATTTGTTGTTTTTTTACACCTATATTCTTTTTGCTACAATGACATTTAATAAGGTAGACTCTTGGGTGGCTCATTTGTAATTTGGATTTATTTCTTGATGTTAATATTGCCTCTAGGTTCAAGTTTGATTTGAAGACCGTTTTATATCCTGTTTTCCTAAACACCTAACGTAAATTGGGAGACAATATTGGTACCCAAGGTAATGAAATCGTTGGATACGTACTGGTGATGTTTTCAATATTTTTAGTAGTCACTAGTGATTTTTAGTTCTTTCGTTTTATTTCTTTTATTTTTATGAGATTGGACTGTTTGTAGCCATTTTCGAGAAATACTTGAATAAGAAATTTCAGTTCGTTTTCTATATGTTTTTGACTGCATACATTAAATCTCTATGTATGAAACCCTTATACATTCCTTTTAAAATTTGTGGGTCATGGTTTGATGTTGCCTTAACCTAAATGTTAGTAATTGCATTTTTTCTGTTTATTTTAAATTCATATTTACCATTTTTGTTATTTATTATGCATATGTTTAGAAAAGTTAGTGTTTTTTTGCCATTTTCATTTTTCGATAATATATTGGATGCTGTTGATTAAGTATTGTCTTAAATTGCTCAGCCTGCGCAATGTTAGGGACTCTAGCATGACTGTCATCTATGTATCTATAAAATGACTTTAAATCAATAAGCGGGTTGGTTTTCAGCACTGTGTTAAGTGTTCTTTTTTTCAAGATGTTGAAGAAAAGATTCAGCTAAAACTACCATAAACAAAAGACCTATTGGACCTGAATTTTCAAGTTCATGTATTTTATTGTTCCATAAAAAGTATGGTCGGTATAAACATAGTTCTATTGGAAACTTTATTTATTTCATATTTAATTTTGTCGCTTTTTTAAATTTATCACTCACCTCCAATAAACTTATGAGTACTTCAGTTGCTTCTTTAAGGAAAATTGACTGGTATAAGTTTATAATGTCCAATTATACCTGAATTTCATCAATGGATATTTCCCACGATTTTGCTTTTTCTATGAATTGTTGCGAATTTTTCAATTGACTTTCATTTAATATTGGTTGTATTAGTTTTACTAAGTAATTTGAGATTCTGTAGTTTGGTGTGCCTATTGTAGATACTACAATATGTATTAGGTAAGATTGTTCAGGTTTATGTGCCTTCACTACACCATACATAAGAGGTGGTATCAGGTCACCTGGATAAATTAGCTGATATTCATCTTTTGTGAACTGACCTTTTTTATTTAATTTTGATATTTGGACTTTGACTTTCATAATATAACTTTGTGTTGGATCCTCATTAATAACTTTAGTTGGTCCGATTTGTTCTTTTTTATCACTTTATCATGAGGGATCATTGCAAAGCCCATTCCTTTATCAAATGAGTATACATCAATATTATTGTTTTTTAATTGTGTAAATGCTTTCTGTTGCTCACAAGTCAGATTCTAATTTTTATAATTTTTGTTTAGTTTTAATTATCTCCAAACTTCTCTCCTCAGCATTTGCGCAGCTTCTTCTTTTTTGTTGTATTCAAGTTTTAAAGCAGATGACTCAGTTATTGAGATGATGTCAAGATACGGAAGAGATTCAATTGTTGGTATAAATTTTAGTCCAAGGTTAAGGAGACTTGATGCTCTGGAATTTCTGTGTTGCATAAATTTAAAACAGCTCCTTTCATTGAAAACATCACCAGTAGGTATCCAATGATTTCATTATCGGTCTGAGGTCTGCAGTTAAAGTCGGCATTCAGCAATGCAGACCTAACTGCAGACCTTAAAGTGTTTAAGATTGGCAAAAAATTGCAGACCTCATTTCTGTATCTTATGGTAAGACCAAGGTATCTAATTTTTTCTGCTGACCTCTTTTTTCCTAATTTCGACGGTTGATTTTATATATATATATATATATATATATATATATATATATATATATATATATATATATATATATATATATATATATATATATATATATATATATATATATATATATATATATATATATATATATGTATACACACACACACACACATATATATAGTTCTATAAATTGTTGGCTTTAAGAGTACGGAAGGTAAGAATGATTCTTTTCACAACAAAATACGTTACTTCTAATTATTATGACTTTCATTCAACATTTCTGTGTTGTCATAAAGTTAAAACCATTAATTTAATCACTTATTAAATAACCGCAAAAACACAAATTTAATTGACCAGAACATTTTTAAAAACATTCTGAATGTTTTTAAAAACATTCCGAATGTTTTTAAAAACATATAACAAATGTTTTTAAAGATATAAACAATGTTTTTATTTTTTAAATAAAATGTTTTTACATTTATTTATTTTTACTGTAAATCATGTGCGAATGTTGCTACTTTGACTTTCTTTTAGCGCATATATATATGAGTGTTGCTACTTTGACTTTCTGACTCGCATATATATATATATATATATATATATATATATATATATATATATATATATATATATATATATATATATATATATATATATATAAACACACACCTAGTTTAGCACTTACGGAGACAGATTTTGAAAAAACCGAGCACTTACGGGGACATTAGCGCTATCGGGGACATTTTAGTGTACCCGTTAATTTTTTGTCTCTGTAAGCATGATTTTTTTTCAAAATAATGTACCAGTAAGAAACTTTTATAGAGAATAAAAAGTACATTCATCGACTGACAAATAGCCTGACTCGCAAGGGAGTGCTGCTACATTGACTGAGGGTTTGGTTAGTTCTTATTAAAATTTTAAAATGGCAAAAACAATGTTTTATTAAAATTCTAAATAAAATTATTAAAACAAAGTTGGTAAAACTAGTATTTTATTTAAATTCTTAATACAATTGTAAAATGCTGCTAAATGTTTCTAAATTTTATCCTAATCTGATGCTGACCTAATTAGTTTTACTTTATATATATATATATATATATATATATATATATACACAGACACACACACAGACACACACACACACAGCCATTAGAAATAGAAAAAATAAGTTCAGCAAAAAATTGCCGTAAAACTGAATAGGTCGGCATCAGATTGGCACAAAATTTTGAAACATTTAGCAGCATTTTACAATTGTATTAGGATTTTAAATATAATACTAGTTTTACCAACTTTGTTTTAATAATTTTATCTAGAATTTTAATAAAACATTGTTTTGATGTTTTAATATTTTAATAAGAACTTGAATAAAACACTATTATGGGGGTTTTTATGTAATTATTTTATAATTGCTTAATTTCCTGCCTGTCATGGAATTGTAAAGAATATGTAGCAACTAAAATCAGGTAAGTCAGGTCAGGTTATCCTGCTACTGGTAACATGTAACCCAGTACAACATGCTTCATATTCTGCTGCCTTGTAGGATATGTTTTTTTTAGGCAAAGGCTAGGAGATGCCAACTCCGACATAAAACACCTCCTGCCTTGGGGCTCTTAGTTGAGTAAAGGCTGGAGATGGTGTCTCAATAAAAATACTCATCTTGGGCAGATGCTAAATGCATCCAGCTACTGTCTTGTAGAAGGCCTCTAAGGCAAAGACTAAGGGGTAAACATATTTTATCTGTTGAACAGCCTCGCACCTCTTATTGATCTATTAGACTGGTGTAGATGCATTTATAATAAATTGTTTAGGATGTTGAATGCTGGATCTTCTTGACTCAATGCATAGGTTTTGCTTGTGTCTGTGTTTTTATGACTAGGCAACTCATTCTATTATCTCCTAATGAGGGTACAGCTCTAAAAGTCAGTTCTATGGTTCTGAGGCCAGCTGTTACAAATTCTGTGGTAGCTCTCGGTTTTTTTGCTAGGTTTTTTTGATGTGCAAGGAAAAAAACTGGATTAATAAAATTTTTTATAGCATGAAGGAACAGATACAGTAAAAGAATGCAAATTATGGATATAAACATATATGTTTGCTATTCATTTAGATGCTAAATATCCCTTCATATTTATATAATTTTAGTATTTGTCTAAATATTAATAGCCGAATGAATATTATTAGTGCGCATAGTTACGCATTGTTACGCCTATTGTTCGTTTTGTTAATTACGGTTCTGCATTATGTAAAATACACTATTTCTGAGTTTTCAAGTTGTTTCTAGACTTTTCTAAGCGCAGTTATATATTCCACGCGGTCTTTCGAGTAAAATCAGCAAGCAAACTGGAGCTCATACACTTATTTTCAAGAAGAATTGATGTTGTTTATTTTTTAAAATAAAAGTTTAAATGTATGTATATATATATATATGTATATCTATATGTATTTTCTCTTAGCAAAAATAGTTGAGAATAGAAAAACAATAAAAAATTTCTTCTGGAATATGTCAAAAGGGTGTTGTGTTATGCTTTATTTTAAGGTATCTAAATATGTATTTATTTTTCATTTTTTAGAATAAGTTAGAACTAAATTGATTGGTAAAATAGTTTTTTTAGTACAATGTTTCTTTTTTAAGAAAACTGTTTCAGTTTGGTCGTTAGTCTTTTTAAAACATTTTAGGCAGTATTTGTTTTATTTTTTAGAGCAGTTAAGAGGAGCTGATCGCTTTTTTTAGTAAGTTCAAGTTATTTTCTCATACATAAATTGAGATTTTCGATTTATTTCAGTCTATTTTATATTTTTCTATATCCAGGCTTCGGCAGGAATAAAAACCATACGGGCTATGAAAAGCCCGTCTTAAATAGACTTGGCGGGCTATGAGGGCTGCCCGTCTAGATGGTCTTGCACGGGCTTTTTTAAACTTTAAAAAAAATTTTAAAGTTTGAACTTTTTTTTTTTTAAATTTGTTAATTTCTCTTCTTCTTTTTGAATGCAAATGTCATTGAGTATTAAACATTTTGTGAATTGCACTAAAATAATATGTTAGAAAGTGATTAACTGTTTAAAATGCTTAATTACTTAAGTAATTAAAACACTGCAGTAAATGAGTTGGATAATACTTAAAACTAAGATTTCAATAATTGTTTTTCAAAGTTTTCACTTGCACAGATCTAATTTCGTTTCACGTGGGTTAGTTGTTTTATGGTTGCTTTTGTTTAGATTTCTTACTCAAAGGAACTTTATTCAGTTTTTTATGTTGTTTTTTTTAATCTTTATTCCAGATAATATCTGGCAGATATAGTCAAACGAATGAACGTGAAAACGACGGGAAAAATCCTCGAAACAACCATGGCGTTTCATCACGTTTCCTTATTCAAGCATCCTAACGTGTTTTTTTACCGAAGTCTTTTTGAGTATATTTATATATTATTGTTTTATTCAAGTATTCGATTAAATTATACAGGTTTTTATCGTGCTTTTTTAGTTCATTCGTTTCTCTTATTCTTTGTGAATAAAAATATTACATAATATTTTCAAAATCTAATTTTTTTAATTATTCAGCAAATAGTTTGAAATCTTTTTTTTTTTTAACCTTGAATCAATGAGCTCGATAGTTTTAGAATTGTTTGGTATTAGCTTGGTAATATGATACGTAACTATGTTATTTTTCAAATTCAATTATTTATATACTCTTGCATTCTATTGGGCGTGCAAATTAAAAACTTAAACTGTTATTTATATTTTTATAACTTTGCTTTACCTATGCCTATCCTGATCGGAAATAGTTATTCTGATACGTGAATAAAAAATTTGATATCTAATTTCTTTTAATAAAATAAGTTTTTATTTAGAAGTACTAATAATTTCTTAAGATACCGGGGCTTCCGTTACTTTATATACAATATACGCATGTATATAAGCGTATGTATGTTGCTAGCTTTAACGTTCGTAGTGCCCTCTATAAATGCTAATGCTTTTGATTCTATAAATGCTTTGCTTTTGAAAAAACGTGAAGTTAACGCGGAAGTTAACACGGAAATATCACTTTAAATGTCTTTAAAGTAAGACAAACTAGTTTATCGGAAAAAAGCGAAATACATGGATAATTAGTTTATTATCGTTATTATTATAAACATTGAAAAACCAAAACAACATGATACTTCTTGTGCATCACATGTGTATATTTCCCTATTTAATATAATAGTTATTAAATTTTGAACATAATATGGTAACTGTTTGGTATTATATCAAACAGTTATCGTCGTTTAAAAAACTGTAAGATTTAGTTATATTATTTTCTACATCATGTTATACAATAATGATTAAATTGTTTATTTTTTATATTTAAATATAAACAATTATAAGTTGGAGTTTGCTATCCATATTAAAATTATGTCATGAGAGAAGTTTTAAAAGAGTATCTTAATAAAAAAACATCAAAATATTCATCTTTTTTTTTACACAAAACTTATGTTTCAGACGGGCTTTATTTCGCCCGTCTAAACTGACTTAGACGGGTGCGGAGACGGACACGGGCTATAGCCCGTCATTCCTGCCGAAGCCTGTATATCTATATATATATTTTCTCTAAGGATAAATAATAAGGAATAGAAAGTTGAGAAAATTTCTTCTGCAATTTGTCAAAAGAGTGTTGTTCTATGCTTCATTTTAAGGTATTACACTCGAAGTTAAAAAAGTTTTTGATAAATACGTGTATTTGGTGATATATGTTGTATAGTTGTTTATATAAATGTGTTTTTATAATGGTATGAAATGTATTTATCTAATGTGTATATGATTGTTAAATGAGGTGATATATATTATATAGTTGTTTATTTAAATGTGTTTTTATAATAGTATGAAATGTATTTTATCTAATGTGTATGATTGTTAAATGAGGTGTTTTTTTATGTTATATAACATTAAAAAAATGTATTGAGTTTTATAGTTAGTATATATGTTTATATAATGTTGTTTCCATGATTTCAAAGTGGTGTGACTTGGCAAACGTGTAGAGATATATTTTTCATTCTTACCTGTCAAGCACTGCTTTAGGTCTAAGTGTTGCCTAGCCTTTAATATAACTATTCTGAAAACACATTGCATTATCTTTAATAATTTTTTGCGTAATGTTGTTACTTTTGGCTTATCTTTACGTTGGTGTCAGCTGTTAAAAATGATTAATAGGTAGTTTCATTACTAGAACTCACTGCTTTTATTTATTTACTAAAATTCATTCAAGACCATTTTGCTATAAATACATTTTGTTTATCATGAAAAAACAATATTTAGCAACTACTACTCAGGTATCACAACAGCTGATCTCTATCAGGTACATTGATTTTCAATTCATATATGATGTTTTTCTTTACATTTACTTATTTGTTACAATTTTTAATTTCAGATTTATAGTGGTTCTATTTGCTATAGAAGAACAAATCATTTTGAATTTTTTAAAAATATATATCTACTTCAGTCAACATTCAAAGTTCAATGTTACATATAACATTTTTAAGTAGCTTCTAGGCTTTTTTGATGCTTTTCTTATTTAAGTGGTTTTATAAGCAAGGTCTGCAAGCAAATTTGAGCTGAAAAGTTTTTCAGCTTTCAAAGAGAATTAATGTTGTTCTCTGTTTAATTTAATTTGTATAAATAGAGTAGTTTTAATAAAAAAATGTTTGTTTGTTCTTGGTTTTTTACTTATTTGTTTTCAGATTCTTAAGAACTATACAACTTAGCAAAGCAAGATTTATTTTATTTTTTAGTGCAGTTGGAAAGAGCTAAAGTGCTTTTTAGTCACTTCAAATCATTTGTTTGTTTTTTTAAATAGAAGGGTTAATAATAAAAAATTTTAGACAGTCGAACTGTTACTGATTTGAGTAAGTTTAATGTTTTGTTTATTTTTATATTAGATATATATTTTATGTATTTAACATGGAAAACTGACTGTAATTTTTGACAGGTAAGTTTATATACATAAATGTGCCTACATTTTATATTTTTATAGAATATTTTATATTTCTCTGAATCTATATAAATATTATCTCATAGAAAAAGTTAAAAAGAATAGAAAAAATTTGAATATATATACATACATATATACATTACTTTAGACTAACATTGCTTCATTTTTTATACAAGATTCTGCATTTATTATTTTTGTGCATTAAGATTGTGCCTGAAGGTAAAAATAACTTTCCATTGTAGTCTAAATTCTTTGCTAAACTAAAATAGTGTCAAAAATTTTGTTTTATATTTTTCAGTTGTAAAAATATAAAATGTTCATTTATTCATTTGTAACAGTAATATAATCACTGTATGTGAAGAAGTTATTAGTGTAAATGGTTATAGGTGACTTGAAATTGTTGTCATATGAAAGAAATAGATCTAGGCGTGATAAAATTAATTGTTGTTGAAATATAAGAAATTTTGCTTTATGAACAGAAAACTTTTTTTGCCAGAATTCAGTGTCAAGCGGTGTTGATGCCTATTATTTGATTTTACATTAGACAATTTAAAATATGAATTTTAAAGTATGAATTTTACTATTTTTAATATTTTAATTTTAAAGTATGAATTTTACTATTTTTAATATTTTCATTTTAAAGTATGAATTTTACTATTTATAGTAAACAAGTAATAACAGTTTTTAATGATTTTTTTTTTTTTTTCATTTGTAATCTTAAACATAATTGTGTTCATTTTTTTTAGTTGTCTTTGTCATCACTTGATTATTTTGCTAACTGTTGAAACATGGTTTTAATTTTGTAAATTTAATATGGTGTGAAATTTACAATATTAATCATTTGTCAACAGTTAAAGAGAAGCTGGAACTTAATTAAGAAATACTGGAAATTAACTTTTAGTTAAAGTAAAAATAATTTTGTTTATTGGTAGCATAATAAAACCAGTTACTGTTATTTATTGACTTTTTTACTTTTTCTAATGTGCTGTTTTTAAAACACTTCCTCTCTCTCTCTTAGATGAGACTTAAATAAGAATTAGTATAGAGAGAGAATAGATTAAACTCATGTAATTACTGAGCTCTTGCGTATTTTTTAATACTGCGATTGATAATTTGCTATTTAAAGATATAATTCTTTATATTGTCCCTTGGTTGTTATTGGTTATTTTAATAAATAAAATCTTTTTAGTTTCAAGTATTTTCTTTTAGGGATCGTCTATATATTACGTAACGCGAAATTAAAAATATAGACAAAAGAAATATCTCAAAAACCATGTTTCTCTCATGTTAAATTTTCAAGAACTAGAGCATTTAATAGTTTGTTTTTCAAAATTGATAAACATCTTATTCAAGGTATAGTAGGTAAAAAAATATAACATAAATATTGTTATATTTTTAAATGTTCTTAATTTATAGTCTTGAGATTTTCATTTCGAAAATTTACTGTTAAAGGTTGTTAGCACATTTTGTATGTATAACTTTATTTATCATTATTTATTTTTTTTCATAGTTTTTGATAAATATATCTATCATTCAATAGTTGTAAAATGTGTTTATATGTGTTATTAAGTCATATTTGTTTATAGTTGTATATATGATGTTAAGTAGTAATTGTAAATGTTAAGTAGTAGTTGGTAAATTATTTTACCTCCTCATATTTTTTATGTTGACTTTACAGATGGATTAATTTTTTCAAGCAAAAGGCGATTTTCGAAAAGGGTATTAGTTAAGGTTTTGCAACATTAAATTGTGGAAAACAGCCACTATAAAATAATTATGTAACAGACCGACCAAAACCTGTATTACGGGTTGCTTTTTGCTAGTATGGTATAAAATTTGCTGAAAGAGATTTTTGTTGATATTTTATATTTGACCCCGCCCCAGTCAAATATAAACCCTGGTCACTTACTATTTACAATTGTTAGAAATTATTGTAAAACGGTTTTGTCTAATACCAAAACCCGCTATTCTCAGGCCACAAATTCTCGTATTTTAATTCAAAAATTAGGCTCTTGTGACTTCTGAAAAATCCTTAACATTATTTATATTAAGAGAAAATTTGTTATTCCACCTCTCTGCTGAAAAGTATGGTTCAGATTACCTCACCTAAAAGACAAAGCTGATTTGTTTGCTAAATACTTCTCATCAATATTATCTTCTGATTCCACTAGTCGCATAATACCTGATATAGCAGACTAACAGGTTGATCCATTGCTTGACGCTCATATCACCCCAACTTCTGTATCGAAATTGATTTCCTGCTTAGACTCTTCTCCAGCTTGTGGTTTGGACAACATACCTGTGATAGTCTTGCAGAAGTGTTCTCTGGAGCTGTCGTCTATACTTTCAAAAGTATTTAACAAGTTCTTATCAGAGTCTCGTTTCCCAGTCTGTTGAAAAGTAGTACTGCCCCATAAATCTTCTTATGGAGCAATCATAAGCATGGTTTATGTGAATTAAATTAACAAACACTCAGCGATCATCAATATGGATTTCAGTCTTCTTGTTCTACTGCTGATTTTTTAACAGTAATAACCAATAAGTTTTATCCTGCATTAGATAGATGTGGAGAGGTTAAGGTTATTGCTCTTGACATTTATAAGCCTTTGATAAAGTTTGGCATGCTGGTCTTCTTCATAAGCTTTCTTCCTACGGTATATCAGGTAACATCTGTTTTTTTATTTTTTTATTAATTCACCTCCCCAAGGCCATGAAGGCCACAACAGTCAAGGAGGCTACTTTAGTTGTGGTTACAACCCTCTTATAACTCTGAAACTCAAACCTTGACAAACAAAGCTGCTGTGCGAAGAAGCAAGTTGAGCGGGATACTAACAGGAATGTAGTGGGGATCAAATTCAGGATTTTTTTCTTATGAGGCAAGCACTACATCATTTACCGCTTTAAAATTATTAAATCCTTCCTACCAATCATAGTATGAAAGTTGTCCTCAATAGACATTTCATGCAACTTCAAGGGTTCCTCAAGGTGTCCTAGGCCCTATACTTTTTTTAATTTACATTACCGATCTTATAGAAATTCTAATGTAGTATCATCAGCGAACAATGCCACCTAAGGAGGCATTGTTCGCTGATGATACTACCATTTATTCTTGTCTTGATAAGAAGCCAACACTCTCTGATTGCTAGGAGGGAACATTTCAGCTTGAAAAAGATCTCACTTCTGTTACAGCATGGGCTCTCAGTGGCTGGCGAACTTTAACTCTGAAAAATATTTTTTACAGCTAATCAATATCAAAAATAATCCAGATCTTCCTATATTTATGAGGGGTAATGTACTCTATGAGTCATCTACCCTTCATCTTCTATATTTAACTCTGACTTCTGATCTTTCTTGGAAACCGTATATCATATCAATTGCTAATTTAGCATCTCTTTATAGTGCTTGCCACTTACTCCAGATTCTATTCTTAATCTCTATAAATCTCAAATCTTTCCTTGTATGAAATACTGTTGCCATATCAGGAGCGGATCTTCCAATGATGACCTTTCTCTTTTAGACAAGGTACAAAAACACATTGTAAACATAATTGGACTGTCTCATTACAATGATGCCAATTGTTGGATTGGCTAGTCCAACTATTGGCATCTTCGTAATGTTGCTTCTTTTCCTCTTTTCTATAAATACTATAATGGGTACTGCTCTAAAGAGCTAGTCTCTCTTGTGCCATCTACTAGAATTCATTCTCGTGTTACTTGTCAAATAGTTAAATCTCATCCCTTTGCTCTGACTGTTCCAGAGTGCTTCAAAAAATCTTATTCGCCTAGTTTTTTTTTCTCAAACGTCAGTCCTTTGGAATTTGCCCCCTTCATCTTGTTTTCCTGATTTATATTATTTTCAACCTTTTAAATTGTCTGTTAATTGTTATGTTGCTCTATAAACTTCATTATTTCTCTTCCAGTAATTTCCAACTCTAACAGTGGTTGCTTGCAGCTTTGTTGTAAGTGAAGATGTTGAGAAAGCAGATGTTGAAAGAGTTTTTACTGAAGAAAGTCACATTTTTTTAAGAACGCATTTTATTGTAACTGTAATCCAAAGAATCTTTTGGATTTAAAGTCATT
The DNA here is from genome assembly GCF_022113875.1 of Hydra vulgaris. NCBI lineage: Eukaryota > Metazoa > Cnidaria > Hydrozoa > Anthoathecata > Hydridae > Hydra > Hydra vulgaris. The sequence goes on from NC_061169.1 coordinate 13,949,781, forward strand.
TTTTGTTGTTTTTAGTTTTAAAATGCTTAAACACATCATTATATAGCATATTTGTGAAGATAATTTAAACAGGAATTTGTTTGTTTTATGAAAAATATAGATTTTAATTATTAAAAGTTATGATCATTTGACTGTAAATAGTAAAACAATCATAACTTTTTTGAAAACCCTAGAATAATATTGAAATTTGTGAAAATTACCTCGACATATATACCTAAACTATAATACAAAATTTTTTTCTTGAACTTTTTTTAATTAAAAAGACATTTAAAAACTTATGTGCCCTACTTTCAGAGTTGGTAGAAAAACAACTGTTAATTTTTCCACGTCAATATAGTTATAATATAATGTAACTAAAAAATGTTTAATAAAACTTATTATTATGAATTTAATAGAAATAAATATACATCAATTGAAATAAAAAAATAAGGATATAAATAATAATAATAATAATAATAATAATAATAAAGCATAAATCAAACAAAAAACTAGTAAAGCAAGTTATTCAAATTTAAATAATTACATAATGTTGTTGTAAAAGCTAAAGCATAACCCCCTCAGCTAAACAAAAAAAAACACTTCTTGAAATAGTTTGTCTGATACCAAAAATATTACATAATAGCATGTTACTTCTTTTTCCTTTTGCTTCAGCATTTTTTACTCTAGACCCCACCTAATTTTATTGCCACAGACTGCCACTGTATATATTTTTTTATAGATCCCTATATTATTAAATGGCAACCCTCTGACTGAGTCTTCTTCTTCACTCTTTCTTGGATTAGCCTTTACTACTGACCTTTGAAAACCATATATACAATAGATTGCTAAACTAGCATCTGCTAAGGTTGCTTCTCATTATTGCGCTCACCATTTTCATTCTCCTGATTCCATTCTATACCTCTACAAATCTCTTATTTGTCTCTGCATGGAAAACTGATGCCATATGGACTGATTCTTCTAATGATGCTCTTTCTCTTCTAGACAAGGTTCAAAAACGTCATCTCTAGTTCCGTCAACTAAAACTCATTCTTGCTTGACTCTTGACTCATTCAGCAAAGTCTCATTCTTTTACTGTATCTGTCTCTGCATGCTTTAAAAACTTTTATTTGTTTTTTTCCCTGCACCTTAACTCTTTGGAATTCTCATCTTCATGTTTTCCTGACTCATTCAACCTTCAACTTTTTAAGTCTTCTGTCAACCATTTCCTTGCTCTTTAACTCTATTCTTTTTTCTAGTAACTTCCAACTTAATAATGGTTGCTTGCAGCCTTGTTGGGAGTGAATCAGAATTTTTTTAAATAATATTTATTTTTCCAAAAAAAAAAGGAAAATTAAAAAAAAAAAAAAATTATGCTTGCTAAATATAGAGTTGTTAGTCCTTGGCCTGGCCTTGGTCTTGGCCTTGAAAATTTTGGCCTTGGCCTTGATTGTTTTGGCCTTGGCCTTAATTGTTTTGGCCTTGGCCTTAAAACTCTTGGCCTTGGTTTTGTCCTTCGCCTTGTAACTTTTGGCCTTGGTCTTGGCCTTGGCCTTGTAATGTATGGCTTTGGCTTGGCCTTGCTACTTTTGGTCTTGTTAACAACTTTGGCTAAATATATTAAATTATATAAAACTAATATAAATAGAAAATTTTTACCTTTTTTATCATTATCTACATTTATATTGCATTCATCTTTCATATCAATCAACAATACTTCACCTGTAAGAAAAACGAAAAACAAACACATGACTAAATTGTCACACTAATAATTTATATAATTATATTATATATGGTGTCATCTAGTCAACACAAGTTGATTATCAGCCAAATGAGTCAAATGCATTTTTTTTTAAATATAATGGGGTGGCTTTGGGACATTTTGCACCTTAACGCCTATTGCATGAAAGCCACAAAAGTTATTTCCTCAAACACCAATTACTTTTAGAAGTGTATAGAAAGGATAGTAAGTACTATCTGTCTCTCATTTGAAAATTAATCACCTGAAGTATCTTTTTTTTTGGGGGGGGGATGGGGGTTAAATGGTGGGCCAAAAGTAGCCACATGTGTTGTGGTGACTTTGGCCCAACCCAGTAAAAAGGGACTAAAGTAAGCACTACATCAATAAAAACAACAATGTTTAGGCAAACAAAATAAATATACAAAAATGATAAAAAAAAGATTTAGTAACAAAGTTCTTGTATACAGTAACTAAAATATAGGTACAAACTAAACAAGTATAGGTAACAAGTAAACAAAACAGTTTAGGTATAATGTTAAGGTATAAAGTAAAAAACTTTATTTTTGTCAAAAAATGACAAAATTAAAGTTTTCAAACAAAAATTTGTAAAAAAAAAGTTCTGAAACTAAACTAATTCTCCTTTTCAAAATTTTCTTAGGCTCCTCAATAAAATCTCTGATGATAGTGACCATTTCTAGTTAAGTCTATTTTTTTATAAAGGCAATTTATTCTCCATTTTT
>NC_061169.1:13957237-14054737 GCF_022113875.1 Hydra vulgaris
CCCATTGCTACGCCTCTCTTTTGATACCAAGTTATAAGCATTTAGATATGAATTGATAAAGTAACATTATTTTTAGTTAATAAAAACTTAATTTTGACCACAGTTTCTTCAACAAATCCATATATTCAAAATTTGGTATTTAAAATGTCATAACTTTTTTTAGAATTGTCCGATTTTGATAATTTTCTCAATTTTGAAATATTGAACTTATGCTCCTTTTAATGATATATAACAACGTTGAATTTGATCAGTTTAAAAATTTGATCAGTTTAAAAATTTCAATCCACATACCTACTCACATCCACCAAATTTCAATCCACATACCTATCAAGCACTTTAAATTAAAGTAATTAACTAGTTTAGGTTCTGTTAATAATATTAAGCCTTCATTATTAATGAAGGCCTAATATTATTAACAGAACCTAGACTAGTTAGATGCTTTTGCTATTGGCAATAGCATCTAGTGGTAGTGTATATAGTGATAGCAGTGGTAATGTATACAGTGATAGCATATTATATATAGTGATAGCATAGTGATTCAATTTTTTAACCTAAAGTCTAATTTAAATATTAAAGGTAAGGAATTGTATTTATATAGTTCTTTTTCAATTTTACATGATAATTTTGAACCTAAAAGTTTATTTTTTTTTTTAATTTTTCAACAAGTGATAAAATAATTGCATTATAGACCGACAATTCAAAATCAAAGCGAATTTATTATACTTACCAATGCAAATGATTGAAAACAAACTCCAACAAATAAACATTTAAAAAGTTTAAACTTTTATTCTCGAAAAAGTTGTAAAACTGTTTACTCCTGTCAAAAGTGCTACTCATTTTGAGACTTATTTGAACAAGGGCCGATATAATTAAGTTTGAATCAGTTAAAATAATATTATTTATTTTTATTTCTGTGTTTAGAATTTTAACAGTTAATACGCATTCGTGTCCCTTTTTTTTATCGTGTTGTTAAAAAAGATAATTTGACAGATCGTGACGTTAATAGGATTCTATTTCCCTTTTGTAATGTTTAAAGAATTTAACAAAACTTGTTATCGGAGCCGTGGCGAGGTTACAATTTACCTCTTAGTGGATGGGGGGGGGGGAAGGGAGGTGCAGCAAGTTTAGGGCACTCATTTGCAAATTTAAGGGCCCTTTTACAAATTTAACCTATTCGCTGCCAACTACGAGATTAATCGTAGTATTTTGGCGTTATTTACTTGCCAACTACGAGTATACTCGTAGTAAGCCGGCGTCATGAGTTTGCCAACTACGAGTAAACTCGTAGTTATGCTAACTTATTTCAAATAATATTTGTACATGACTGGCTTTGTCTGTTCTTATAAATGTTTTTTTCTTAGCTTCACATTTGATTTCAGGAAAGATTACATTAAAATTTTTATTTTAAAAATCCCGGGAACCTAATTTAAATGCGGATAAAGACAGAAGTAGCTTAAAACAGATAAAAGTAAAATATTGATATTGTTTTAATTTTATTTCATGAAAATTAAAGTGTAAACCTATTCTTTTGAATGATACATTCTGAAACATTCACCAATACATAATAGAGGTTTATTTTCACAAATAGCACACTTATATCGTGTTTCTTTACGTTTTATTTTAGTGCAGACTCGAAATGTTTTTGTTGAGAACTTTTTCTTTTGATTCGGTGGTATTGAACAAGTAGTGGAAGCTATTATTGATTATTCGAGGCACAATTTCATTCAAACGTTCACCCAATAAATCCGTAACAACTATTTCTCTAAATTTAAGCAAGGAAACTGTTTTATCTACTCCATATTTGCTGTTTAGACAGAAAGCATTAAACATAAAAAAATCAAAGAGATGAAGTGCTACTTTTTTATACCATCTAATTGACTTTCTTAGGCAATCATAATATGATTATTTATATCATTATATCATAATTTGATCCACCCTATCTACTTCTGACATACATTGATGGTAGGGCCGGCGCGAGTAGGTGTCACGTGGGGGGGGGGGGTGCTATTACATTTTGCCGACTAAAAAAAAAAAGTCCTCGTTTTCCAAAATTTCCCGACTGCCATGACGACATTTGCCAACTGTCTAGATTACCGACTAACCTATATCAAAAGGGTCGACATTTGCCGACTAACTACTTTAAAAGGGTCAAATTTGCCAACTAAGGGTCCAATTTGCCGACTAAAAACCATTGATGGGGGGGGGGGTGTCACATCCCCACACACCCCTATAGCGCCGGCCTTGATTGATGGTAATCTTTAATAATGTTGGGTTTCATTTTGTTCTCTCCTCTCCTGTTTGTCACTTCAATCATTTGCAACGAATGCAAGTTGCTAATCATTAGCACTTCTCTTTTGTCTTTCCACTTAGCAACCACTATACCCTCTCTGCTTCTGCTTATAATGTCTCCCTGTTTCAGTTTTGCTTTGTACATTCTTTTGGATTTGACTTTCGGTCAGTTCTTAAAGTACCACAAATGTATGTTTTTTGATTTATCATGTGCTTTGTTAGTTCAAAAGAATTGTAAAAGTTATCGGTGTACAAGTGATAACTTTTTCTCAAAAATTTTTCCATTAAATCTAAAACAATAGCTCCCGTTTGACCCAACAAATGTTTATTGGGAGTTACCTCGCCAGTGTATATTTTTACTTTTATTACAATACCATCTGATTCGCAAAGCTCATAGAATTTGATACCATACTTATGTCTTTTATTTTTCACATACTGCCTAAATATATGACGTCCCTTCCAAAGCATTATTGATTCATCAATTGATATATTTTTATTAGGACAGTAGATATTATCCATTGTATTATTTAAATGATTTTTTATTAAAGAATATTAAAGAAATCCAATAATTTTACACAACCGTCCGCTACCCGATCTTCATTGTTAATAAAATGCCAAAACCGTAACATTAGTTGGAATTTATTTCGTGGTATTATTCTAGAAAATAAGGGAAATCTATAGAGACTGTTCTTAGACCAGTAGTGTTCTAAAGATGGCATTTTGACACACCCCATATGAAGAAGAACTCCAAGGAACTGCCGCATATCTTCTTAATTTATTGGTTTCCAATCTTTAAAACGTGAACTCCTTCTGAGCGGACGCTGCTTATTTATTTCTTGCGTTGCGTAGCGATTAATTTCAACTACCATAGTATTTATAAACTCTTCTGTAACAAATAGTTTAAAAAAATCTAATGGTTTCTTGCTCTCCATGTTTATCTTCAAACCAGGATTGGCAGTAAATTGAATTTGTTTTACAATATTTGGCTCATCTGTCCATTGGTTTGAGTTTCAAGATGGATTTGTTTCAGAAGTTGTTTCGTGAGGCAAAATATTTCTTATAAGATCTACTTGTTGAGCTTTATTTTGATTTTGTCAATAAGCAAGACCACCCGTTGTTCTAGCTCTTTTTGACGGAATTAAAAAATCTTCTGCAGTAGCTGCTAGATGAACGTCTGTAAACTGATCGTCATCACTTTCTTCAGTGTTATTATCTTCTGAACCTGATTCTGATGCTGTCAAACTTGAAGATGTAGTAGTATAAGCAAAAAATGAATCCAAATCTTCAATATCATTATCTTCACTATCCTCACAATCTTCCATAATCATATGTGCTGATTCAATTGTGGAATATCTGTGTTGAGCTAATATGATATAGATAAATTTATAAATTATCTATTTATAAAAAGGAAATTACTTATCTATAAAACACATTAATTAGGGGTGGAATGCAAGAAGCAAACTTGAGTCAAGTTCGAGCTGAACTTTACTTTGTAACCAATAGCAGCAGAGCATTTTTTGAGGGGCAAACCCATACTCTTTCACTATTGGTTGCAATCTAAAGTTCAAGTCGAGCTTGACTCAAGTTCGCTTCTTGCATTCCACCCTAGTATTCTGTGTAAAAAATTCGTGCACACTAAAATGTTTTTTAATAAATTAAAAAACATTTTATTGTGTACTTCAAATTTTTTTCATACTATTAATAACACGCAGTATAATGTACAAGGCCGGCGCGATGGGGGTGTGACACCCCCCTCATCAATGATTTTAGTCGGCAAATTTGACCCTTTTTGACTAGTTAGTCGGCAAATGTAGACGATTTCGACAGATTAGTCGGTAAATTTAGACAGTCAATCGGCAAATGTAGTTTTGGCAGTTAGAGGGCAGTCAGCAAATTATAAAAAACGAGAACCTTTTTTTTTTTAGTCGCAAAAGTTGTAATGGCACCCCACGTGACACCTACTGATAATGTAGTTATAAATTATATTTTAGCATCTAGTCTAAAAAATACAACAATTTAGAACTAAGAAAAAAAAATAATAATAAATTACCTTTTTTGGTATTGTGGTTTATCCTCCTCCGGCTAATTGCCATATAGAGGCCACATTACCAAGGCCCGCAAAGACAGGTTCGGCTCCCCAAGGAGCCTCATAACCCGCTCTACGGACCAAGAGTAAAGTGATTTTGGGAAGAACGAAGATATGTTATAGTGAAAGACAAAAGTATTCGTGTTAGAAAGATAGCATTGAGAAAGCGGACAGGATCGATGTTAGAAGGTGCAATAGGTTTGTTTATAGTCGGGAATTTAACACATTTCAGTCAGGTGATTTTTAGTTTTAAGGACATTTTTTTTTTTTGAAAGCAGTCGGTACTTTTAAAGGATTCACCCCTCTCATTTTATTCCTAGAAGGACCCTTGATACCAACCTTTATTAATTAATAAGTAATGTTGCATGTGTTCTAAGCAATTAATTTATCAAATTTTGTTTTTTAATGAATCTCTACTAAAATTTATCAATTTCTGTATCACTCTACCCCTCACCCCCCCCCTTCCAACTTGAATTCTTTTGGTAGACTTTTTTTTAATTTTTACATTTTAGAAATCACTCCAAGAATATTTCTTAGAGAAAAAAATGTGGATTATGTTTATTTACCTTATTTTTATGCATTAAAGTGTAATCCCATTGATTTTATATACTGATAGGTGCAGTGGCGTATGAAGGTCACGAAAGCTGGGGAGGCTGAAAACATATATTAAAAAGGAAAAATCAATTTTGTATGATACAGCAAAATAGATAAAAATGGTCTATTTATTCAATTATTTATTTATTTTTAATGTTGATTTTAGATGCCCCAAGAAGTCCTTACGGTCTTATCACAGAGCACCGCGGAAGAGCGTTTAATAGGAAGTTCATGCCTACTTTCCAACCGATGTCGCAAAACTCGCCTAGGGTGGGGTTCGAACCACGGATACATACATATATATATATATATATATATATATATATATATATATATATATATATATATATATATATATATATATATATATATATATATATATATATATATATATATATATATATATATATATATATAGTATATATATATGTATATATATATATGATATATATATATATATATATATATATATATATATATATATATATATATATATATGTATGTATGTATGGTATGTATATATGTATTTAAGTAATTAAGTATGCACCTTTTGATTCTTAATTACCCTCTGCAAAATGCCTGAGGCTTGTAACATATTTGCAAGGTAAACAGCTAAATGTTTCTAGTTACTGTATGAATCATTAGTTGGGCTATGTGAGAATAACACAACCCAAAGGTTCCTTAGGCAATATATATATATATATATATATATATATATATATATATATATATATATATATATATATATATATATATATATGTATGTATATATAACTGTTTGTATATGTATATATATATTTATAACTGTTTGTAAATGTCCCTCACTATTGTATATATATATATGTGTGTGTGTGTGCGTGCAACTTTTAAAGACAAAATATATTGATTGATATACATTTATAGAATCTGGTCGCAAAACATTGAAACTTGGTTCAGTTCCAACATTGAATTTACCTGTGAAATCACATGAAACATTCACAGCTGAGCGAAGAAAACTTGAAAAAGTTTGTATTAATAAACCGAAAACCAAAAAAGTTGTTTGTTACAAGCACTGGGAAGACTTTGTGTCTCGTGCAACAAAATTAAAGAATGTATATAACTGGCAGGTTACAATTGACGATAACAAGCAATTTGCTCAGTTTAAAAATTTTGAGATACCATTTTTTCTACCGAAGTGCGAAGTGATTGTAAATGATTGTTTGGAATTTACATGTTTGGTGTTTGGTTGGAAACTTCCAGATGATCATATAATTTACAAAGATTTTAAACGAATGTATTGATACAGAACTTACTGCAAAAAATATCATTGCTCAATGTTTGCAAAGGAATTGGTCAAGAAATAATAAATTCCAGCGTATTGAATCATGTTATACCTTTTGATTACGACCTTGATACAATATCTCCTATGCAATATAAAGAGTTAAAAAGACATAAAGATTGTAGGGTTTTGCATGAAGAAAGTGAATGTGATATTTGTAAAAAAGTTAAAATATTAATGAAAAAACAATTTAAATCTAAAATAAAGATTGATAACACTGCAGCAAAGTTAAAAGCTCCTCTTACAAAAACATCAAAGAAAAGAATTGTTCTTGCATTACAACAAGAACGAGTTAAAACCAAAGAATTAAAAGAAAAAATTTATCGAATGAGAAAAGAAATTGATGCAAAGGGTGTGGAACTCAACAAAGATTTTATTAATGATATAAATCACATTATGGATTCCAACAACCAGAATATGACTCCATTTATGAAATTATTCTGGGAAGAGCAAAAAAAAGCTTCTACTAATCAGAAGAGTTTAAAATATCATCCTATGATTATCAGATTCTGCTTATCCCTTTTCATGAAATCAGCATCAGCATATGATGAACTTAGGAATTCCATGATACTCACTCTGCCAAGTCGGAGGACTCTTAGTGATTATAAAAATGCAATACGTCCATCAGTCGGGTTCAATCCTAATGTAATTGAAGAACTCAAACTGATCACTAACAACTTAAATGATGTTCAAAGATTTATAGTACTCTCTTTTGATGAAATCAAAATTAGTGAAAATTTAGTGTATGACAAGCACTCAAATGAGCTTATTGGCTTTGTTGATCTTGGAGATCCGCATCTAAATTATAGCACTTTCAAAGACATTGATGACCTTGCTTCTCACTGCTTAGTTTACTATATTAGAGGTGTTGCTTCCGATTTAAAGTTTGCTTTGGCATATTTTGCTACTAAAGGTGTTACTGCAAGTCAAATTATGTCTACTTTTTGGAAAGCAGTGTCTGTGTTGGAATTAGAGTGTGCTCTTAAAGTAATTGCTGCTGTGTCTGATGGTGCTTCTCCAAATCGACTGTTCTACAAAATGCACAAAGGGATGGATAACATTGAATCATTTGTTGTGTACCGTTCAAAAAATATATTTGCAGACCGCTACATATATTTTTTTTCTGATGCACCACATCTTATAAAAACATTTAGAAATTCATTGCATCATTCTGGAGATAGTGAAAATCATACACGTAATTTATGGAATGAACAAAAAGTTATATGGAGTTATTTCGTGAAATTAGTGAATGATGATATTTTCAGAGATTTAAAGTTGCTGCCTAAATTGACCTTAGAGCATGTTCAATTAAATTCTTTTTCTGTTATGAATGTTCGATTAGCAGCTCAAATTCTTAGCAAAAGCGTTTCAAATGCCTTACGTTTAAAGTATCCCACAGAAACCCATGTAACAGCACAGATATGTGAATTAATGGATAAATTTTTTGATTGTACGATTACTCGAAATCAAAAGGAAGGCATTCTGAAAAGAAAAGAATTTTTGTTGCCCTACCGCAATGTTAACGATGCTCGCTTTGATTGGCTCAAGAACACTTTTCTAAAATACTTTGAAACTTGGCAAGAAAATATTAAAAATAGAACTGGGAATTTCCATCGGGGTGAACGTGAAAAAATGTTTATTTCATTACAAACATACGAAGGTCTCCATATAACTGTGAATTCTTTAATTGAAGTTACCAAGTTTTTATTAACTAGCGGAATACCTTTCGTATTGACTGAACGTTTTACCCAAGATGTCCTGGAGGAATACTTTGGGAGGCATCGCAGCCTTGGTCGCCGAAATGATAACCCTACCCTCATTCAGTTGGGATACCAATCAAATGCTATCAGAATGCAACGATCTGTAGCACCTGTTACTGGAAATACCATAGGAGCTCATATACAAAAGCGTAAAGTATCGTGGAGAATCGCTTCTGATGAACCATTAGGAAAAAGGTGTAAGAGCAAGAAAAAAAAAACAACAGAATCTGAGAACATATGAAAATAATTGATGATATATTTTTAAATACATAATTTTATTAATAAATAAACACATAACAAGTGGCATATACCATGCTTGTTACTCTTTGGATTGTTTTTTAAGAGTTTTACGAAGACCACCCTTATTATTTTTTTGTTTCAATTTTAGTTTATATTTGGTGGTAATGTCTTTAGCCAAAGAAAATGCTCGCACTCGAAAATAAAGTTTGACCATATTTTCTAAAAGGTTTTTACTAACATCATTATCAATGTCAACTCCGCATCCTGTTAAGATAGAGTTATAAAAGCTCACTACTTCTGTATCTTTCAGTAGTTCCATAGTCATCCTGTTAATATCAATTTCTTGCAAATGATTAATATTTGTTTCATTTCGAAATTGAATTTCAGCTTTTACAAATATTTGCTGGCATTCATTATTAACAGCTGTTAGTCCACCACGATTTTGTGCCTCAATCAATTCCTGATCTGTAGAATTTTTGCTAATAGCGTTATTTAATATTTTTATTATATTTTGATTTTCATTGGATTTATAATTCAGGCTATTTTTCGATTTCTTAATGAACTTTCTGACAACATACCCAGCCAGATATTGCAAGGCACCAATTTCATCATTTGTTATATTTTTTATTTGTTTTGCTTCCTTGTTGGGCATTCTTTTGAAGTATGCAAGCACCTTGTCAGCCAGTTGTGTTGCTAAAAGAGTACTATTGGGTTTTCCTAATTCAGGAAAGTAAACATCTGCATTGATTACTATTTTATTATAAAAGCTGGAATAATAACTCTCTGCATTGTTTGTATTAATCAAAATGTCATAAATCTTTTTTACATCTGCGTAAAGTGCTTCTGTTAATATGAAGTTATAACACTTGAAACATTCTCGTCGAGTTAAGTTGTAACAGTTATCCTCAGATAGATTTTTTTGTGACTCCAGAACTAAATCACTTAGTATTATGCTACTCATTGTATTTCTACTTGTATCAAAGGTCTCTTTTAGTTGTAAATGTTTACAGTTTCGGTGACGAGTAAGTCCCCCTTTTGATTTACAAATGTTCCCACAGTCGTCGCACTTAAAACTGCCTGGTGTTGACTCCTATAAGAAAAGAAATCTATAGTAATGTATATTTACATAGCTTATTTTTTTAATTAAATATAGTTCTTGCATAAATTTGCTTACCTCTCCAACATCTACAATATTTGCAATAATAAATTCTTCATCTAAAAGACCTTCATCCTGAATATCTATCAATAAATCTGCAGACTCCTGTGTTAAAAACTCGTTATTTGACGCCATGATATAAATGTTTTGCACACTCTTTGGTCACGTGATTTAAAAACTATTCATTTCAACATGCGCAGCGTAACAAAAAGAAATAACAATGGACTTCCAGACCATAGTTATATTCTATTGACTATGGTTTAACGTGATTAGTCAGCTTTTGCCAGCACACATTCATTTAAAAAATAGTTTTTATGCGATAGTATCTTAAACAGTTTTATGGGTATACTTTTTCATGGAGATGTTTAATTGTGATTGAGTCATTGCAGACTAGAAAATGGTCATTCCGCTGTTGCTATCATAAAAATTTTTTTTTAACTGTTTAGGAAATGGGGGGGGGGGGGGGCTAAATGCAGTGTCCGCCCCCCAGTCTTTTATTTGAGGGGGCTATCTTACAATTAAAAGCTAAATTTTTAAAAAATGACACTTATTTAGAAAAAATACTGTTTATCTCTTCTGAGGATATCCTGTGCATCAGAATCAAATTTAGGACCAGCAAATGTCTTGGAGTTCATGAAAGCAATAAACAAACATTGCAAGATTGTGTTGAGTTTGTATCTGTTATAGCATTCACTACCTTGCCGTTTAATATAGTCATCTTAATTTTTATTTCTTTTTTTGCTTTCTGGTTAGAGAAGTCGAATTCAAGTTCAAAATTTTGAATACTTTCTATTTGCTCCCTCTTCAGCTCTTATTAACTCCTTTTTTTCTTTTTGGTATTGCAGGTGAAGAAGCTTGCAAAAAAGAGGGCTTGAAGGCTTTGGATTTGACTATATAGTGGTGTCCCCAGTTTCCAGTTTTAATTAGACAATTGCAGTTTAGAACAAAATTTGTTCACTTTTAACTCCAGTTGCAAGACTTTTGTCTGCAAACTTTTGATTGTATACACTTTGTAATGAGACCCCATTCATTCCAGGTTTCAGAAAAAAAAAATTAGTTGTTTCCATCTCGACATTCTGTATTAGATATATTTATAATTCTTGATTAACTCTTCTGCTTTCATCATTATTCAAAAATGTTTTGTATTTTTGTTACTTTTCCTGGCTAGAGTTGGATTTTTGACAGATTGTTTAACAACTTTTGAAAATTCTGTCATTCCTGGGCTTAATTTAGTCATGATCTTTAACTAGACATCAAATGTCTTAATTTTAAATCTTTTATGTCAAGAACATTTATTCTAATCTTTACTTCTTCCTCAATTACAGAGCACAAGTTGGAATTATGAGGATCTGCTACATAAAACTACGGTAATTGAATCTTAGGAACAAGATAAACCTAAATTACAGATCAATCAACCCTTTGGGAGGAGGAACAGTATTTTAAACAGAATTTTTAAGATAAGATTCAAATTTATTGACAGAATTTAAATTTCATAATTACTTCTTTTTTTTTTGGAGGCGGGGGGGGGGGGGGAGGGAGGGGGAGGGGAAATAATTTAGGGGCATATCTTACACGAATGTAAATTTTTTTATACTTATGCCCATAAATCAATTTCGAGGAGTTTTGGGCTGCTGAACTTTTTTTTTTGACAACATTCACAACGATAAAAAATTCATTTTAGGGTGGAATTCGGTGGAACTTTCCCAGTGGGCACGGAAGTAGAAAACACGTCCTATACACGTTTTGGACGTCTTTTGATCGTTCAAAAGACGTCTTTTTTTGGTCCAGTGCCCTCTGGGTTTGAGATATTAACTTTTCAAAAATCATATTTATTAGAAAATTTATATTTTGACCTGATATTTTAATTACTCGTTTAACAAAAGTTATCTTCAAAATTTTAAATTTTTTGCTTTTAAAACAGGTAATATATAAAATAAAGTAAGATGATAAAAAATAATATGAATGAGCTAGCGACTAGCTAGCTCTATAGCGATTTTGGAGCGATTTTTTTTTCTTATTTTATTTTTTGCAAATGTCTTTAACATCTTTAAAAATTCGATTTAAAGTGGTGAGTCTATTATAATTATGAAAATAATTGAACTTTAAACATTGCGATTTTGTAGCAATGTGTCGCTAGCTACATATCGTAGCTTTGTAGTTAGCTACAAAATATCTACAAATCTATAGCTGGTTGATAGCTACATATCAAAATTTTTTAGACAACGATTTTATTACGATATGACGCTAGGTAAAATAGCCAGTGGATCTTCAGCTTATTAAGCTAGCTGTCCTCATAGCCAAATCGCTGTCTTTATCTTTAAAAATATCGATAGCTTTTCGATAACTTAAAAAAGCTAGCGATCCTCGTGGCCAAATCGCTGTCTGTATCGTAACGATTATAGCTAGCTATCCGCTAGCCAATTTCCCAGCGGGTTTGCTTTTCATCTTTTAATTCAGCAACACGTTTTTGCAACTCATCATTCTATTTTGTTTAATCAAATTTTAAGTTTTCAAGAGCATCAACTATCTTGTAGCTCTTTATAAGCATTAGAATCTCCGGTTTGAAGATAAACCATTGCGATCAAAAGAAGAGAGAAAAAAAAAAATATATCAAAATGACAAACGAAATTTTTTTTGTCTTTAATTCATTTTTATGTATTAAAAATAAAAATTAGCACGAGAAAATGGAAAAAAGTATTTATGAACAAGATTAATAAATACAACTATTATAGAAATATAAAGTAAACTAATGAATTCATCTAAGTAACCACTCAATTTCGTCTAGCTATATAAGTCGTCTTCTTCGTCTTGAGCGTAACGATTTGGTTCGGTAGAGCCACCAGAGGTAGGTGTGGCACCTTGTTGACTGCCCGGAAATCTAAAGCAATATTTTATACGATCAAAAATTGAGATTTATAATATGAAGAAAAACAGTAAATTGAAACATAAATTTTACCTAAAGTTCGTTCCTAAACCTCTACTTTGATGAAGAGTTTGTGCGAACATTTCATATTTTCTTATCTCGTTATCACTAACAGATCGTCTGGCAAATTTCATCGATTCTTCAAAGTGATCACGGCGAATTTCGGGAACAGGATCTTCATCATCATCCTAGATCCGAACCAAAATCGATTTAACTTAAAATTTTTTGAAATTAAAAATGTTAATGCTAAAATAATTATCATTAAAATGTTCACCATGTTTATATCTGGGTTATCAGCACGCTGTTTTTCCCTTTGTATATCTTTTTCGATTGATTCACGAATGGCTAATTTACAGGCCTTTAAAATCAAACAAAATTTAACAATTTTCTAGCAAGATCTCATCAAACTTTAAAAATCATAAAAAAACTTACTCGCTGAGCTATTTCTGTGAGATCAGCACCGCTGAAGCCAACTGTAACTTTTGCTAAATATACAAGGTCTACGTCCTTAGCGATAGGCGTTTTTCGCAGAGCAGCTTTTAAAATTGCAACACGAGACTAAAGGAGTAAATGAAAAAATCAAAATAATAAAGAGAAGAAATTAAACTATACAGAACATTTTTAAAAGTACTAACAAGCTCGTCAGGAAGAGGAATATAGATAAGTTGATCAAGTCGACCAGGTCGAAGTATAGCTGAGTCAATGATATCTGGTCTAAATAAGATTTGAACAAAATTTGCAATAATGAAAAAATAAAAAAACAATTTCAATTTTTAAAACTATTTAAATTATTAAATGTACCTGTTTGTGGCTCCAATTATAAAAACGTTTTTTTTTGCTCCCATACCATCCATTTCTGTAAGAATTTGATTTATAACTCGATCAGCAGCACCACCTCCATCACCGCTACTGCCACCACGAGATTTTGCAATTGAATCCAACTCATCAAAAAAAAGTACACAGGGAGCTGCCATTCTAGCCTATATTTAAGTAATCAATCATTTAAAAGTAATTGATCAATCAAAATTTCAAATCAAAGAGACCAATAAAAAAATCAATTTAAGTAACATAAAAAATTATAAAATAATGTAATTACAAGTTTTTATATTAAAATACCTTATCAAAAACATCTCTAACGTTGGCTTCAGATTCACCAAACCACATAGTCAACAGTTCAGGACCTTTTATTGATATAAAGTTAGCTTGACACTCGTTAGCAATAGCTTTTGCCAGCAAAGTTTTACCACAACCCGGAGGGCCATAAAACAACACACCCTTTAAAAAAATGCAAACCAAAAGTGTAAATAAGGCAAAAATATTATATAAAAAATATTAAATTTATAAAATTGCATATTTTTTTACCTTTGAAGGCGTCATACCAAACTTTAAAAACTTTTCTGGATGCTCTACTGGATATTGAACAAGTTCTTGTAATTCTCGCTTTACATTTTCAAGTCCTCCTATATCACTCCATGTTACAGTAGGTACTTCAACAACAGTTTCTCTTAAAGCTGAGGGGTTAGTTGCTCCCATTGCAAACTTAAAAAAAAATTACTAATCAATAATAAACCAAAATATTTTATCAAAATAGTTTTATTAGAAGTATAAATTTTATAACATACCCTGAAGTTATCCATTGAAACAGCAAGTGAATCAAGAACAGCAGCATCAATGGTTTCCTCTTCAAGATCAATAAGATCCATTTTTTCACGAATTTGTTGGAGCGCAGCTTCCGAACATAGTGATGCAACATCAGATCCAACGTAGCCATGAGTCTCTGCAGCAATTTGCTCTAAATCAACTTCATCATCTAATTTCATATTTTTAGTATGAATACGAAGAATTTCTAGTCTGCCGCTTGCATCAGGAATACCAATATCAACCTCTCGATCAAATCGACCTAAAAAAATACATTAAATGATAGAAAAGGTTACGTTTAAAAAGTAAGCTTATATTCATTAAAATGAATTTTTAGAAATTAAGAGCAAAAAAAAAAAAAAAAAAAAAAAAAAAAAAAATTATAAAAAGTTAACAATATAATATTTAATAAAACTGTTCATACCAAATCGTCTAAGAGCTGGATCAATACTATTTGGACGATTTGTTGCTGCCATTATGATAACATGAGACCTTTGTTTTAAACCATCCATCAGTGTTAAAAGCTGTGAAACAATTCTCCGCTCAACTTCTCCATGCGTTTTCTCACGTTTTGGTGCAATTGAATCAATTTCGTCAATAAATATAATAGATGGTGAATTTTTTTCTGCCTCTTCAAATGCTATTTTCAATAAGAACATAAATTAGATATAAATTTATATTTGTTGCATTTTTTTAAGATACAAAATGTTAGAAGACAACTTTATATGGTCATATTTTTTTGAAAATTATGACCATATAAAGTTTTAACCCCCTCAA
Source organism: Hydra vulgaris (assembly GCF_022113875.1). Lineage (NCBI taxonomy): Eukaryota > Metazoa > Cnidaria > Hydrozoa > Anthoathecata > Hydridae > Hydra > Hydra vulgaris. The sequence goes on from NC_061169.1 coordinate 13,972,019, forward strand.
TTTGAGGGGGCTGTAAACTTTGTAGGGTCATAAAAACTAAAAACTAAGAGGTTTATTGCATGAAATTTGAAATTCATTGATGAATATAAACTTAGATAAAAATACTAAAGAAATTATTTTATCAACTTGTTGCTCCCACGTTAAGGGCTGGGTGGGCCCGAAAATTGGTTTTTTTTTGTCCCCAAGCGCTAATCACCACAATTTTTTGCAAAACATTCTCATTTGACATAAGTATGAACATACAAAAGTTTACAGTTTGCAAAATGTGTTTAAGTGTCAAAACTCAAACATCTAAAAATCCAGTGTACACCACTGGAAGACAATTTGAAAATGTTTATAATACATTGAGCTTTATTGATTTTATAAAACAATATCTGTAAACTTGTATTACTGCATATTGCAGAGTTTCTGATTAAACTTTTTTTTTCTCTTCTAATTAGATCTGTTATACTACTGTTTTAGATGGGTTAAGGCCAACTCAGTAAAAATATGCAAACTTAAACCTTTAATAATGTGCGTGATTAAAATATTGCATAATATTAAATAATCTTCTTTAATAATTCTAATTTTTGCTAAGTAACCATCTATATATAAACAAGCTGAAGTTTTAACTTTTTCTAGCCTATTAATTACTTTACAAGATCTTCTTTAAAGAAATAATGTTCTTTAACAAAACCTTTCTTAGCAATTATAATAATTTAAAAATATGTTAAATTTTAAGAACTTGCTAATAAGGAAATTTTTTAATTTTTTCTTCCAAATTTAATACCAGTTTGCTATAAGCCTGTAAATTATCTTATACAAAGATCAAAAAATTTAGCTTTTGCCACCTAATATAGTGCACAAATGTTTAAATTTCCTATTTTACTTATTGTCACCATTTGAAGATTTTACAACTTATAAAAAATAAAAAAACTCTAAATCTATGAACGTAAAAATTCCTTACCTTTCCTTAGATTACTTTCTGATTCACCGGCAAGTTTACTCATGATCTCAGGTCCTATAAAATTAAAACTATTAAATAGAAAATGTTTTTATAAAAAAAATTCTTTTAAAGAGATTTTACTAAAATGAAATGAACAACTGGAATTAAAAACAAATAAACAAAGAAATGAAGAACTAAAAGTAACAATTATCTATCGAATTTTATCAAAATAAGATTACTAACCATTTATAAGAAAGAAGAATGCTCCCGTTTCATTGGCAACAGCCCTGTGAAAATTAGTTTGAAATATAAAAAAATTATTTTATAAAAATTCAAACTTCTTGAGAAAATTACAAATACCTAGCCATTAGAGTCTTTCCTGTACCAGGAGGTCCATATAACAAGATTCCCCTTGGAGGTTTGATACCTAATGCTTTAAACAATTGTGGGTGGCGCAAAGGAAGCTCTACCATTTCTTTAATTAGTGCCATTTGTTTTCTACAACCACCTATGTCATCATAACCAACTTCATTTAGCGATTCCTCCTCATCTTCTCGTTTAATTGGCTCCCCTTCACAATGAATAACTGTATCAGGTGCAACAATACAATATGGCGAAGGATCTGTTTCAACAACTTTGAAATCAACAGATCGCATTCCACCACGAACTTGAAATAAATCTCCTTTACACACAGGCCTATAAGCCTCCATGAAATATGGTTTTAAAAATACTTCAAACAGACTCCTAAAATATTTAACAATTATAATTAACACAATGTTCGCAGAATAAAACAAATTTCCTGAACACTTTATGTGTTATTCGTTATTATTTTATTTATGCAAAAATATAAAACTTTAATACTACAAAACTTGACAATTTTAAATTTGTTTGGAATGTTTGCTTGTAACTTATAACTAGTAAAATTATAGTTATACTGCACTTTTAAAAGACTTTTTTTATTATCTTGTTTTATTAAGTGAAACTTGTTTAAGTGAAATTTTTTTAAAATTATTTTACTGAGTGAAACAATTTTTTTTCAAAGTTAATAAACAATGAAATTCACCAAATTCCTAAAATTAGTAATAAAGAATTTTTTTTTTTAAATTAGCACAAATTTATAAAACAAACATTGAGAACAATAAGTTTTTCTTAATATAATAATATAAAAAATATAATATAATAATATTAAAAAAGAGTCAACTTGAAAAAGAAGTTAGAGCTAAGCCAGCATTATTAAAAAAAAAAAACTTTATTAGGTTCCACAGCTTAAGGGACGCCTTTAAAGAAAATTAGCATTTTGATAACTTTATTTAAAAGTAATTAAAAAAAAAAAAATTATTTTAGATATGTAAGAATTATATCTTTATAAGCTTAACAAACTAATTTTACTGAACTATGAATAGCTTTTAAGCTTACTATTTTTACTATGGATAATTTATACCAAAAAAATTTGTTATTTACATTTTCATAACTTTTTGTTAGTATAAAGGCATTTGTTTCAGTTTAGTAATAAATATGGTGTAGCAGTTAAGCAGAGCAGTAAAAATTAAATTTGTAATTGAAAAATTCAGAATTCAGTCACGTTTGTAATACAACACACATTTTTCTGTGCAGCCTCCTTGTTTGTCAAGGCTTGTGTTTTGAAAGGGTTGTAATAATAATATTAATAAAAAAAATGTAGCTTCCTTAACAGTAGTGGCACCCCTGCCCTTGGGGATGCTAATACAGAAAAAAAAGAAAGAAATAATAATTTACATATTAAAAGTCATTTTTTAAAACTTTCTTAGAAAAAAAATTACACTTTGTTCCTCTTAAAATAATTATTTAAAAAATTGAATTATAATACTTAAAATAACTCACCCAGTTAAACCTTCTACTGTATCATCTAAAGGCAGGACATGAATTCTTTTTCCATATTTAACATCAGGACAAGCTTGTACACTAAAACAAAAACTTTACAGTACTATTAACTTTACAACTAATATCATTTTACTTTTACAAAATCTATTTTAATAAAATATTACATAAATATTATTTGAAAAAAAGATTTTTTATCTAGTTATAAGCTCATGAAAATTTTATTGTAATTTTGACAGGAGATTCAACTTTTACAATTTTTATTAAAAAGTTTTTGTTTTTTTGTATTTCTAGTAATAGAGAAAAATTTATTTTCTTTGTTTTTTTAGTAATTTTCAACTTGCAATGCAGGATAACTTACACGCAATGAACTTGAAATATACTTGATATGGTATCAAATATTATAAACTGATGTTCAGAATCAACATTGATGGTAGTTAATTACTCAATAGTCTTTTAACATACAATGATATTAAAAGACTATTAAGTAATTTCAATTTTAAAAAACCAGACAGAAGGTGTTGGTATTGAAATCTTTTTAAATGAAGTTATTAGGTAAGATCTGACTTATTTATACAACTTAATTTACTTTGTGAGTATAAAACACAAATGTCATTGTTATTCATTTTATACTTCTCTCATTTATATATTTTTAAACATCTTCGCTTACAACAAAGCTGCAGGCAACCAATTAATGAGTGTTGGAAGTTACTGGAAGAGAAGAGATGAAGATTGTAGAGCAAGATAACGATTGACAGACAACTTAAAAGATTGCATATTATATGAATCAGGAAAACAAGATGAAGGAAGCGAATTCCATAGAACTGATGTTTGAGGAAAAAAAACTAGAGAAATAATGTTTTTGCAGCACTTGGGAACAGCCACAGAAAAAGGATGAGACTTAATTGAGTGATGAGTAACACGAAAATGAATTTTAGTAGATGGCACAAGAGACGCTAGCTCTTTAGAGCAGTGCCCATTATACTATTTGTAGAAAAGAGAAAGAGAAGCAACATTACGACAATGTGATAATGGTTATGGTTGGCTGCAAGAGCAGGTCCAACTATGTTTACAATACATTTTTGCACCTTGTCTAAAAGAGAAAGAGCATCATTAGAAGATTTGTCCCAGGTATGGCAACAGTATTCCATACAAAGCCGGATTTGAGATTTATAGAGATAGAAAATAGAATCCAGAGTAAGAAATTGTCGAGCTCGATAAAGAGATACAAAATTGAGTTTTATCTGAATTAAAGTTCACCAGCCACTGTGAGCCCCATGCTGTAGCAGAAGTGAGATCCTTTTCAAGCTTAAATGCCCCCTCCAAGCAATCAGAGAGAGTTGGCTACTTATCATGACAAGAATAAATAGTAGTATCATCAGCAAACAATACCACCTTAGATGTGAGAATATCAGGAAAATAGTTAATGTAAGTATAAAAGAATATAGGGCCAAGGATTGAACCTTGAAGAACCCTTGAGGTTACAGAATAAGAAGAAGAGTGCTGTCTATCAAGGACAACTTTTATAATACAATTAGAAAAGAAGGATTTAATAATCTTAAAGGTGTTTCCAGAAAAACTGTGAGAAAAAAACTTATGGAGAAGACCAGCATGCCAAACTTTATTAAACGCTTTAGAAATACCAAGAACAATGGCTTCGTGGAAAAGTTTTAATTCTTTCATGACCTGAGAATAGCGGACTTTGGCGTAAGACAAAACCTTTTTACAATGGTTCCTAGCAGTAATAAACAGACGCCTGTTTTCTGGAGACTTGTTTTGCTATTAGATATGGAAGTAATGGTTTCGATTGGCAATTGCAGCAGCACAATGCGAGGAAAACCATAAAGAAGAGTGAGGCTTGACCTGGAATTGTTGAGAGGGAATAAAGGATTCCATGCCAGCCTGAATCCACGAAGTTATTTAAGAAGCACATTTGTCAAGAGGAAGACGAAAGATTTCTACCCAAGGACCATCACGAAGAAAATCAAGGAAAGAGCCTCAGTCAGCTGCAAGGTAGTTGTAAGAGATATGATGATAGGGGAATTCTGATGATCAAGAAGAATGAGATAATATTTTTGGAGAGATCAAACTGTGATCAGAGGCACCTAAGGGTGAATGTGGAGAAACTGAGCACTGACTAGAATCAGAAACAAGGCATAAGTCGAGTAGAGAAGGTAAATGATTCGGGTTGTCTGGAAAGCGAGTTGGAAAGTTGACTATTTGAGTTAGGGATTGAGAAAAGCAAAAGTTGTGGGCCTGCAGAGTCACTGACACTAGAGCCAAGCCATTCAGTGTGATGAACATTAAAGTCAGTGACAACAATATTTGCTGATGGATAAAAAGAGAGGGCTTGGTCGATATGATCAGAAATAACATCAAGAAGAGTGCAGTCTTGAGATGAAGGAGAGCGATATAGAACAAAGAGAAAGGTGATAGAGTGAAGTGGTGCTAAACGAAAGCACATAAAAGCGGAGTCTGTTGATTTAAACCTAGTTTCCTGACAAATGGGTAAATTCTTACGAAAGTAAATGCCCAGGCCAAGCATGTGATTATTAGAGTCTTTACAAATCAAAGGAAGATAACCATCAACACTAAGATCACAAGATGAGACAGCTGAACTCAAAATAGTCTCACAAAAGAGCAAGTAGGTCTGATGAACTTTGCAAGAGATAAGACTCAACAGAAGAAAAGTTATTTCCAAGACCACGAATATTAGTGAATGATAGGTTTAGCGAACTTGGTGATGACTCTGAGAGCTACCACAGAGTTCAGGAAACCTGACTACCAGCCGGCCTCAGAACTATAAAACTGAGTTTTAGAGCTGTACTCTCATTAAGAAAACATTAAGAACTCTAAAAAAACCCAATTGCTTACTGCAAACAACTACTGTAATATGGTCAACATTCCTATATTAATGAATGGCAATCCTCTTACTGAGCCCTCCTCTTTACCTCTTCTTGGATTATCGCTTACTACTGACCTTTCATGGAAACCATATATACAATCGATTGCTATATTTGGCTTCTGCTAAGGTTGCTTCTCTTTATCGTGCTCGCCATTTCCTTACTTCTGATTCCATTCTCTACCTCTACAAATCTCTTATTCGTCCCTGTATGGAATACTGTTGTCATATTTGGGCTGGTTCTTCTAACGATTCACTTTCTCTTCTTGACAAGGTCCAAAAACGCATTGTAAATGTTGTTGGACCTGGACTATCTGCTAAGCTTGAACCTCTTTCCCATCGTCGTAAAGTTGCACCTCTTTCTCTTTTCTACAGATGCTATCATGGTCACTGCTCAAAGGAGTTATCATCTCTAGTTCCATCAACTAAAATTTATTCTCGTTTTACTCGTCATTTAGCTAAGTCTCATTCGTTTACTGTATCTGTCCCTGCATGCTCTAAAAACTTTTATTCATCTAGTTTTTTTCCCCGCACTTCAATCCTTTGGAACTCTCTCCCATCTTCATGTTTTCCTGACTCATACAACCTTCAACTTTTCAAGTCTTCTGTCAACCGTTTCCTTGCTCTATAACTCTGTTCTTTTTTTTTCCTAGTAACATTGGTAACAAAAGTAATATTGTTAAATACTGAAATGTTTAAAATAAAGGTCAAACAATTTTATGTTAGAAAAATGCAATTATTTGTTATTGACTTCTTTTTTTTTTTTTTTTTTATACAATATAACTAAAGCCTCTTCAAGCGTCTTAATTTCTTATTCGTGTTCCTCACTTTTTTACTTACGATAATTGCCTTTTGTAAGAAGAAGTTTCATTTGAGACATATCCTGCTGTTTGCCAGCTTCCTTGATGAATGTAATAAATTCCTCATTGTATGTTTTACACACTTTGTTTAATACTTTTTGCTTTTCCTTAAGTTCCAACATCTCCTGATCTAAAAGCACTATCATGCTATTTTCTTTTGCTTGGAGTTTTCTATTTTCCTCCTAATAGTTTTTATATTGTAACGAGGCACAACCAACAGCCTTTATCATTTTACTGTTTATTTCTATTTCATGAGCCTTTAATTTGTTTGACACCATAAAATCCTTGATAGTGTGACAAGATACACATGACTGTTCTTTCATATTTTTACTGAGCATATTACTGTTAATACTGAAACCTCTCTCAATTGATGTTTGCCCATGACATAACGTAAAAATATATATCAAAACTTTTGACAAAACCTTGTAATCTACACCAACTTTAATGGTTTCAAAATAAAACTTGTCTAAAAATTTTCCACAGTAAAAATTTTTAAATGCGGATAAAAGAGTAGATGAACTTTCCTCTAACAACTTTGAAAATTGTATGAAAGCTTGATCACATTCATTTGATGTAATATATGAGCAAGAAATAATTAGATGTACAGATTTTATCTGATGAAGAAGATCAGCTTTTTGTTTAGAAAGAATTGACACTGGACTGATGCAACCAGTTGCTTCCAAAAAAGAAAATTGATTCAAACATCTTTTGAATATTTTTTCCAGGATTCCAATGATAATGAGACAACTATCTTTTATGAATCAGTTAATGACATCCTGAGATAACGCATCCTTTTTCCTCAATTCGATAATGTCACGTTCAGCAGCAAATCTAATTGTCATTAGTTTTAATGGCAGAGAGTTTTCCTTTTTAGTGAAATCAAATTTTTGAAGTTAACTGCCATTGAGGATGGTGCTAAAGATATCTTGTTTTATAATTAAACCCATTAAACTTTTAACAGTTGAGAACAAATCTTCAAAAAGAAATGGAATTATTGGGATATCGGTTTAATATTTCAGTAAGATTTTCTGCAACCAACTGGCAATGTAACCAAAAAACTTCAATTTAGTCAAAGTTAACTCATCTTTTGTTCCCCTCTGACTCTGTCTCATAGTTCTTGCATTTCGATTGCTTACTTTTAGGAAGAGTCTCCCAATACTTGGTTATTTTTTTAACATTCTTCCAAATTAAACAAAGTCTATCTGCAACATTTTGGTCTTCAATCCAGCGTGTTGAGCAAAATGTATAAGGGAAACTCTCACATTCAGTAACAGTTACATAATCAGCTCTTCTAGCCGGAGAATCATTAAAAAGGTTGTATGGTGCTTTCATTAATTTCCCTATATTCCATTCAACAGATTGAAAACATGATTTGAAAGCTGAGTAGCTCTTATTGATCACACTGCTTTTCAATAAGATTAAAAAGGAAGCAGTTTACATTTGGATTATCTATACTTAAAGTCAGATTTATGCTATTAATCTTGACAAAGATTTAGTCATACTTTCAAGTAAATTTTTTGCTGTGGGGTGACCTAAAAATTTAAAGTCAAAGTATCTGGATTCAACATGATTTAGATCGCTGTTCCAAAACCAAATATTTAGATCCAATTGACAACTTTGAAAAGAATTGTTCAGGCTTTCATCAAATAAAACAGTATAATAAGGAGATTTTTTTAAATTTTCAGTTAAAAGTCTGTGAAAACAAGGTACAAGATCAAAATTTATTATATAATCAAGTTTTGTTCTACCCATTTTATAAGATTTAGCAGTATTGCTATCAGGGAACATTTTCTGATAAAGTAGGCCATTTTCATTACATGAGTTCAACAAGAAATCATTCTGTACTGCATTTAAAAACAGAATAGATTTCTGCACAACTTTTATCACATTGATCTACTGTAAGAATTGCTTGCTTTTGAGATGTAGACAGTGCAGGCATAAAGAAGCAAGATACTGGCTTTACCTTCTGTGCATGTTTTTTACCATTCATGTGACTTATCACAGCTCTTCTTCCCATATTTGACAAACTAAATTAAACTTGGAATATTTTGCACTTGGCTGACTTTTTATCACTGCCTATTACCAGCCATTTGTTAAACAAAGGATCACTTAACCATTCTTTGAAGTACGTTGCCATTTCAAATTTTAAAAATTTGAACTATTTTAATAAAAAGAGCCAATGTAGACACAATGTGATTAATTTTCTTTAAAAAAATTAAACATTACCCCTGGTACCCTGGAAAAGAAAAATTTTTATTAAAAAATATTTCAAAACATTAAAGAAAAATTAAAATGCTCCTGATTTTCCCTACATCAATCATCTCCCCCTAATTTTCCCTGGTCTTATTTAAATTTCCCTGAACTTCCCTGATTTGGTGGCAACCCTATACAGGCTTGGTCGGGAAGCAGGAGCGATTGCTCTCGAATACTGACCATGGAAATAATATTTTGTTGCGAAAAACTGGCCAGGTTTTTTAGTCATTTTGAGAACATTTAAGCTAATGTATGTAACAAAATATTTTTTCTCTCAAAATATTTTGAGAACATTTAAGCTAATGTATGTAACAAAATATTTTACGGAAATACATAGAAACATACATAAACTTAAATGTTCTTAAAACATCTTTGTGCAGAAGAATAAAAACAAACACCAAAAAATCGCCAAATCTACAAACAAACTAATTCTATTGGTTCAAAAAATACGCCTACTAAGCAAAATAAAGTTCTGTTGAAATGTTTTAAAAATTGTATTATTCACGATTTGTTAAAGTTTTTATAAATTATAGATTTTATTAGAATATTCTTATTTTTTATTTAAAAAGTATGTATTTTTTATGTAAATGTAATTTTGTGTATCTGTTTTTTATTCTAATGTAATCTTTTAAAGCAATTTTAATGATTTACTTTTAAACATAGACTTTCAACAACTATTGTGTTTTCAACAAAGTTATTAATAATCATCAAAGTTAATAAAACTAATTATGAAATAAACATGTAAGAAGTCTCTGGTTACTAAATTTATCTTAAATACAAAGTTTTTCGCAACTAAATATTATTTTCGTGGTCAGTTATCGAGTGCAATCGCACCCACTTCCCGACCAAGCCTTATATATATATATATATATATATATATATATATATATATATATATATATATATATATATATATATATATATATATATATATATATATATATATATATATATATATATATATATGTTATGGTTGCTTTCCTTTATAGTTGTGTTAATAAAAAAAACATATTTAAGATTCTTTGCATTTTACTGGTTAACATAAAATACATTTATTACCTTACAATATCTCCAAGTCTTACTCTAAGGTTTTGTCGCACAACTCGATTCATTCCAACTTTATCATTGCTTGCGGCTTCTTCATTAGATAAGACAATACATACTGTTTCTTTCTTTCTTTTGCCTTTAAGCAGGACTGTATCACCACGAAACAACTGAAGTTCTTCCATTTTTTCCTACAAAAATTTATGAGGGTAAGATTCAACTTTTTGTAAAAATAGGACTTATTCTTATTATAATAATATTATTTTATACTTTTAAAGTAAAAAGACACCATTTAGTGCAATACACATAACAGGTGATAAATAATGATCACAAATGTAATAAAAATCAGTGCTGATCCCTTTTGAAAAAAAATGTATGAGTAATTTTAAATATATTCTACAAAATAGAGTGCTCAATGTTCTTTTATAATATATATAAATATATACATATACATATATATATATATATATATATATATATATATATATATATATATATATATATATATATATATCCGGGCAATTTCAAGGTGGAAAATGAAAATTAGTCAAATTTTATTCTCTTTTGTCAACTTTTAGCAAATGAATATTGGTGTAGACACAAAAGTTTATTTAAAATATTTGCAATTTTCATGTAATGTAAGCTAACAAAAACATGATAAAGTTTTGTTTTTTTCTAAAATTTAGCTTAAAAACTTAAGTCTTTTAATAATAAATGCGAAAGAATATCAAATGTTACATTTTTACATTTAAAGTTTTGAATAACGATGCTTAGGTAACGCACATTTTTATTTCAAAATTGTGCAATGTAAGTTAAAACTACATCCATTTACTAAAGTTCTGGTGCTTTTTTGTTAAGTTTTTATTTACAAAATGAATTAGATCATTATATAATTCTTATTTTGTCTTGTTGGGTTGACAAGGTTCAAAGTGAAACTTTTTATATTAGGAGAATTAAGAATAAATTTTTTTTTTTAATGTAAATTAAAATTATTTGTATTATTTTTTTTTTGTTTATGTATTTTAGTTGACACGTAAATAAATAAAAATAAGAATTATATCAATATTTAGACATTAAAAAAAGAAAAGAAAAGAATAATTTGCTATTCTTCTAATATAAAAAAATCAGTTATTTTTGTTTTAATTTTAAAAAAACAAATCATTAGTAAAAGCAATTAAGGAGGTGCATTCATAAAGTACATCACCCTATATTTGTCAATTCTCAACCCCTTCCCTCCTGTTACAAACGATCACATATACCTGAACATATACGATCACATATACCCCTCTTCCTCCTAAACTGTGATAATATACCCTCCTATATGTGAAAATAAGGCATAAAAATGAAAGAAGTGTAAGCAAAAACTTCGACAAACCAAAGATTTTCTTATTTAAATAACTTAGTACAAATAAATGTGTAAAGTAATTTCTAACAAATAAATAAAGTAAAAAATAAATGTACTAAAGTAATTCTTTAAAGCTGCTCTTGGTCTTGCAAAAAAACTATTTTCGATTTGAAAACTTTAATAAATGTTATATAAAATCACTTAGGAAGAGTGCCACCAGTTTTTAAAATTTCCTTTATTAATTATTTTTAATGAATGAGTTCAACACTTTCACAATTTTTTTGTTATGTAAGTTTAATACATAGTATCAAAAAAACGTTTATTTTCCTTAGCCGGTCACCTCTTATAAATTTTAAAATATATTTCTTAAATTAGTATAGAGTTCTCAACATCTTGTGAATGTTTCTAATATAAACCGCTTTACTGATTCGCAGAAATCTGACTTAAAAGTTGAAGCAATTTTTTCACTTTGTCTCCAGTGTAACGTAAGTTAAGTGGAGTTTTCAGTAATAAATTTGCCCTCTTTTGGCCAAACTCAAAACTTTTTAGCTCATTTTATACTTTAGACTAACAACTTTCATACAAAATATCTAAAAGTTTAATTTACAGTTTAAATAGGCGAATATTTCATTAAGTTGTTGCGCGTGTAACATAAGTTAAAAATGGAATTGCCCACATATATATATATATATATGTATATATATATATATATATATATATATATATATATATATATATATATATATATATATATATATATATATATATATATATATGTATATATATATATATATATATGTATATGTATATGTATATATATATATATATATATATATATATATATATATATATATATATATATATATATATATATGTATATATATATATATATATGTATATATGTATATATATATATATATATATATATATATATATATATATATATATATATATATATATATATATATATATGTATATATGTATATATATATATATATATATGTATATATATATATATATATATATATATATATATATATATATATATATATATATATATATATGCATGTATTTGTTTTACCTAGGACTCCATATTCAATATGATCATAAATTTTGCATTCTTAATGACTAAACAAATATTTACTATTGTTTATTAGAATCTTATTACTGATTGGACTATTAACTAACTAATTATTGCATAGATGTTATCAATATTTTTTAAATCGCAAACTTGTGCTAATTTTAATGCAACACTGGTTATTTTTAAATCAATTATTTAAAATTTATTTTATTAAATTATATAAATTAGGGAATATTATTACTATAAACTATATATATTAAAAATATATAAAATATATTTAAATGTAAATAAATGTTTAATCAAATAGATACCAACAAAAAGAAAAAAAAAACTCTTTATTTCACAAATTATAGAGTAATGCAGCCACATATACAATATACACTTCTACTTAAAAACAAATAGTAGATGCAGGGCATGCGCTATCAAGATGGGCTTGTTAACAATTACCAGGGGTAATTGTTAACAAGCCTATCTTGTTAATGCCATGGGCTAAAGGGGCTTCCAAAATTAGTTTTGCTTTACAAGTGTTAGCCTTGTTTTTAAGTAGCCTCACTTTTTATAGGGGAAACTTTTCAGTATAAACTGAGGAAGGTCAGTCTGAGCCTAAATGGATGTCAAGATTTATAATTTTTATGTATTAGCAAGTCTCGTGGATAATATACATACTATGTATGAAGCATGTTTGGGCTAGGTGCAAGTATCATAGCATTGGCAACTTACCTAGGATAAGGAAAACTTTGATATAAATACTCGATTTAATGGTTGATAAGAGTAGGAGCTTGTAAACCTTGATTGGTGCCCTTCAAGTATTGTGGTATCACAATGAAAATTGCAGTTGTAAAAAAACTCTTTCATGACATCATATTGAGAACCCTGTAAACTACACATATGTGAAATCCTGGATGTTAAACTTTAAAATATTTAAAAAAAAAATGTGTAGCATACATATATGTATAAGATAGTAAGCGACCAGAGTTGAAATTTTACCAGGGCTGGGTTTGTGACCAGGATTGCATAAATATTTATATCCTAAAATATATTTTTTCAATTCAAAATTCATGTTATATTTTGTATATATATATGCAAATATAAACATCATTATGATCAACATGATCATCATAATTACCATTACCATCATCATTATCATCATCATCTTCAACATCAGGCTTTAGCCTTACTCTTTTATGCTGTTTTTCTAATATAAACAATCTAGAGCATTTTTTTTCCTTAACTAAAGCTTATATATACAATATGTAAGGCACTCTCTTCAAGTTTTCTTACTTCAGCAATAACATTTTTTTCTGAAGCTTATAACATTCATAACTTCAGCACTTATAACATTATAACTTCAGCAATAACATTTTTTTCTGAAGCTGCTACCTTTCTACATGCAGATACCTAAATCACTTTAATCTTCTCTAACAAACATTGTTTGATACAACATTTTTCTAATCTGTCTAAAATGTCTCCTTTTCTTATCTTCTCTCGCCTCTTTCATATTTTCGTAAATTTTCATAAATCGACAAAATATCCACATTGAAAAACTGTATGTAATTAGAAAAGCTAAGAAACATTTCTCATAAACTCAAAAACTATTAATAGGGTAAGTTGGCAAATTTCGTGCAGCATCGAATTTCGTGCAAACATAAAAAAAAACCACTGACGCTAATTTAATCAAAGTGTTGTTTCATGTTTCAGTTAGTACAACCTTTCCGCATCAAGTTACTGTTAACTCCATGTCGGTAGTCCAAATATTTATAATAAAAAAGCTATAATAAGTTACGATACATCGGTGTTTCACGTAAAGTGAAAAAACGTAAATCTTTTTACACTTAACTTTACAAAAATGAAGCACGACATTCCTTTGAAAGATGTACTAATTGTAAATGTAAAAAACAATAATAATAATAATAATAAACAAATACTTTTTTGATGTAAAAAATTTCTGCACGAATTATCGAGAGCATCATATTTCGTGCATTATGCCAGAAATTTAATTTACACAGTATTAAATTTCGTGCATTATTTTATTTTTACCTAACAATGATTTTTAATACTTTTATGGTTTTAACTATATTTAAAAGCATTCTTAAGGTTGCTAGTGACGTTTTTAAGACTAAACAAAAAAATTAAAGCAACAGCTTTAATTGGCTAGATTTCTTTTAAGTAAGCAATATTTGAATTCAAATTTCAACTTTTTAAAAATACAGTATCATCATAGTAGAGTATACAAGTTATAATTTTTTAACTAAGTTTGTTATCGTGACTATGGAATTTAAAAAAAGACAAGTACCAAAAATATAATGAGGAAGCTGTTAGGCCGCTGTTGCTGATGTTCGAGACAATCATTTTTCATGGAGAAAGGCAAGTTTAAAATATAATGTACCTTCTCAGACAATCGATGATAGAATAAATAGCAGATAGGGTGCTGCCAAGCAGAAGATAGGTTTGTGTTGTTTAAAATATTTATTTACTTACTATACTAGATGTAATTCTCCATAAGCAATAAAATTACATAAGATTTTTTAAGAAGTCAACTTATTTTTTTTACTTAAAGGTCGCAAACCTGCTTTAGACAAAGAGGACGAAGAAAAAATAAAAGACTTATTGACTAAAGCAGCAAAAATAGGATATGGTATTTGCCAGAACGATGTACCAAGCATAGTAAAAAATCTTTTAGACATTAAAGAAAAGCAACATATAACAGAGCATCGACTTAATGATAAAGAAAAAAACGATATGATGGCTCATAGAAAGTTTGTTAATAATCTGCCAAGCAAGTTTTGGATCTACAGGTAAATAATTGCTTTTTTATTAAGTGTTAGGAATATATAAGAAATGACACAAAATTTTAGATTTTGATTGACCTATGATTGTTTTTGTATCTGCCTAATCTGTGTTTAATTTGATAAACCTGTTGTTTTTTTTACTTTATATTTGGTAGGTTTTTCAAAAGGCATTCAGATCTTGCAAAAAAAATGCCTGAAATTTGGGCCACCAGCGGCGAAACGTTTCTCATGCTCAAATTAAGCAATGGTTTACTGACCTGGAGAATTATTTGTTTGAAGAACATTAAATAAAAGCTTCAGAGTTCCTATTACCAGAAAACTCTAGTAGAGTGTTTAATTTGGGCGAAGCAGGGTTTCCATTAGCAGGGACATTCGGAAGGCTGAAAATAACTGCCTCAAAGGGTATAAAGAATGTTTATCGCATAGCCCTTGACACAAAAACGCAAATAACAGTTTCTTGGCTGTGTATCCAAAGATGGAAACTACCAAAAACCTCTAGCTATATTTCCAGGAGCACAGCCTCGTTACAATTTAGACCATGTAAATCCATCTGACTATGTTCTTGGGTGATCCATTAACGGATGGATTTCTAGCGATTGCTTCTTTTCGTGGTTGTCTAATGACTTCTATCCATCGGTAAAAGAAAATGTTACTTTTCCAATAATTGTTTTTATGGGCGGTCACTCAACGCATATTGTCTGTGTCAGTGAGTTCTGTAGAGACAATGGAATTATTCTACATTCCAGCTCATGTTAGTCATTTGATGCACCCCTTGGATGTTTCCGTCTACGGACCGCTCAAAACTTATTGGAACAAGGCATTAAAAGATTTTAACAATCAGTTTCCTAACATGGTAATGACCAAGGTAAACTTTTTTTCAGTGTTCGACATTGCATGGAAAAAAGCAAAAGGTAAACCAGAAAATGCTGTATTGGGATTCAGGAAATGTGGGCTTATACCATTATTATTGACTATTCAAAACTGGTTGATTCTTCTACAACAACGCACCTGTTATCGTCCCCGTTGTCACAATCTTCTAGAAGTACAAACCTGCAATAACTATATTTCTGGCACTTATAATAATACTCAAACAAACATAGCTTGTGTCAAACCTATGCAGTCCACGAACATTATTATCCTAACAACTACAGAATCCAATAATCTAATCTCTAGAGAATTAAATTTTCCTGGGTATAATGACACTGTACTTCCTGGGTTAAGTTTGACCACCATATCACAACCTAGTTTTAATAATATATCCCTCCAACCATCAGCTCCATCTCTTAAGTTTTATGAAAATTGGGAGTATTCTCCATTTAAAAACTAACTAGCGATTTCAAAAAATGTAATAATTAGCAGAAAATATCCAAAGAAGCTTGTTAAGATACCACATGCTGTCAGTGGAATTGATTTTTTAAACCACCAACAAGCTGTTCAAGAAAAGAAAAAGAAGCAAAATGAAGAAAAGGAGGAAAGAAAAAAAACGAGAAAATAAATCAAAAATGAAAAAAAATACATCAACAGCTTCTCTTAAAAATAGTCAAATTGCAGAAGCCTCTCAACTCTGACTGATTTGTTTTTTATGTTATTGGTTTATAAAAATTTTTAAGTATTTTTTAGTTTTCTTTTAACCATTAATGAAAGATATATAATCAGTGCCATTTCAGAATAATATTTGAAAAATAATGTTTAGGGCTCACCCAAAAGGCTCACCTCTATAAAGTTTTTTAATATCATCACTTGTTTTTACAGGTCCTAAAAGTTAAAAAGGGCTTTTTAACCTGTAAAAACATTTATTATTAATCCCAGTGATCGAGCCTATAAACAGGCTCGATCACTAGGCCAAATAAATAGCCGCGGGCCCCACATTATGTTCCAACAAATAATCCAACTCTAAGTCAGACATTTAATTACAGCAAAATATTTGCAAAAAACTATATATGAATTAAGTATTGAATCTTAAATAAATCTGCTAAATTTAACTTTAAAAAAAAGTGCACGAAATTAAATTTTACTTTATCAACTTGCAGGAAATTGTGCAAATCATAAAAAAAAAAATATTCATAACGAAAACAAAAAATAAATAAAATATAGTATTTAATAATTGCCTAAATTATTACTATTTTGTAGATAAAACAGTTGGCTTCCTAAATTGAGCTCATTATATTTTTGGTGGTTGTTTGGTTATATTCTATAACGTTTATGGCAAATGTTCAGCAAACTGCCCAAAATTCGCCAACTTACCCTATACATCAATAACATTTTAAGTTTTTGTAAAAAATTATATTTTTTATATGTAAATGTCTAAATATTTTTGAGTCTCAGAAAGATGAAAACACATTTACAAATTCAAAAAACAATTGAAATGAACAAAAAAATAAACAAAAAAGAAAATTTTTTTTTTTCCAAAATCAAAAAAATTTAATAAATTTAAGCATCTTTTTATTTTTGTAAAAGATGCTTAAATTTATTAAAGCCAAGGGGTACAAGTGATTTTACCAAATTTTACCAAAATTAAGTTAAGTATAGAATTTGATAGAAGAAGCAAACAAAATTGTTGGTGGGCAAGGGATACAAGCGAATCTCTGCCCTGTGCTGCTTTCTACTGGAAAAACATAACAACAGCTGAGTATATTTAACAAAAATACTTTAACTTTAAACAGCTGTATCTCAAAACTATGAAAATGTCACTTGTACCCCTTGGCTTCTGACCCACTCATATAAAATTATGTTTGAAAAAAATATGCTTCAGAGTTTGTTTTTTTTTCTTTCTATTTTAGCCTAATACTAATTGGTTTTTTTAAGGAAACAGGAAAGGGAAAAATATTCAATAAGAACACAAAATATTTTGCTTCAAAAATTAAAAATTAAATTATAAAAAAATTAAAAATTAAACTACAAATACTTTTATAATTTTTCTTTTTCCTTTACCAGAAAAATTGACAAGTGGAAACTAACCTTAATGAGTTTAAATTATTATTTCTGTCCTTTAATGTAAATCTAAGAATCTTAATATATAAAATTTAAATCATCACAGCGTAATTAAATAGTTCAAATCACAATACTGGAATAATACTTTTACGAAATATAATATGCAATGACTTCATAAATAGCAAACGTTTTTTTTAACTGAGCAGGATTGAAAGGTCTGTTTTTTCAAAAGGAATGACCTTTGTAAATTAATTTTGGAATTATAAAAACTAAAAATGTTAACTCTTTTGCTACCAGGCATATTAATAAAAATCTTTTTGCTAGGAATGCACATTTTTTTGAATAAAATTTGGATAGCATAACATTGACAACTAATTAAAATTAGAATAGTAAATCTCTTTGAAAACATAACAAACAATATCTTTTTTAATCAAACAAGTTTTTAACACGCACCATTAGACAATAAGAAATGCAAAGTGCTTAAAACCATTGTTTTTATAAACAGTAACTGAAATTAAAGTCCAAAACTAAACTAATTTAATGTATAAAATAATGTTTTTCTTCAAAAGACTTGTAATTACTCAGCTAAATACTAGTATTTAGTTAGATAATTACAAGTCTTTTGAAGAAAAACATAAAATTGAACATTTAGAATTATATATATAATTATATTGTAGTATTAATACTTGTATTAATACTACAAGTAATAATACTTGTAATTTAGTACTACTACTACTAAATTACAAGTATTAATACTTGTATTAATACTTGTAACTTAGTAGCTAAACACTAAAAATATACAATTCTAGATCATAGATGAGTTTTTGACTTTATGAAAATCCCGGAAATTTTTTTCTTTGAAATCCCGGAAAATCCCAGAAAGTCATTTTCATGAAAATTCCGGAAAATCCCGGAAAAATTTAGGGTCAATAAATTGACGAAGGTATGTGGGTAAATTCTGGAACGTTGGTAAAGGGATAAATAAAGAAACTAAAAACTACTGATTAATTATGTTTCTCTAAAATGAAATATAATATCTCAGTTTTAACATAAGCAACCTGCAAAGCGCAATAATTTCTTTATATTTAAAATATAAAATGTAAGACAATGGAATAAATGTCAGGAATCAATACTTTTTTTTCTTATAATTTTCTGTTGTGAAGCATTCGTCAGCTTTTCTTTTTCTGCACTTTTTTGCATGATCAATAATAGATTCTTTAACTTTTTTGCACTGTTCATGTAAGGCAATTTTTTTTTTCCACATTGAATTTATATTTAAAAAATCTTTCTTCAACTTTTCTATTTTTCCGATGGAATTTAATTTTTTTATTATAGCGTTTGCTAGCAGTTTGCAAATGACCACAGATATTTTTGTTAACTGGGTCATGCAATATATCTCGCCTTTTAAAGTACCCTACTGCTGTGGTCTCATTTGCTAATAATTGATACTTAACTGAAGCTATAGCAGAGTACGTTTAAGTATCAAGACAGTTTGTCTTTTTGTTAACTATGGTGTTCATCATGCTGAATGATTGCTCAACATGAGGACTACTAAAAATACTTAAGCATGCCTTAATAATCATTTTCAAATTTTTTAAAACTCGATGATCTTTAGACATTCCCTTTGCGTATTCAATCATATGGGATGTTAAAGATATTGGAAGATTGTGTTCACAAATAAATGCGAGTGTCATAGCTTCTGCATTTGATGTCCTGTCTCTAAAACTTACAATAGGTTTAATGGTAGGCTTTACTCTCTTTGTGCAAGTACTGCCAATATGCACGTTATCCGGAGTGCCATATGGCAATATACACATATCTGTTTTTTTTAAATTAGTAAAAAATGACGACAGTATGGCTTCGTTGGACTTAATCATTGCGCAGTTTTGACGATGCATTTTAGACTTTGAGTGGCTGAGTAAAGATTTTTTACCTTCACTTCCATAATAAAAGTCTTTAATAAATATTGTTATATATTTCAGTGTTCAGTTAGAGAATAAACTTACTGCTCCGGCTTTATTTATCTTTGTAATATAGGCTGAATAATGCTAATCATTATAGTCTTTCTCTTGAAGCCAATTCCAGCGAAACTTGTTTTTAATATTTTTGCCTATCTCAGAAATGTCAGATAAACTCTTAACTTGCATTTTCTTTTCTTTCTTCTTGATAGTAATTTTTAAAGACAAGATCTTTTGCAAATGTTTAAAACGGAATTTACATCAATTAACTTCTTAAGAAAAAGAATTTCTAATATTCAAAAAAGTTAATTTGAATGAATTAAAAAGAAAAAAAATTTTTGAAAAAATTGATCTCGCGAAAATTTCATTTATAGAAAACATAATTGCTTAAATGCAAACCACGTCGTATTTAAAATTTTATATAACTTTTTACAAATCAATAGCAAAAAGCATCCGGAATTTCCCGGAAACTTAATGTGAATTTCCGGAATTCCGGGAATTCCCGGAAAAAACTCATCTATGCTAGATGTTAAATTTTACAAGTTTGCTTTAATATAGAACTAAATTTGAAAAGTTTTTTTTATCAAGAATTACTTGAGATTTTTTAACTTTGTCAAGTGGTAACTTTTTATAATTATACAATTAAGCTTTTATTTGTTCTTGATTATGTAGAGAATTGATTAAACCTTAAGAAAAAATAAATTATATGCATCTAGAATGAAAATGAATGTACAATACAAGATAAATTGTGAAGCATATTTGAAAGCCTCTACCAACATTTGCAGTAAAAGTGTAAAAAAAAATCATGGGTCGCTGTCAGCAGCTTGTGCTAGTGAAAGAGTTAATACTCTCATCTTAAATACTTATAATTAATAATCTCCATTTCTAATACTTATAATTAATACAGCAATACGTTACACGATACAGGCTTGGTCAGGAAGGCATGCAATTTCACGGCTTTATATGACCATGCAAATAATATTTTGTTTTGATGATTTGAACACAGTTTTAACATTTTAATAAAGTGCTGAAAAACTTATCTTAAAAATAGTCTTAAAAAAATAATGAAAAATAAAATAAAAATAGCTTAGTAATAAATAACTAAAACAAAAATAAAAAATAAAACAAAAACAAAACTTAACTAAAATAAATAATAAGATTATTCAAATTACCTTTATAATTACGTTTTTTTTTTTGAACTTTTACTAATGTTTTTATAATGTAAAACTAGTAGTGTCCCATTTGCTAAGTGAAACCCTTTTAAATAAAGTAACAACTTCCAATGATTTTTTAATAATTATGCACATTTAAAAAATAACAAAAAAATAACAAAAAAAAAAAAAAACTTCACAATTCTTCATAGTAATGTAAACAAAAGAAAAACAATTAAACTGTTTCTTTTGTCAGAAATCTAATGTCAGAAAGCTAATAAGGAAAAACGAAGATGAAAACAAAAAATAATGAACAAAACTATTCCTTTAATTGATAATTTAATTTGTTAACTTTAATTGATAATTTTTTTATTTTAAAGAATAAAGAAAAAAAATTATTATAAAAATTTATATATATTTTTTTTAACTTACATTCTTGCAAAAAAAAATTGGTTATATTTTGAGTATATTAATCGTGATTTTATTTAAAAGCGTTTTAATAATATAAAAACATTAGTAAAGATCAAAGTTATTTAATTCAGCTGTCTGTAATTCAAAAGTTTGTCTTTTTTTCATCTCAACAAAATCTTTTTGAGTGTATCAACTTAAATAAAGTTTATTAAAGAGACAATCTTTGTTTAAAGTCGTCGCTTATAAAATTTAAATAATTAAAAAATAAATAAGATTAATTATAAAAAAAACCTTATATATTATTTTATTTATTAATTATATAATCTTATATATATATTTAAATAATATAAATAAAAATTTATACAACTTTTATCTATACTTTAATTAAAACGTAAACAGTAACTGTTACATTATTTAAAAGCATTTCGCTAATATAAAAACGTTAGTAAAGATAGATGTTTCAAAGTTATTTATTTTTGACGTAATTAAGAATAATTTTTTTCAGTGCATTTTAAAAATGTTAAAAACTGTGGTGTCAAATTGTCAAAATAAAGTATTATTTGCGTGGTCATGTAATGGCGTGCAATCGCACGCCTTCCTGACCAAGCCTGATGATACCTATAAATATCTATTTAGTTTCAGATAAAGATATTGTGTGAGGAATATATTTTTTTTATATAAACATTGAAACTTGTATCACAGAAAAAACCTATTGTTCCTTCCCTGACACAAATTTTGAATGCCTATAACTAAAAATTTTGAATTCTAATAACATTGTCTTTACTTAAAGTTAAATAGGTATTTATAGGTAGTATGTAAGGTATAATTATACCTTACATATTACCTAATTAGTAAATTATACCTTACATAATACCTGATTAGCTTAGACTGTCAGACATAAAATAAAAGTTGTTTTTGTTAAAAAATTGGAATGGATTTATTTAAATTTATACCATATAAAACTATTTTTGTGGTAACTGCATGCACAAAAAGAATTCTGATCCTATGAACATAGAATTTACAAACCAATATAGAATAAAAAATTTCCCCAAGGATTGCCATACGAGTAATCATGTCCAAGCATTTGATGTTCCTAACCAAAAAGAATATGTATTAATTGTAGTCTATATTTTGCCACTGTCAAATCAATGAAACAATATAAAACAGTTTGCTCAAGTAATGGATTATTAAATGAGATTCAAAAAGTTAAATCTCATAGCTGCATGTGCGTCTTCTGACAAAGAAACAATTGAATGGTAACTCTGACAAAGAAACAATTGAGTGGTATAATCAGGACGGTGTTGATACCTCTGACCAGTGGCGGACTGGCCCCAGGGAGCACCGGGAGAATTCCCAGTGGACCGGCTTAAATCAGGTCGGTCAAAAATTTCAAAATGAGTGAATGCAAGAAAAAAAGGGAGCAGCTAAAAAATTACGTGATAAAAAACAAAAACTGATTTAATCAGCAGCTAATATATGTCTCAAATTTTTCTATACTTTTTTTTTCTTTGATGTGGGCCGGACAAATGTAAAATTCCTGGGCTGATTTAAAGGTTCAGTCCACACCTGCCTCTGACCATAACTGGCCTTCAATAATTATTGAAGAACATGAAACTCTAATACTTGAAGATCAAAGTCTGATTTGAGAACAAATTTAAATCTTAAACAAAAATTGTATTTAAAAAAAAAAAAATGAACTATTTCAATTAATAAACACTTATGAAAATTCCAAATTTTGTCTTTGTCACGTCACACAGGTGTTTTTTTGTTTTGTTTTGTTTTTTTTTTTTTGTTTTTTTTGTTTTTTTTTTTGGGGGGGGGGGCAGGGTTCTTAAAAATGCCACAAAATGTCACATAAGAAGGGGGGGGGGGGAGTTCTATAAATGCCTATTAAATCCAAAATGATATGTTTTATTATACTTTTACATTACAATTACATATAAACAACTTTTAGAAATAAGACTCATAATTTTTAAAAAAGTAAAAAAAAATCATTTTACTCACTGCTGACATTGTCACAACTGAATTATCATCAGTGACTGCTTCCTCTACCATTAACCTGTTAGGTTTTGCTTTAGATTTTAGAATGGCAGTTGCAATTTCATCACTAAATTAAAAAATTATAATAGCAATACAGTAACATTTAAACAAATTATTACACCTAAACTATTGAAAATATATTAAGACATGCATGACCAAAAAAGAATTTTCATATAATTTTTCAAAAATTCTTAACCACTTTTTTGTTAATAATTATTTGGTTACAAACTCTGAAACATTAATAAATGATAATTTTTTAAAAAATACAGTATTATTTTGTATTACATGAGTATAAACATTAGGGTAACTTGGGGTAAAGTGAACTAGGGGTAAAGTGAACTATTTTTTTAAACTAAAAAGTTATCATGTTTAAAAAACATTTTGTTAAGTAATTTAGCATTATTTTTGCTTAACACAACATTTTAAAATTTTTTTAAAAAAAAAGTTAATAAAACATAACCTTTGTTTTGATGTAATTTTAAAAATTACATTTTAAAAAGAGAGTTTGGCGGAAGTTTTAAAATTACGATCTCAAACTTTGCAATAGGTTTTTTAGTAAATTCATGATTTGTTGTTATTAATGTGAATATCAGTTATATAATTTATATACATTTTAAAGATAATATAATGCTGCTTAAAAAAAGTAGTAGTTTTTATCATAATATAAAAAAGCTAAGCTTTTAGTTTGTAAATCAATTTAGTTCACTTTACCCCTTGTTTTTCTGCCTATTGGGGGTAAAGTGAACTAGTCTTTTTTGTTTTGTTTTGTTTTGTTTTTTGTTTTGTTTTTTGTTTTTTCATCAAATATTTTTAGTAGAACTGAATATATACATCGTAATTACTTAACTAAATTGTTTACTCTTAAACTAAGTCTTTTTTTTTTAAATATTCTTAAAATTATTTTCAGAAATATAATATATTAAAATAATGCCAAGAAACTATATTAAGAAAAAAGAGTCTTGAAGAAAAACATATGCACCTAATTTATTGCAAAATGCCATTTCGAAAGTTAAAAATAAAGAAATGGCTTCGTATGCTGCATCAAAAGAATATGTTGTTCCAAAAGTACAATTGCAAGACATCTTCTAGGCATAAAATGTTCAAAAATTGGTAAAGGGTGACTAAACCAATTATCTGCTGATGCTGAAAAAGATCTTGTTTCACTTTTATCTGCATTTTCTGATTTTGGATTTGGATTAGATAAAAAAACAATTTATGAAACTTGTTCAAACGTATATTGAAATAAACAGATTTCAGAAAAAAATTGTGAATGGTTTTGTAATTTTTTAAATCGTTGGCAGAAAGAAATATCTAAAACTCCAGAGCTTTTGATATTAACAAGAGCCTTAGCTTGTAACAAAACTGTAATTGATGCTTGGTTTTCATTATTTAAAGCTACATTGGAAAAATGTGACATAATAAATAGATCTGCCCAAATACTAAACTGCAATAAAAGTGGGTTTTGCACTAACCCAATAAATATAAAAATTATTTGCAAAAGAGGTATTAAAAACCCTGTAACTATTGCTCCTGGATTAGGAAAAGAGCAGTTTACTGTACTAGCAACAATATCAGCTGCAGGAAGAAATTTTCCTCCATTTATTTTATTTGCTGGTAAGAATTTGTATAAAG
The DNA here is from genome assembly GCF_022113875.1 of Hydra vulgaris. Lineage (NCBI taxonomy): Eukaryota > Metazoa > Cnidaria > Hydrozoa > Anthoathecata > Hydridae > Hydra > Hydra vulgaris. Next base: position 13,997,198 of record NC_061169.1, read on the forward strand.
AGTGGATGACTGGTGGACCAAAGGGTTCCTTATATGGGGTGACAAAAAATGGTTGGATGGAAACAGAAGTTTTCACAGAATACTTTAACCATCTTGTTTTATGGTTGAAAGAAACACCCAAGCCTGTTTTGCTTATCTTTGATGGCCACATGAGTCATATTTCTTTAGAAACTGTTAAAAAAAGCTGCTGAAAACCATATAACTATTTTGTGATTGCCAGCACACTGTTCGCATTTGCTTCAGCCACTTGATGTAGGAGTCTTTTGCCAAGTTAAACATGTATGGCGTGAAATTTTGGCCAATTGGTATACTGAGTCAAGGCTGAAGGTGGTTGGGAAATCTGTTTTTCCATTTTTATTAAAAAAACTTTATGATACCTCCTTTAGTACAATCGTTTGCCAAAATTGGATTTTTTCCCTTTGATCCATCTGCTATAGCATCTGACAAGTTAAATCCTTCTGAAATCTATGAACACCCTTTTTCTCAGAAAACAAATAATTATAATAATAACGTCCCTCAAAACATCTTTTTAGACACCAATGTCAATGATCAGAACGATACTTGTGAAATTTTTTTTATTGAATCAACAAATAAATACAATTAGACCATCCAACTTGACTATTCGAATACTTGATATTCAAATATATTTGCATGTTTTTTGACTATTTGATATTCGAATATTTTTTCCAAATATTCGAATAATTTCAAAAATGTAAATCACAGTAAGCTTTGAAAAAAGTACGGTTAATTTCTTTGAAATAAAAAACAAATCTAAGAATTTTTATATAGAATATAGCCTTGACGTGGGAAAATTGCATTTTTGTATGGTTTTAATTTTGTGCGACATTATTTTTGTTAGTTATTAGAAAGCAGTCGGTTATTTAAACTGCTTAGCAAATATTTGTAAATTTTATTGTAAAAATTCATTTTATTTAAAATAATAAAAACAATACAATCAATAATTTTTAATAATACAATTTGTGCTTGCATACTTCTATAATAATAATTATAATAAGAATAATAATACTTCAGGTAAATTAAAATTTGTTAGATTTTCTTACATATATATTCACATCTTTGGTTTTTTTAGCTATGTCAAAAAAATCCGAGGTATGAAAGTTTTTTAAGAAAGATGAAAAAAAATTTGGTGAAGCCACATGTGTACGTGCAACACGAACATTGGATGGAAAAGTTCAACCACTGCTATGATTAACCATTTAAAGCTACGACACAACATATTGATATCTAAATCGGTATCAAGTGAAATTGATGGAGAAAATAATATTCCTAAGAACAAATAAAAAACTGAAACAAGTACTATTTGGCAATTTGTAAAAAAAGAATCTTTAAATGAAATATTGTCAAAAGTCGCAGCTGTTGATGGAATGGCGATCACGACAATTAGTAAATCTCAAGCTATAGATGTTTGTGTGCAACAAAAAGGTTATAAAATGCCAAAAAGTCCGACAACTATTTCAAAATGCATCAACAGCTTTTATAAAGAAAAATTTATTGAACAGCGGGACAAATTTCAAAAATTAAAAACAGCAAATCGTAAATTTGCTATTACAGTGGATGAATGGACAGATTGCACAATTTTACGTTATGTAAACGTAACAGCTCATGTACTTGGAATAAACTCATATACAATTGAAAGCCATGTTTTGGGTTTGATGGAAATAATTAAGCAGGGAAATGCTGAAACAATTAAACATTTAGTTGAAGCTAAGTTGGCAGACTTTGGGATTCTCTTAAAAAATGATATTATTGCATCAACTAACGACGCAGCAGCCGTAATGAAAAATATGGCAATATATTAGGTGTATTAAATCAACTTTGCCGAAATTATGCGCTCCATTTAGCTGTCATGGATTGTTTTTATATAAAAAATGTTATTCCCAATGAAGTGTTTGACAATACCGAAGAGTTTGCTGATAAAGAAATGGAAGAAGAAGATTCCATAGAAGATCAGTGCTCTGAATACAATTTAGAGTTTATTAACGAAAATAAAAATGAAATGACATTGGATATTGATTTTGACCAAATTATTAACAGGTTAAGAGGTGTTATAAGAATGTTTAATAATTCGGCTACAAAGCATTCTATTTTGCAACAAAATATAGCTCAAAAAATGGGAAAAAAACTTAAGTTAAAATTAGACATGAAAACTCGATGGAGTTCTTTGAGTGTAATGATTCAACGTTTTTTAATTCTATCAGAATGTATTAACAAATCCTTAATCGAATTGAATTTTGATCCAATTGCTGAAAATGATATTTGTGCGCTACAAAACCTTGTTGACGTTCTCGCACCAGTTGAAAATGCTGTTACTGAATTGAGTAAAAATGATGCAAATCTCATAACAGCTAAAGGAGTATACAAATTTTTGTTTGAAAAGTTGCAACCAATGTAAACAGATATAGCAAAAAAACTTATATACGCTATCCAAAAAAGGATGGATGAAAGAAGAGATCCAGTTTTAATGACACTAATTATTTACCTACAGAGTGGAAATGTACCAAGTTCTAACGATTATTTTAAATATTCGTCAAAAAATGCAGCAATTTCGTTCGCTGTAAAAATTATGGAACAAATATATCCACAAATGTTTATAGAAGAGCATATTAATAGTGATTCTACCTCTATCTGATGCAGATGATTTAATAGAATTAACACCACAAGTTGGACTGCAAAAAGAACTCCAAAAAGAACTCCAAAAAGAACTGCAAAAAAAACTCCAAAAAGAACTGCAAAAAGAACTCCAAAATGCAATAAGTTCTATTACAGCTCTAAAAAACTGTCATGTTCGCAATACCAGGCAAATTGATAAATATAATGAACTAAAGAAAGCATTTCATCAGTTTGATTTTTTCAAAAAACGATTGGATACGCTGGACGTTTTGTATAATCCTCTTATAACAATACGGCCTACTTCAACAGCTTCTGAAAAAGTGTTCTCAACAGCATGCGCAATCAAAACAAAAAGACGAACCAGTTTAAATCATGAAACATTTAATTCAATTTTATTTTTAAAATATTTGTTTTTAGAAAAAAAATATTTTAAATAATAAAATAGTTCAAAACTAAACGCTTTTCTTTATTAAAATATAACTATTTTTCTTTTTGTTAATATGTCTTTATACTTTTGATAAATTATTCGAGTATTCGATTACTCGAATATTTTAAGATTTTTCTATTTGATATTCGAATAGTTGAAAAGCTCGAATATTATGATGGTCTAAATAAAATTCACAAAAAACTATAATATCAATAGGAAAAGACTTAAACAATAAAAAATTAAATCAATTATAAATATCAAACGTAGATTTACTGGAAATAAAATCATAAGAGAAATAGTGAAAGAACAGTTAATGGCCACAAAGGGTAATGCTCGTTCATACAACAAACGACCTACAAAAAAAATAAAAAGACGTTATAGAGGTGAGTGTCTTACATCAGAAGATGCATTTAAAAGATTAAATGATGAAGAAAATGAATGCTTTAAAAGAAAGATCAAGCAGCAAGACAAAATACAAAATAAAAAAACTAATTTATCAGACATAACAAACACAAAAGAATTAAAGATGAAGTAGTTTACTTTACCCCAATGTGGGGGTAAAGTGAACTAGTGGGCATGTTTTTTTGAATATATATTTAATATTATAATAATTTTTAATATTAGTATTTTGTTTTATATTGTACCTAATACTTTAAATGGTATAAATTTTGAAAACTGCAAAATGTTTTGGCTTTTATTTTGAAAATATTTCTTTTAAATATCAAAAACAGTTCACTTTACCCCAGTTTACCCTACACTGCTATATTTACCTAATTAACTAGAATCTAATAATTAATTTTTTGAATTGATAATGATACTCAAACATTAAACTATTAAAGACCTGACTACTAACTAATATCCAAATATTGCGCTTTGTATAACTTTTAAATTGTTTATTAAAATTTTAATAAAATGTTAATAAATAAACTTGGTAGAGCAATTTTACAGTTATCATAAAATTTTGTTGAAAGATTACTAAAAATAATTTAAATGCTTTAATTAATAAAAAAAAAAGTATATAAATATAATTAAACTTAAAGTCACATTTATTCTTAACATAAAAATTCATTTAAGATTGGAAACTGCAGTTTAATGTTATCAATATATAATATTATACCTTGCCTATATATTGCCTTAGTAGTATGTAAATTTTGTGCATAATTTGAAGCAATTTTTTAGAATATCAAATAAAAAAATAGATAAGTTAATGAACTATTTTTTTCATTTTGAATTTCAACTTTTTTTTTCTTAAAAAGATCAGCAACACATTACGCATCAACTTAAAATAACATAAAAAAATGATAAAAACTTGGCTTTTTTAAGGTATAGTTTCTTTACAAACTTTCTAAAAGTTTTAAATAAGTTTTTATGGAGTTATTTTAACAAACTTTTACTCTAGTTTACTAAAAATTTTATCTTGAAAACTTCATTAAAGATAATTATAGATGATAAATTTTGAGCTGATACTTCTTTTCTTTTAATACCACGTATATTAATTTTTTAGTTAATTACAAACTTTTTTTTCAAAAGATACAAAATTAAAATAGAGGAAAAACTTACGTGCTTGTCATTTTAAAGGTTTTCAATCGTTTTGTTTGAAAATAAATTTGCTTAAAATGACAGTTAAAAATGCCAATAGATATCAACGTCGGAACTTCTGAATTTCGTGTTGAACGATTGTTTTTTGTTGCGATTTTTATAACTTTCGAGCAAATTGCTGATTCAGTGTTGTGTGATGCACATGCGCATAACAGTCATCGGAACTTCGAAATTTAGATTTTTTCATTACAAAATTAATTACGTCTACTTTTAGTATTTTTAGTTATTTAGTTGTACTTAGAAACTTTTAAACTCATTTAAAGATAAAAGTTGTTGTTGAACTAATACTAAAATGTAGGTAATTGACAGAGCAAAGTAAGTACAATTGATCGAGCAGATTATTTTAAAAAAATAGTACAAACGTCTACAATTAGTATTTTTAATTGTTTAGTTGTACTAACTATAAACTTTTAAAACCATACTAAAAAGATATTACTAACAGGTCAATTGTGCTGAACAAACCCGAAAGCAGGAATGTGTACAGGATGAATAATGGGAAAGATTGTTAACAATAGATTTTTTTTATTTAATAAATACTAATAAAGATAAGCATCAGTATGACTTATTATGCCTTATTAGTTCATAAAACCTTTAAGAATCGTAAAGTTCACAATTCATACTATTAATATGACGCGGTACAGTTTGATGAGGTAAGGAAATAACCAATTTGATCGTGTGACTTGAAAATAATGTCAAACTCAACACTCGTATGGTTTAGATTTTATCCACACAATTTATTCTATAGAATAATTTTTTTGGTTCCTATGATTTCCACTTTAGTAGCTACTAAAGTGGAAATCATAGGAGCCAAAAAAATGAATTCAAAAAAAAGGTTAAGTTTCTTAGGGGTCTTATATAAAAGAGGTTATTCAGAATTTAATTACTAACCATAAGCAGAAGTTTATTGGCTCCCTTCCGCAGATATTTTTATTGGACATATTACTATTAAATTCTCTGCGCACGAGAGCCAACATTTTCCTACTTTTTGCCATTAGTTAAACTTAAAGTGACGTTCTTTATGAATGACCCCTTACACTGGAACTTACTTGATAATGATACAGTCTCAGTCACTTCCCAAAACTATCTTAAAGCAAATCTCAATAATTTAGGTTTTACAAGGATGGGCTTATTTATGGACTAACGTCTTTTAGCTTGTTTGATTTACTGGATTGCTTTAGCAACCCATTTACACTGCAGTACCGTGGCTTGTGGATTGGAAACCACCAAGCCAATTTTTCATACCCTTATAACAAATTCCTTCGGTTAACTAGAAATTTTGTATGTGAAGTAAAGAAATTAAAATAACTTGATTAAATTTAATCATTTTTAGACAATAAATAATGTTTCAAATATTAACTAATGTTATAAAATAAATCATAATAAAATGCCGTTAAAAATTTTATTTTTCTAACGGTTTTAACGGCAACTATTTTTTGGTTTAAAAAAAAGATCGCAAGCTTATAGACGCAATTTTAAAATCAAACGATAAGAAAGTCTTTGGGTTGCTAAACTTTTTTCAATGTATATCTTTTGAGTGTTCAGCGTGAATACAATACATAACTGCTTTTGCTGAAACATTTTCTACGCTTCTACTATGATAATGGTGTAAATTTCATGTTTATACTTTAGCATTAAATAAAGAAAAATTGCCTAAATTCGAACTAATATCTCAAATCACCCAAAGTTTGACTTAACATGAATTCGCTTTAGTTAAACATTCGTTAAGTCGAACCATTTTCCTTGGTCCTTTGGAAGTTCGAGTTATTGGGAGTAAACTGTATATTATATATAAAAATCCAGAAACAGATCACAACTTCATATAAAACAAATGTATCAGACAGCAACTTGGTGTTAACTGTTCACAACTTTAAAATTTTTCAAGCATAAAGGCAAACATTCTGCGTGAGATCAAATTCAAGGAGTTGGTCAATGATTTGCAAAGAAGAAAGTGCAAAAAGTTTCACTGCTTTAAAAATTGACATTGAAAAAATGACATTTAATTTCTACTTAATCATGTCTTCAATATAAAAAACAAGTCAAAAAATATTCTCTTTGGTTGATGGGGGTCCTTAATTTGATGGGGATCCATAATACAATCAATAACTTAAACTTTCAAAAATTAAAGATTTTTAGTGTTTAAGATAAGTTTCAGAGTGAACATTAAATTTTGTAATATTGGTGTCAAGTAAGATTTTCTTATAACAAATTACGGTGATTAGAGAATTTTTTTTTAGATGAACTTTTTTAGAATTTTCCCGATGAATTTTGATCTAGTTTAAGATACTTAAAAAAAACAACTAAATATATAAAAATGCTTTAACACTGAAACTAAATATATAAAAATACTTTAACACTGAAAAGATATGATCTTAAAGAATTATATCTTTTGAACGGTAAAATATTTTCTAGGTAGGGTGAATCTTTCACTGTTGATTTAATATTTCAAACCTAAAGTTTAGGAATTTATAAAAAATAAAATTAAGAAAAAGAAATTGCTAAAGTTTCAATAATTCTGAATATTTCGAAAGAGGTCCAGATGCCTTTAAATGGAATGTCTCCATAAAAATCCTAAAAAAGTATGATAAGTACAGTCTCTTACAAAAGTTTAGAATCAGTAAAGTATTTTTAGATAAATCCATAATTTATTGGAAATGACATAAATAAATGAAATACACAAAGCTAAGATTTAATTTATGTTATATACATACATGTGCATGTATATAACATTATAACAATGTTACATTGTTATAATGTTACATACACATGTATGTATATAACATAAATTAAATCTTAGCTTTGAGTATGTCATTTGTGTATATCCTTTTCAATAAATTATGGATTTACCTAAATATTCTTAACTGATTCTAAACTTTTGCAAGAGACTGTAAATGCGGGCATTGCCAATTAACATAAAACTATTGCCAAAGGAATTCAAAATTTTAAGCAACTCAGTTAAGTCTTGATTTGGACGAAAACTGCATTATGACTTTCAAACACACATAACAACCCTTGAAGATCACTACAGAATACCTTGTGATCGACCAAAACAGAAAAAAAGCCGAAACCAAAACAAACCGAAATTTCGGGCATTCTAGTTTGTTGCCGAAACCGAAACCGTCATTTTGGCAAATATTTTAGCGAAACTGATACCAACATTTCGGTTGGTCAAAATTAATTTCATTAGAAAAATTTAACTATAAATGCAATTTTACATTTGTTGTTTTTTTATACTCATATTATATGTTAGAACTGATTACACGCGCATCACAAATTGAGATTTAAAACACAAGTTGGCGAGTTAATAGCAAAAGTTAACACCTGGCAGGTTTTCTCTACAAAACAAGTTTTTTTTCGAGGTATTTCGTGAAAATTCTCAAAATTTTTGTGAAAATTCTCAATTATTTTGTAAAAGTTCTTAATATATTTTGTGAAAACTCTCAAAAATGTTTTTCTAAATTAGATAAAAGGTTCAAATCTTACAATTTTTTTGTTTTTCTGTATGTTTTTCAATCGAAATTTTGCCTTAGTTCCTGAGTTTATAAAAAATACAGAAACCAAAATTTCGGTATCGGTTCAAATTGAAATTTCGGCCGAAACCGATAGCGAAACAAAATTTCGATTGATCACTACTACAGAACATTTGTTGAAGATTATGGAATAACCATTTTTTTTGAAATTTATTTTATTTTAAAACATGTAGGTGCTTTTTGTGCAGTAAAGAGGATTGTTAAAACAATTCATTACATCTTTCTTAATATATCTTGGATCATATTCAAATTTATAATAAAATACTGAAAAGTCAAATAATTTCAAAACTGAGTTCTATTTTCAAATTAGTATGCAAGTGAATAAAAATTTGTTGAAAAACTTGAATACTCATTACTTTTTTCAAAATTGGTATAAAAGATGTTATCATAGCGAAAAATGTACTCATGTAAAACAAATTTTACTCAACTATTACTGATGATGATAAAGTCAACGAGGGTGCCGAATTTTCCTCAGATGTTACGGAAGAAGATGAAAGAGATGAAAATATTTCTGTGAAAGAGAAAAAATCCATCATCACCAATCTGCGATAACGCCAAAAATTTAAAAAAAAGAACTATTAAAAGAAACACGTCCAGTTGCTGATGGATCCTATCTATTTTGGGAATGACTTTAGCAGTAAGTGGAGCATCTATAAATGATATTACCCTTTCTAAAACATCATTTTAGATTGTAAAGCAAAATCAGCTAACAGAATTGAAGAAGCTAATTAACTTAAGAAACTTGAATTCCACCTGAATTTTTATTTCCACCTGGATGTTCATTGGGATAAAAAAACTTTCAAGCTAGCTACTGGAAAAAAAAAAAGAGCGACTCATTATATACGCAGGGCTAACTCCTAAAATGCTAGGTCCTCTTAAAATTGCAGGCGTATCTGGTCAAACGCAATGTTGTTCAGTAAAGAACCAAGTTAATAAATGGCAATTAAAACCATCTGTTGTTGCACTTGTCTATAATACAACACCTGCAAACAGTGGAGCGTATAATGGAGCTTTAATTCTAATTGAAAAGCAAATTGGTCGTTCTCTACACCGACTTTAATGTAGACATCATATTCCAGAGCTCTTTCTAAAACCAACATCCAATGGTATTTGTGGTCCGAACAAATTACCAAGAGTTCAGTTGTTTAAAAGGTTCAAGTAAGAGTGTAGGGCTGGCCTCATGATCAAAATAGTTTTTATTTTAACAAGCACTTGAAGTAAAGAAAGGGCAATGTAATGCTTAAAGAGAAAAACATTTTCTCGTGAGTACTATTAAGAACTCTATTTTTTTTTAAAAGGGTTTTCGCATTCGGCATGCCGGTTCTGATCATCATGCATAATGGATGTCAAAGTTTATTATACAAAAATGTTTCTACTATTGAACTTTTGAACTTAATGATGAAGAAGCAAAAAAAGGTTGAGAGGGTGGCCGGATAAATTTTCCTTTTTTACTGAAAATACTTTAAATCTGTTATTACTGCTGTTCCAGCAATTGACCTGATTTTTTTTTAAATAACTAAGAAATTTAAATCAATCGACCTTAAAAGAGCAGAAGAAACAAGTCCCATGCCACTAGTATCATGAAAGTAAAAGGTAGTTCTAGCATTCTCCTTTGCTTTGCGGTACTTGTTTAAGAAAATACAGGAGATTTTTTGACTTATCTTTGTTTTTCATAGATGATATTATAATTTTATTATGTGAATCCTTAACAAGTAATTGAAGTAATGTCCACTTGAGTATACTCGGAACTCTTGCAGCCATTACAGCCAAGGTAATGGCGGTAAAGAGTCTTTCGGCACAATTTTATAAGGAAGTATAGGGAATTTATATACACATAAAGGTAATGACAAAATGTATCTTAAAATTACGCTAATGTAAAAATTGGAATTGTATAGCGTAACGTACAAACATCTTTGCGACTATCCCTAAATTACGTCAACAAAATAGGAAAAGAGAAAGAGGGAGGTCTAAATTCTCTTAATATTTGTTGATAGGAGGGAAGGGGAGATTAAGATAAGTTGACGTTAACAATATTACTTATTTAGTTACTTAAAAAAAGAAAATTAGGCAAATTAGGCAGAAAGAACCATACGAGGCTTGCAAGCCGCAGGTTTCCGACCCCTGGTATAACCGTTTAAATAATATAATGTAATCCATGCACTTACATAAATCTTTTTTGTTTGCGCAGCAGATACATTGCAACCAAATAAAAATTAATTTACTTTGTAAATTGCTACTTTGGGCTATTCTGTCTTAATAGGTTGCCGACCCCAGGTTTATACGATTCGTTAAATGCATTTTCTGTTACATTAAACTCTTTTAGAAATAATTGGCTTTTATTATGAAATTTTTTCAGTTAAAGTGAGGAGGATTGGCACATTGAAGTATTGCATTCACTTAAAATAAATTGAAAAAAAAAAAAAAAAAGTGTCTTTAGCATAAGTTGAGTTTGCGGAAGTTATACGTTTAAATGAAAAAAAAAAACATTTTATATATCTCATTTAAGCACTACGTATGCGGAAAAGGCGTGCTTGTTAATTTTTTTTTGAATGAATTATTTTTTTACCGTTTACTTAAAAACATCGAAGTAAATAAGAAATAAGTATAGAAATGATCGCTGTGGATAAGTTCTATACTTTTGGTTAATGGTCGGTTTCGTAAAGACCCGTGTTTTACGGTTGATGTGGAATAGACTTACAAAAGTTTATACATTTTTACCAGTTCGGTCAGCTAGTATAGATAAAATCAATAACTCAATAACTTTGGTTATGCTATGTTAAAGTCAAAAGAATATGTCGACTGATAAGTAAAGTTAAAATGCTTTGTACATAAAATACAATCATTATGATTTTAAAAAATAAGTTTTTTACATTGCAACCAAATAAAAATTAACTGTACATAATAAAAAAATTCAATAAAACTATAAAAAATTTATACTAGAATTCAAAAAACCGATAAGAGTTGTAACGGTTAATAAATGTAAAAAAACCATTCCGATATGAAATTTTTTCTTAATATTTAAATTTTATAAAATCTATTTATAAAACATCTATATGTATGTATGTGTGTGCATGTATATATATATATATATATATATATATATATATATATATATATATATATATATATATATATATATATATATATATATATAAATATATATAAATATATATATATATATATATATATATATATATATATATATATATAAATATATATAAATATATATATATATATATATATATATATATATATATATATATTTAATATAAAATATATTATTATTGTATAGTTTCCTCATTTCATTAAAAACTGTGCAATTAAATTGACAACACCAAGAGATATCAAAAATGTGTAAATCAAAATGCGCCACCATGTTAGCTGGCCTTGCGATTTATTAATTATCATAAAAACCAACGACGGAAGTGTAAAAATAAAGACTAAACCACTCAGTGAACCAACATATCTAAAATGAAAATGAAAATAAAAAATTAAATTGAAATTCATTTTTTTATTAAAAAGTTTGCTTAAAAAAATACGAAAACATAAAAAAATGTTTCATTCATCAAGTGGATATTTACTTTTTTGTTGTTCAATCGAACCATCAAGTGAAAATATTTTTTAATCAAATCATCAAGCAAAATTATTTTATTATAAACTTTAAATACTTTTTTTGCAATGTCAAATTAAAAATAAATGTTTTTTTTATTATCACAGTAAGCAAAATTGGATTTTAATATTTTTAGAAAATAATCTTTTTGCAAAGAAATATATATTAGATAATAATTAAAAATTATATAATGACTTATACAATTTTTATATAGTCAAATAAAAAAACAGAAACCCCTTTTTTAATAATATTTACGATATTACCCTATTGAATTTAGCTTCAATATTTACACATTAACACTATTAAAATAAAATAAAAAATAAATAATAATAATTTTATATTATAATATTATAGTGTAACATTGCTAAACTTTTTTGATGATTTGGTGATTTTAAAAATTTATTTATTAAAATTGAAATCATAAACCATATATTGTAATAGTATGCCATAAATTAAGACAACTTACACATAAATTAAGGTGACTTTCATAAAAACTAACTTTTATTCTAAATTTATGTTGATTGCTTCCCAGTTGGCAAAAAAGTTCACGTGAATATCTCACGATTAATTCAGTAGTTATATTCGCGTGAATATAACTAGGAGCACTTGTTCTCGTGTAACTAGTTTCCTTCACGTGCAAATAACTACTAAATTTACGTAAAATATATTTTACTGCGTAACTTAGTTATATACAACGTGCGTAACTTAATACAATATATATACAACGTGCGTAACATAAGTTTGACTGTTTGGTTTAGTAGTTTTATATCGCTGCTTTAAAAAACTCTCTTTAGTACATGTGCGTTGTAAAGACATTTTTTTAGATTTTTAATGTGTATATATATATATATATATATATATATATATATATATATATATATATATATATATATATATATATATATATAATTTGTAATTGCTCTGTTCTCATTGAGCACTCTTTTTGTAGAATACATTTTAAATTGTTTAAATATATATATATATATATATATATATATATATATATATATATATATATATATATATATATATATATATATATATATATATATATATATATATATATATATATATATATATATATATAGTTTCAGAATTTAAGTATTTATTTCAAAATCTCCTGCTCAATCAAATTAGTGGTAAGTGAATGTATTAAGTTTTACGTATTTCAAATTTTTTTAGTTATATACTATTTAAAAAAAAAAGTGCACAAGATCTTAAAATCTTCTGCACATTTGACCATGTTAAAATTTTTTTTAAAGTATTGAAGTTTAAATCTTAAACATTTTAAAAATTTACACTTTGAAATACGTAAATTCTAGAAATTATAAAATTTAAATATATATAAAATATAACTATATGTATATATATGTATATGTTATAATTATGTTTTATATGAACAAATTTTATAATTTACAACATTTATTAGTATTTATATAATTAGTAAAGTACGACTTTCAAAGAATTATAATACAATATATTACTTTAAATAAAGGCGTACCGAACATTCTTTGTTAAATAAGCCAGATGAGTTTTTCTCAGATTCTCTAAGTGATTATAAAGTAAAAACAAGTGGCGTAACAACAATATGAAGTACAATTACAACAGAATTAAGCACAAATACAATAATATAAAGTACAATTACAACAGTATGAAGTAAAATTACAACAATTAAAAGGGCAATTACAACAATATAAAGTGAATTAAGGGGTAAACAGATAAAGTGAATTAAGGGGTAAACAGATTCTATCTGTTGACCAGCCTCACACCCCTTCGTCATTTATTAGGCTGGCGCAGATGCATTTTTAATAAATTGTTTCCAGTTTAGGATGTTGAATGCTGGATCTTCTTGACTCGATTCATGGGTTTTGCTTGTGTCTCTGTTTTTATGACTAGGCAACTCATTCTATTATCTCCAAATGAGGGTACAGCTCTAAAACTCAGTTTAATGGTTCTGAGGCCGGCTGGTAGTCAGGTTTCCCGAACTCTGTGGTAGCTCTCAGAGAGACTGATTCCATCAACAGCTGAAAAATATCAGAGTACTAACAGTGCCATGTTGCGCATGGATGGTGTCCCTGTTTATACTTTTGGTGTGCATTGCCAAGGCCACATTGGAGCCCTTTGTTACGGCTTAGGGTTTATTAGTGGAAATGAGGCAATTGCTTAGCTATAGAACAGTGTACTGAGTACTATCTATGTTTCAAGTCAAGTTCTTTAACAAATTTAAAAATGAATAAAGTAACTAAAACTATAAAACACAAGAAACCACAGTCATCACCAAGTTCGCTAAATCTATCATTCACCAAGATTCGTGGTCTTCGAAGTAACTTTTCTTCTGTTGAGTCTTATCTCTTGCAAAGTTCACCAGACCTGCTTGCTCTTTGTTAGACTAATTTGAGTTCAGCTGTCTCATCTTGTGATCTTAGTGTTGATGGTTATCTTCCTTTGATTCATAAAGACTCCAATAGTCACATGCTTGGCCTGGGCATTTACATTCGTAAGAATTCACCCATTTGTCGGGAAACTAGGTTTGAATCCACAGACTACTCTTTTATGTGCTTTTGTTTAGCACCACTTCACTCTATCACCTTTCTCTTTGTTCTATATCACTCCCCCTCATCTCACTCTTCTTGATGTTATTTCTGATTATATTGACCAAGCCCTCATTCTTTATCCATCAGCCAATATTGTTGTTGTCGGTGACTTTAATGTTCATCACACTGAAAGGCTTGGCTCTAGTGTCAGTGACTCTGCAGGCATTAAGGCCCACAACTTTTGTCTTTCTCAATCCCTAACTCAAATAGTCAACTTTCCAACTCACTTTCCAGACAACCCTAATCATTTACCTTCTCTACTCGACTTATGTCTTGTTTCTGATCCTAGTCAGTGTTCAGTTTCTTCACACTCACCCTTAGGTGCATCTGATCATGGTTTGGTCTCTCTAAAACTATTATCTCATTCTTCTTTACTATTAGAATCCCCCTATCATCGTACATCTTACAACTACCTTAAAGCTAACTGGGACTCTTTTCGTGACTTTCTTCGTGATGGCCCCTGGGTAGAAATCTTTCGTCTCCCTGTTGACAAATGTGCTTCTTACATAACTTCGTGGATTCAGGCTGGCATGGTATCCTTTATTCCCTCTCAACGATTCCAGGTCAAGCCTCACTCTTCTCCATGGTTTTCCTCACATTGTGCTGCTGCAATTGCCAATCGAAACCATTACTTCCATATCTATCAGCAAAACAATTCTCCAGAAAACAGACGCCTGTTTAATACTGCTAGGAACCATTGTAAAAAAGGTTTTGTCTAACGCCAAAACCCGCTATTCTCAGATCATAAAATCTTGTATTTCATCACAAAAATTAGGCTCTCGTGACTTCTGGAGAATCTTTAATAGTATCAATAATAAGGGCAAGTCTGTAATTCCACCTCTTTTGTACGGTTCAGACTTTGTCACCTCACCTAAAGACAAAGCTGAATCATCTTTTGATGCCACTAGTTGCGTTCTACCTGATATAGCTGTCAAACAGGTCGATCCATTGCTCGACATTCGTATCACTCTAGCTTCTGTATCTAAAGTGATTTCCCGCTTAGACTCTTCTACAGCTTGCGGTCCGGACAACATACCTGTTATAGTCTTGCAGAAGTGTTCTCCGGAGCTGTCGTCTATCTTTTCAAAACTATTCAACAAGTGCTTATGAGAGTCTTGTTTTCCAGCCTGCTGGAAAGCAGCATCTGTTATCCCTATTTTTAAAAATTCTGGAGAGCGATCTGATTCATCTAACTACCGTCCCATTAGTCTTCTTCCTATCATAAGCAAGGTTTTTGAATCTTTAATTAACAAACACTTAATCTCTCATCTCGAATCTCATAACCTACTTTCTGATCATCAGTATGGATTTCGATCTTCTCATTCTACGGCTGATTTGCTATCAGTAATATCTGATAGGTTTTATCGCGCATTAGATAAAGGTGGAGAGGTTAAGGCCATTGCTATTGACATTTCTAAAGTGTTTGATAAAGTTTGGCATGCTGGTCTCCTCCATAAGCTTTCTTCTTATGGTGTATCTGGAAACATCTTTAAGATTATTGAATCCTTTCTTTCCAATCGTAGTATAAAAGTTGTCCTTGATGGACAGCACTCTTCTTCTTATTCTGTAACCTCAGGGGTTCCCCAAGGTTCAATCCTTGGCCCTATACTCTTTTTAATTTACATTAACGATCTTCCAGATATTCTCACATCTAAGGTGGCATTGTTCGCTGATGATACTACCATTTATTCTTGTCACGATAAGAAGTTAACTCCCACTGATTGCTTGCAGGGGGCATCTGAGCTTGAAAAGGATCTCACTTCTGCTACAGCATGGGGCTTGCAGTGGCTGGTGAACTTTAATTCAGATAAAACTCAATTTTTTTCGGCCAATCGTTATCGCAATAATTTAGACCTTCCTATATTTATGA
Source organism: Hydra vulgaris (assembly GCF_022113875.1). Lineage (NCBI taxonomy): Eukaryota > Metazoa > Cnidaria > Hydrozoa > Anthoathecata > Hydridae > Hydra > Hydra vulgaris. The sequence continues at coordinate 14,013,456 of NC_061169.1, forward strand.
ACGGTAATGTACTCGATGAGTCTCCTACCCTACATCTTCTAGGATTAACTCTTACTTCTGATCTTTCTTGGAAACCTTATATCAAACCCGTTGCAAAATTAGCATCTGCTAAAGTTGCTTCTCTTTATTGAGCTCGTCACTTTCTTACTCTGGATTCTATTCTCTATCTCTATAAATCTCAAATCCGGCCTTGTATGGAATACTGTTGCCATATCTGGGGCGGATCTTCTAATGATGACCTTTCTCTTTTAGACAAGGTGCAAAAACGCATTGTAAACATAGTTGGGCCTGCTCTTGCAGCCAACCTTCAACATCTGTCACATCGTTGTAATGTTGCTTCTCTTTCTATTTTCTACAAATACTATAATGGGCACTGCTCTAAAGAGCTAGCGTCTCTTGTGCCATCTACTAAAATTCATTATTGTGTTACTTGTCATTCAATTAAGTCTCATCCTTTTTCTGTTACTGTTCCTAAGTGCTCCAAAAACTCTTATTCGTTTAGTTTTTTTCCTCGAACATCAGTTTATTGGAATTCGCTTCCTTCATCTTCCTTTTCTGATTCATATAATTTGCAATATTTTAAGTCGTCTGTCAATCGTTATCTTGCTCTACAATCTTCATCTTTTCTTTTTCAGTAACTTCCAACACTAATTAGTGGTTGCTTGCAACCTTGTTGGAAGCAAAGATAAAAAAAAAAAAAATAAAATTAAAAAAAAAAAAAAGAATCGTTAATTTTTAATTTTTTTTTTTTAATTCTGAAAATTAAATTTATCATTTGTAACAAATGACGATAAAACTTATTATGAACAATAATGACAATACAACTTATTATTAACAACATTATTACAAATGATAACAACTTATGCAAAACATATAATATTTTATTGTTTAAGTTTTGATTAATTGCTGCGAAGATGACAATCAGCAGCAAAAGAATATGCAGGATTTTTTTTTAATAATTACTAACAGTATGATCAATGTAGGAGTACATTGATTTTCAGCAAATAAGTATAGATTTAAAACCGTGTGTACTCATGCTACGGATTATAACATCAACAAATTAGTAACTATTGCTATCTTTAACCATACGTAAAGCTATACCTATAATATTTGATTTCTCGATGCTAAAGTAAATATAAACTTTATCTAAAAAATACATTTTTTAGATAAACGTTTTTTAGAACGGCAACGGGTTTCCTCGTTGTCGTTCTAAAAAACGTCAAATTTATTAATTGGAATAGGTTTAAACATTTTTAACATTTTAAAATGGAGTTAAAATAAATACGCAGTTCCAAAACAAAATAAAATAGACTATTTAAATAGTGAATTTAAGTGTAAAGAAATTAAATCTCGCTTGGTTTCTTGTGAAATGTCTCGACAGTCTTAATTTAGACCCCCTAACATTACTTGAAGGTCCTAGTGCTAATAGGGAATGTGGTAGGGCATTGATATGAAACTAATTATCTTTGTTAAACTCTTTGACAGCTTTAAAATATTAAATCAAATTCACTCTTTCTCTTCTTTGTTCTAGAGTTTGTAGATTGAAATAAGTGAGATGGGTTTTTTAATCTAAACTTCATATTGTTGGTACAAGTTTAGTTGCTCTTTTCTGGACGGATTCTAGAGTCTTTTTTTTTGAAAAAGATACCTAACAGATGCACAGTATTCCAAATGAGGCTGAAAGAAGGTAGTAAACAATTTAAAATTCAAAAATAGTTCTTGTCCAAGATTTGAATGTTCACTTAAGTATGGTTAAGACAATATTTGTTTTATTTATTGCATGTCTGATGTGATAACTCCATTTTAATTTGTTGTTAAAAATTACACTAAGGCTTTTGAGATTTTTGCTTTTTTTTGTTGCCGAATTTTATAACTTTACGTTTCTCACTATTGAAGGACATCTTCCATAGCTTGGACCAGTCAATGAGGACATCAAGGTCATTTTGAAATGATATGATATCCATAATTGTTTTTATTTAATGCAACGAGCTGGCTATTATCTTCAAAAAGCTTACAAAAATTTTTCACTATTTTTGGTATATCATATATGTATATCAAAAATAATAGTGGACCAAGAACTAATCCATTTGGTACCACACTTATTACCTTTGCCCAACCAGAATACGCCCCATCTAAGACAACTTATTGTTGTCGAAAGCGATTAATTTTACATCAAACTCATAACCATTAAGTTTTATGTTTAGTATTTCGTGGCTTACTCTGTCAAAAACTTTGGAAAAGTCCAGCAAAATTAGGAGAGCCATAAATTATAGTTTACTTTCTCTGTAATTATATCTATTACCTGTAAGAGGTTTGTAGCACAGAATTTATCAATAATAAATGCAAATATTAATAAACATATATGATAGTGAACTTAGGTTCTTATAATATTTTGAAAAAACAAAAAAAGCGACTGGTCCACTCCATATATATATATATATATATATATATATATATATATATATATATATATATATATATATATATATATATATATATATATAATATATATATATATATATATATATATATATATATATATATATATATATATATATATATATATATATATATATATATATATACAGTCGTGTGCAGTAAAATAGTAGTGTGTATATATTATTTTTCTTTCAACAAACTTTGAACATCAAAATATATTTTTCTATTGTTTGTTTTTCATTGTTATTGTTCATAAACTAAATGTTGGGATTATAATTGTATAATAAAAAATTAAGATAATTGCAGCACTGTATGGTTTTAAATTTCAATATTATCGATTGAAGGTTATTCGTATTTTTTTTTAGACTGTGCAATAAAATAGTAGTGAATAATTAATTAATTAATTAAAATGGAAACCCAAACCAACAAACGTGGAAATAGAAGATCAACTACCGCTATAGAATATCGTCGAATTGTATTGTTAGCGAAAAAGGTGCCAATTATTACTTCTAGAAAAATTAAAGAAAGGCTAGAATTAAATGTTAATACCTCAATTATTCGAAGATGATTAATACATGCCAATTTAAATGAAGAACACCTAGAAAAGTGCCTCTTTTGAGTAAAAAATAGATAAAAAATCGTTTAAAATTTGCACGTATGCATGCTTCTTGGCATAAAGAAAGAAAGGCAAAATGTTTTGTGGACTGATGAAAGCAAAGTTGAAATTTTTGGTTCCCATGTTCGTAAACAGTAAGTTAGTTAGACCAACTGGTGCAGCATTTAAGCCACAATTTACATTAAAGACTGTCAAACATGGAGGTTCAAAAATAATGATATGAGGTTGTTTTTCTTACTATGGTCTTGGGCCTATACATTGCATAGGTATTATGGATCGGTTTGTATATGTAAAAATACTTGAAGAGATCATGCTGCTTTATGCTGAAGAAGAAATGCCGTTAAAATTTTTGTTCCAGCAGGATAATGATCCCAAACATGCGAGCAAGTTAGTTAAATCGTGGTTTAATGAGAACAAAATCGATGTGATGGAGTGGCCAGCACAATCCCTCGATTTCAATCCAATTGAAAACTTGTGGATTGATGTTAAACAAGTAGTTTCTTAAAATAATCCAAGATGTTGTAATCAATTGTGGAACGTAGTAAAGTCAGCATGGCAAAATATCTGTCGAACGATGTCAGAATCTTGTTAACTAAATGCAACAAAGATGCTTGGCGGTTATTACAAATAAAGGTCATGCCACAAAATACTTATGTAGAGCTTCAAAAAAAATTTTTTTTTGTAATATAGTTTAATTAATTTTTGACCTTTTCATAAAAAATAATTTTTATTACTATTATATTGCACAGTCTAATATTGAAATTATAACTATTATAATTTCAATATTAGACTGTAAAATTTTTTAATTAATAAAATAGTATTTGAAAGATTTATCTAGAATGAGTAAAAGAACAATGTATAAAAGAAAACATAGAAGTATTAAAGCATCGTTACACAATGCTATTTGCCACAATGATGAAATGCTTGCTATTGGTAATTGCCCATCTGATAATGATTTTGAATTATCAAGTGAATCACATGCATGTCTTTTAAGTGCATTAAAAACATATGATGAGCAATGTTCAGAACTTCTAGAAGCAGATAGCTTTAATACTGATTATTTAGAAATTAAATTGGAACATTCTTGCACAAATAAAAAGAAAAGTAAATGTTTTTTAACGGAACCTGCTGTGTGGGCTACAAAAACTCATCAAACTCGAGATGCCATTGCTAGCTTATTAAAATTACTTGCTGACAGAGGACACTTTTTGGATGGTGAATTGCCTGTTGATCCACGTACAATTTATGACACTCCTATAAAAATAAATGCAGAAAATAAATGCGGAGGGTCTTATGTTTATTTAGGATTGAAGGAATCTTTATTATTTGCTCTAAGTGCTATTGATGAAAAATATATCACATGCTTGAATATAATAAGAATTGATGTAAATATTGATGGGTTGCCCTTGACAAAAAGCTCATCGAATGAATTTTGGCCAATTTTATGCTCACTTGTGAATATTAAGTGTTCACCGTTTGTTGTAGCTTTATACTATGGAAAGAAAAAACCAAATTCATTTGCAGAGTATCTTCTTGATTTTGTTGCCGAGATTAATGACTTAAAAATTAATGGTTTTAAAATAGGCAAAAAAATATATAAAATTCATATTCGAGCTTTTTTATGTGATGCCCTGGAAAGAAGTTTTATTAAAAATATTCAAAGTCATACTGTAAAACACAGCTGTGAAAGATGTACTGTGATAGGTGTTCATAATAGCAACCGTGTAGTATTTTTGAATGATCAGTGTGAAGCTCGAACTGATGAAGGTTTTCGTAGAGAACTTTACACAAAGCATTACAGTAAAGATAAAGTAGAAGATAGTCCTTTATTGCAAATATCTGGACTAAACATAATATCTGATGTTGCTCTGGACCATATGCATTTAGTGTATTTAGGAGTTGTACGACGCTTTTTACATTTTCTGAATATGTCCAGTCAGGCTAAAATTAGTATTGCACAACGTAACATTGTTTCTGATAGATTAGTTAGTTATGCTGATTTCACTCCTTCTGAATTTGTTAGAAAACCTCGTTCCTTGTCCAAATTTTATAGATGGAAGGCAACAGAACTAAGACAATTTCTTATATATACTGGTGTTGTTGCACTACGTGGTGTTATTAGTAATGAATTATACGAACTTTTTTTGTCATTATCACTTGGTGTTTCAATTTTATGCTCCGGGGGTGATTTAAGAAATGCCTTGTTAAATTATGCTAGGGATCTTTTGAAAGTGTTTGTTAGAAATGCAAGTTTACTTTTTGGTTGTTCATTTGTATCTTATAACGTTCACAGCCTTATCCATTTGCCAGATGAATGTGAACATTTGTGACAGTTACAATAGGATTTTTATGTGAATCTTGAACAAGACGTTTCAATTCTTGAAGGTAATTTTCAAAAGAGAAGCAGCTGATTTCATTTAATGACTCATGCTCATTAAATGAAATCAGCTGCTTCTCTTTTGAAAATTACCTTCAAGAATTGAAACGTCTTGTTCAAGATTCACATAAAAATCCTATTGTAACTGCTTCAAAAAAAATTTTAGGGAAAAGACTGTTTTTGTAAAAAAAACCAGAAGAAGATAGTTTTCCTCATTTTCACGGAAAATTTTTAAAAGTAAATTGCCGAAAAGATTTTTAAAAGTTAAGTTTATGTGAACAAACTAGTAAAACGTCTTCTCGTACTAGTAGTTTCTTTCACGTGAAGATAACTGCTAAAACACCCAAAAAATATTATCTGGTTATTAAATTAAGCGCCTTTGCATTTACCTTCCTGTACAGGAACAAGTCAACCCTGTTTCACAATGAAAATACATTACATAGTATATGTTTTATATAGGCACTCTATATGAGCAAGTAGCTTTCTAGCTAAGTTTTGGAAAGGTTGACGTATATGATTAATGCAGAAAGCTCACTAAAATGGCTTGATGTTATTTAGTTAATATTGTATGATTAGCCAGCCATCTTTTTATTATAAGTTTATTGTAAGGTTACAAATATGACATGTATGTAGATATTAAAATATATAAAGCTGTTTTATTTTTAAAAGAATACTATTGTCTTTATTTTTGTTAAAACAATTTATATATAATGTTTGTTATGGTAAGGTATGTATATGTAAGGTAAACAATTTAATAATAATAAAAATAATTTATCATAAGAAAAATACTAAAAGTTGACAGATTATAGCAAGAATTGGCTACCAAACTATCTGGTATTTTTATTCGTTATTTTTATGTTACGTTAGTTTTTTAAATGGGACATTTTTTACGGTCATGTGTAGTTGTACCTCCAATTGGTTTATTACAGCCTCAAGCTGAATTATTGCACCAATTTAAAGAAAAGTCCTAATGCTACCCCCTAGAAGGTACTATTTTTTTAATTCAAATCATATTTTTGAGAGAAACAACAATAAAGGATCTATGATTTCTGATTATTAATTTGAATGATATACTTTGATATGATATAATGATATACTTTGTAAAATTGATCAGAGTGCTGCAAATGTTTACAGCCTAACACTCATGACAATATTGTTATAAAATATATTCAATACAATCAAAATAACTTTTTCAATTGTTTTTTTTTTAGATATCTTTGTTGATATATTAATCAAGTCGTAAAAGTGTAAGATCTTTATCATTCTGTTTTTTATTTTTACATTTTCATTGTATATGTTTCTAATTCTAATATAATTTTTTAATTAGTTTTATAATAAATATTTGTTTATTCAGAAAGGATTTGCCTGCAAATAAGGAAAAAATAGACATGGCAATGTAAATTTCAGCAGTTTTCCCTCGTCTTTAATATCGAAGTTAAATTAACGGTAAGTGTTTAGGTTTTTATTAGCTTTTTTTTATTAAAATAAAAAAATGTATAAGTTTTCTGTAAAATAAATTGTGTTACATGTTAGGATTTGAAAATTGAACCATGGAAAATGGAAAGTTAGGTATGTTTTATAATTAATTTGTTCAATTATTCAGTTAATAATATTTTTAATGATTATTACTACTATTATTAAGCCACATCACTGAGAACTTGTTGGTTTAGAGAATTGTGAAGTGGAACGTATGCTCCGATAGTATCGCCCAACATATCTAAACCAAGACAAGTTGCTTAACATGCCCTAACCACTAAAGCAAATACAGTTCTTATTTTAAAACGATATCCATGGTGTTTAAGATATAAAAAAAACTACAAGTTATTTATTAAAATGATTAATAGTTTTGTAAGTTTAACAGTTTTACAACAATATGTCAAATAAAATTTATTAAATGCTGCATATTTTATTTGTGTGGATTTGTTATTAATAAAGATTCCATGTTAGATAATCTATATTTAATTGCTTTTTGAATGGTATTATATGAAATACACTTATATTTGGAAAAAAAGTTGTTGTTTTTAAACAGTAGACCTGTATAAACCAATAACAGGTAAATAGTCAGAGGTTTTTACTTGTAAAAATAACTCCTAAATAAACTTAAAAATTAGTTTAATTAGAAATAAACTTTAAAATAAGTTTATTTAGAAAATTTTCTACATAAACTTTTAAAGTTTATTTCTAATTAAATTAATTTTTAAGTTTATTTAGGAGTTATTGTTACAAGCAAAAACTTGTGATTTTTACGTGTTTATACAAGTCTTTAAACTATATAAAAAATCCTTTTTGCAGCATGAATAACTCGAAAATTACACGTTAAAATTAGGTTTTGAATACTAGTTTTAACTCATTTTAAGACGTTGCATTCACGCTTTAAAACTATATTTTTCTCGTGAAAAATACCTTCCAATAAAACAAAGTAAAAGTAGTTTCTGAGACATGAATTTTACTCAAAAATTTTCGAAATAATTTGGGTTATTATCATGTGTTTTCGTATCCCGTATTTAATGTCAAATTCATGTTCCCGCGACACGAGAAGTTCACGTGAAAAAAAGTAAATTTTGTCGACTGGGTTGTACATTAGTAACATGAATTTTTTTTTTATGGATAGCTTTTTTTTGTTTATTTTGTGAAGTTATACTATCATTAACTCTTGTATCAATTAACTGCTCTAAAAGTCTACATTTACAGTTTAACAATGCTGGGTAAATCACAAAAATCCAAAAGTATCCAAAAGTAGACCTGGTCATAAGCATTGCCTGCAAAAATACTTTATTTTATTTTTTAAAATATTTTATAGTGTTAGATATTAATACACTGCGTACAAAATTTGTACACAGTATATTAATATCTAACACTATAAAAATATCTTTGAACTATTTTAAAGAATAAACTTAGAATATTTAATTAATTACATAATATAGAATAAATATTTGTACTACAAATATTATTACATTTATTCTATATTATGTAATTAATAAAATATTAAATATTCTAAGTTTATTTTTTAACATAGTTCAAAGAGTTTTAATGCAGCATTTCCTTGCGCTATTTCCACTTTCTATTGCATTTAACTGCCCTTGATAATATAATAATGACTCCCAATAACACATTTCTATCTCCTTGATATTGTATCTAGTTAATATATAATATAATGTGATTTCTATCTCCTTAATATTGTATCTAGTTAATATATAATATAATGTGATTACTGTTCGTATACTAAAACAGAATCAAAATTAAAACCATTTACATTATGTTTATAGACCTCATTTACAAATACATAATAATGTAAATTTTAACATAAAAAACCATTTGATAATATTTTAAAGACAAAGTCCAAAATTTTCACTTCAAATTATTTTAAATTATTACTATCTTACAATTTAAAAAACTTATTATACCTATCCTATATAAACTTATATTAAACTTCCCCTAAATTACTGTACATAAAATCACCAGATTAGTAGCGAAATCACATAAAAGAGTGATCAGAAAAATTTGAAACTAATTTCACGACAAATAGGTAAATAGATGCATATATACTTATTTAGCTAGTCCCCTGTTTAGTGCCAATTATAATTCCCTGTTTATTTTTTGCAAATAAATCTATTTTGTAAATAAACTAAAAAATAAAACAAAACCATAAAAAATGAAAAAGAACTTAGAATAACATATTAGCCACATGATAAAAATATTATTTCAATGGAATAATAAAAATAAAATATTTTTGAGGAATATCAAAAGCTGGTGGAGCTTTTCTTTGCATATATGTTAAAAAAGGTTTTTGCCAGTTTTAATCAGCATGCGAGATGTCAAAACTTATTAACTTATGAACAACAGCTGCTATACCCATTCTTCTCAGTCAACACTCCATATTTCATTTTCTACATCCACAAAAATCCACATTTTTAAAATTTGAAATAAAAGTTTTAACCAACAGACCATAAATGTGCAAAAGAACAAATCAAACAAACAAAACAAAAAATAAAAAAAAAAGCATCTATTAAATGAAACTTATGATCTGAGAAGCAGACTCTTGTCCAAAAAATATGTTAGTTATAGAGACAAAAAACAAGATGGTAACAAAACTAGTAAATTTTTCATTGAAGATTTCTTTGTCATGTCATTTTACAGTCTTTCATTGGCAAAAAGATGTTTGCTCTTTCATCGCCTAAAATTATACAGAGAACTGAAAAAGAGAACTGAAAAAAAAGAACTGAAAAAAAGTTGCAAAAAGAAAAGAAAAAAAAAAATCTATCCTCACAACTGGTTACTATAGTGATGTTCTAGAGTGAGATATCAAACTTGTAGTAGATATTAAAGACAATTTTTCTGAAAATAAATAAATAAAAGGAACAAAAGATCTGCAAAAATGACATTTGAAAATTGTACTAAAGTCCAAGTTTTTCGTGTTTTTAAAACTTTCAGATCAAATGCTACCATTACTAAAAAAATATTATATTGAATAAAAATAAATTTTCAACTGGCAAACTTCATACAAATTTAAACATTGTAAATTTTTAACCAAAAAAACTAGAAATTTCTCCTTTATAGATAGACTCATTCAAAATTTCTACTTTTTTGAGTATCTTGAGTTAAATAGCTTGGCAACTGAGCAGTTAAGTAACTCACTTTTATAAATTGATAAAAACATTTATTGAAAAGAGCAAAAATATATTTTAACAAACCAAATTAACAAAGACAATGTAACAAAAGTTGAAATTTGTATTGATTTTTAAAAAAGATAATAATGATAACTCAAAATGAAATTTAATATATATATATATATATATATATATATATATATATATATATATATATATATATATATATATATATATATATATATATATATGTATATATATATATATATATATATATATATATATATATATATATATATATATATATATATATATATATATATATATATATATACACATACACATATATATATATTTGTATTATATATTATATATTACAAATTTATATATAAATTTAAAAATATATTTATAAAAAAAAATATCTAGTTTGACCTTAACTAAGCTTTTGAAGGGAATCAATACTGATTCCAGCTTTGCGGTTAAATTTACTAAAAAATTTGGTGGTTAAATTCCCAACCAAAATATTTAAGATTTAAAAACCCATTTAATTTACCTTATAATGTGTCCTACTTGTGGATAAAACACTGCCATAAACACTCCAGTTGATACAGATAGAGTGCTTAAGAGGATAATTGGTAAGTACCTATAGAAATAAGGTTACAACATTCCTACATTATAAAATTGTCTCTCTTTACTGGCATCTAAAAAATGCATACAATACACATATTTTTAATTCTTTAATTTTTAAAACAATAAAGATAAATAAAAAGAGGAACATTTAAAAAAACACAAGACTAATAAAAGAAAAGGGGAAATTAATGAGATTAAATAAGAGTGAATGAGATTACAAGAGAGAGAATGAATAAGATTTACATGAGAAAGAACAAATCAGATCTTCATAATATATAGATGTGATCTATATATTACACACTAAATTAAACGTACAAGATATTTACCCAAAATCAATAGAATTCCAAAAATAAGAAAATATTTGTACTCGCACTATGTACACAAGAAGTGGAAAAACTGTTGTCATTTGAAACAATAGACCACATTGTGCAATAAACACCATGATATCAGTTGATGGAAAATTGTCAAGGAAAACCTGAAATCAAAATAAAAATATTTTATACTTTATACAAAAAAAACAACAACAACATTTTAGAAACATTTTATAAAAGACACTTTAGAAACATTTTATAAAAAAAATTAAATTATATGAATTGAATAAAAGTAGTTATGAAAAAGTAAATAACAAAAAAATACCTGCTCTATGCAACTTTTATCCAAAGGAAAACAGGAATAAAATACAACTGCTACAGTAAAATACATACAACCAGTAAGAATATATGCTATGCTAACATCGCGAACCTATAATAAAATACTTGTTAAATAACCACTTTTCTCAAAAATAAACCATAAACTTTTCTCAAATAAAAATATATGGATATTATATGAATCAAAAATAACTTTGTACCAGAAGTTTCTACATGAAAGTAGAAGTTTCTAAGCAACATTAATCTGATATTTCTTCCCCCTAACACCACATCTGTCCTTCAGCTCATGGATGAAAGTGTAAAACAAAACTTTAAAGCTCATTATTGTTACAAAATTGTGTCTTTGTATAAAAGCTGTCAATAATAATTTATATTCGTTAAACAATGAAAGATCTCATTTCTTTTTTGAATGCTGTGTCAAAGGAGACTGTCATTAATGGTTTAAAAGAAGTATAGTATCAGTTAATGAAAATGGCAAATGGCAAAAGCTGATGATGATCTGTTTAAATCTTTGACACAAGAGCTTGACTATTTGCAGGAATCCTAGTGCCAATGACTTTTTAGCCAATCAGCGAGTAAGCACAACACATTTAGTGTTATGCTTACCTAGTGCCAATCAAGAGACTCTTTAGTACAATAAACTTTAGTTTAGATTGAGAGTCAACTGCAGCAAAAAATAAAATAATTAATCAGGTTCTTTATATTAAATAAATTATAAGAATTGACACTTTCCTTTTTTTATTATTTTATAATATTATTCAATAATACATATATAACTCAATTTGCATCACTTAAGAACAACTATAAAGGAGTAGGAGTTATTATGAATAATATTATTTATAAATATTGCTATATTTATATATATTATTTGTAAATATTTCCATATTTATAAATAATATTATTTGTAAATATTGCCTTATTTATAAATGATATTATTTATAAATATATTAATAATAATATATTTATAATAATAATAAATAATATTATTTGTAAATATTGCAAATATTTATAAGTAACATAATTAAAACAATAGTTTTATTATTATTATTTTTTCTTGTTATATATTTCTTTCTTCTTATATTTATATAGTTTCTTGTTATATATTTATAATAATAATAAATAATATTATTTGTAAATATTGCAAATATTTATAAGTAACATAATTAAAACAATAGTTTTATTATTATTATTTTTTCTTGTTATATATTTCTTTCTTCTTATATTTATATAGTTTCTTGTTATATATTTATAATAATAATAAATAATATTATTTGTAAATATTGCAAATATTTATAAGTAACATAATTAAAACAATAGTTTTAATATTATTATTTTTTCTTGTTCGTCAAGGTTCGTGTTTCGGAGTTATAGAGTTGAGAGAGGGTTATAGCCACAAATAAGTAGCCTCCTCGTCTGTAGTGGCCTTCTCGGCCTTGAGGAGGTGAATTAAAATTTAAAAAAAAAAAAAAAAATTATCTGCAAGTCAATCAATTTAAGTCTGGATTTAAATTCTTTGACTGATGTAGACTCCACTACTGATTCCGGTAAATTATTCCATCCAAAGACAACCCTGTTTGTAAAGAGGTGTTGTCTACATAAATAATTTTTAACAAACTCTGATTTAACACGATGTTTATAACCTCTAATATTGGATGCTGGACCTGGTGTATTGATTGAATGCATTTGAATCTGGATGTTCTTCATATCAATAGATTCAAAACCTTTATATAATTTATGTTGTATAAGGTCACCTCTTAGTCTTTGAACTTCTAAAGTTGTTAAATCTAATATTTTTAATCTTTGATTTTATCTCAGATGTCTTAATTCTGGTATCAATTTACTTGCTCTTCTTTGAGCTTTTTCAAGTTCTTTGATATCTTTTTTATAATAGGGATTCCAAGCTTGAATCGCAAACTCTTGTTTGTTATTAAATGCTTGATTATATTATCAGCAATTATTCTCTCTAATATTTTACATGGCATTGATGATAGAGATACTGAGATGTAATTTGTTGGTTTTAACTTACTCCCTTGTTTAAATATAGGCATTATATTAGCCTTCTTCCAAATATCAGGTATTTAAAATGGGCTGAGTCACTGCAAAGTAGAACTCACCATAAAAGTTTTCATTTTTTAGAATTACCAGATGATCTTCCTGTTAGAGATCTTTGAACATTGAAACAAGTCATCTCAGCTACAAGCTCAATAAACAAATAAGAAAAAAAGTCAAGAAACTTTTAAAATAAGTTTTGTGTGCCAAGTACTAAAAATAAAAAAAGAACAAATCCAGAATTGTTCATTTAGAATAAAATTTGACTCGTTGTTTGATTAATTTCTAGAAAAATATGAACTATCTGTAGCAAATTGTGATGTCAGGTTTAACAAAAACCAAATTTTAAATTTTAAAAAAATTTTGGACATCTTACTTAACATTTTTTTCATATTTCTTAAATGTTATCAATATTTAACAATTTTATTACATTGTTTTTGCATATTAGTTAGATGTAATGCAAAAGACTGCGAAAAAAAACACATCATTTCTGCATACTGGTTAGATGTGATGTTTAAAACATTTGTGTTGAAGAAATTTATATTATATGAAAATCTATTTTTAAATGACACTTATTGAAGAAAATTTTTTTTTAATACTATTTAGACAAGTAACTATTTCACTTAATGAAAAAAGTAAAATATTAGACTTAGTATATAGATGTTTGCTAAAAAATGTGGTTTGCTATAAAAAGACCAGGCTATTGAAAAGATTTAGCAGTTCTGTTCATCAGACAAAATTGATGAATGCAGAAAAATCGATTTTGCAGTTTATCTTCAGACTAAGATATTTTACAGATAATAAAATATAAGAAAACATTACATCTATATTTTCAAGCCAATTTTTACATGGGCTTTTATTTGACTAAAATTATGTACAATAATTATATATTTTATGAGCTATAAAAAATAAATTGACATAAAAGAAAACTTCTAATGCAATTGTAAAATAAGAGTATACTATACACATTACTATATATTATACAATCATTATACTTTAGCTTGTTACCTATATATATTCTTGTAGCATTAACATTACAAACATAAATTTTTAACAAGTATAAAACCAAATTTTTATTGAAAAATATTCTATTGAAATGTTTAAAATTATCAAATATTTTATTGAAAAATGATTATAGTTAAAACACCCAAGTTTGCCAATTTTTAAATATTGTAGCTCAAAACAGTTATGTTTTTTTTTACTCAATATTTTTTTATTTTTTTAGACAAATAAAATCTTCCATGCCAAAAAACAAAAACAAATTGTGTAAAATCATAAAAACGAAAAAAAGGGTTTGATATATATATATATTTATTATTTTTTTTAATTTTAATTCACCTCCTCAAGGCTGAGAAGGCCACTACAGACGAAGAGGTTACTTATTTGTGGTTATAACCCTCTCTCAACTCTATAACTCCGAAGCACGAACCTTGACGAGCAAGGCCACTTCGCGGAGAAACGAGTTGAGTGCGGTACTACCAGGGACGTGGTTGGAATCGAACTCGGAACCACTCGTTTATGAAGCGAGCGCTCTATAGTAATAATTCAAGTTTGAATGTAAATGATTATGATAAAGTTAAATTTGCAAGTTGTCATGCTATGTTAAATTGAATATTGAAAAAACATTATAAACATTTGTTTATGGTAATGAAATAGAATTAAAAAAAAATATATGTAAAAAAATACAAAATTACATTGTTTTCAGGTTTTTCGTTGGTTGAAAGTATTGATAGAATCGCATTGTGAATGTAAAAAGCCAATGCTAATATTCCTGCCAATGCAGGGAAACCACTGTTGTATACTATAAAGATAAAAATAATAATAATAATTAAATCTTAATAAATGAATTTAGTTATGATGCTTATAAATGATCTAAAAAAAAATTAACTCACACTGAGATGCTTCTATGTCATTTGAAGGATTAAAATGCAAATTAGGACCCCAAGTAATAGCTTTTGTAATTACAAACACCAAAATATACATAACAGAAATTGTTCCTAAATTTGATAACAGATAGTTGGACATATTTTACTTATTTTCTATAACTTTTCCATAATTTACATATTAAAATCAACACATTTCATTTCATAAATTACACATCAAAATCATTTAAATAAATTTAAAAAAAAGAGTAACAAATACCAGCAGCATTAAACTTTGTAAAGAAAGTTGGAGATTTGAAACAAGAAAGAGGGAGAAGCAGAGGTATAAGATATAAAGGAATCCATTTTTCTTTGTTCCAATATTTGTAGAACATACTTTTATTAGGTGAGGGAGTTGTGTAATTAATACTTTTCTGTTTGCTAGGGCAAATAACTAAAGAAAAAACATAAATAAATTTAAACAATACACGAATATTAAACTTATTTTGTGCAATACAAATTATAAGTTGTTGTTGGGACAGTGAAAAAACTAGCCATCGTTGAACAGCAAAATTTCTAAATGTTAGCTATATAATAATAAAATATAATAATTAACAGAACAAAAAAAGCTTTTTAACAACAAAATTTTTTTATTATTCATGATATTGATATAAAAGTTTTATGTACAGTTATGTGTTATATTCTCAGTATATTGACTTTTTTTTAATTGTCTTTTTTCTTTGAAACATTAAATGTTTAATATAATTGTAGAAGTATTTTTTGAAAAATTTTTGTATTAAAGTCCTATAAAATCATTTAAATACCTGTGTATGGAAAAATCTCTGATTTATGACTCATATGTGTCCCCAAAGAATTTGTACTACTGTATGGAGCAGGTGTAAATTGCAGGGTAAAGCATAAATGCTGATGGTGTTTATCTGACAAGCTAAACTATGTATAAATATTTGTTTTAAAGTAAGTTAAACTTTTTTATTTTTTATGAATATTTATGGTTATTTTTTTTATATATATGTTGCTTATGTGTTTTTTTTGCCTTAGATACAATAAAATTACTGATGACTGTGATTTGTGTATAAGCTTTTTATCCTTAAAATAAATCTGTGTTTATTCTGAACATCTGTTCATTTTTCTTTGTTTTATTACTTATTCTCCTTTATAAAAAAAGTTTTTCAATAGAAATGTTTCATATTTCTCTGTGGGTTTTTATTGTTTAGTCTAGTTTAAGCACCACAGAATACCAGCATCAAATAGGTTAGGTTCTGCTTGTTAGGAAAAATAACTCAAGAGCAGCATAAATAAATTTAAACAATACAAAAATATATTGATACATTTATCTAAGCAACACAAGGTTGTATATGTAGAAAAAAGAAGCATATTATTATTATAGTTTTAAGAAAAAGCATTTTTAATGTAAAACTAAGATTTTAATAAAACTTAGATTTTAATAAATTATCTTTTCAAAAAACGATTCTGCAAAAATGTACATTGAGCATTTTATTTAATATTTTGAAGAAAAAAGACAATAAAAAAAGAAAACAATATACTGGGAATATAACACATAACTATACATAAAATTTTACATCAATATCATGAAGTAATAAAACTTTTTTGTTCTTTAAAAAGACCTTAAACAACTTTTTTGTTCTGAAAATTATTATTTTATATCATTATAATAATTATTATAGCAAACATTTATAAATTTTGCTGTTCAAAGATGGCTGAGTATGGTTTTCACTGTCTCACTGTCTCATTTAACATTATGAATAACCCAGCTGATTTTCAGATAAGTTCACATGACGAGCTAAGAATGCAATTTGTCACCTCCACCATAATCATTAGCATCACAACAACATAGGTGACGATGGTGACTGATTAAGATTGTGGTGACATAATTATAACTTTTGGAGCTATTAAAATTTTATTTGCTAACATCATTTTTTTAAATTATGTTTAATTAAATTTGGACATATTCAACTATGTGACATTTCTGACTTTCTATTTAACTTTATAAAAAGTATATTTAAAAATATTCATATAAATTGTTGTATCGAATCAAGTACGTTAAGCTTTCTAGAATATTCCCTTATGTACATTATCAGGTACAGTATTTCATGGCGTTCAAAAAATTCAACTAAAGTATTTCATGGCGTTCAAAAAATTTAAAAAATCAAACTAAACTGAAGAGAAAATTAAAATAAAACAATTCATAAACTGAAAAAAGAAACAAAATCTTAACCAATAACAAAAAAATAAATAAAAGATAAATCAGTAAAATTAAAAGCATAAAATAAATACTTATCAAATTTAGAAGCATTTTATTAGTTCAAACAACTTTTTAATTTAAAACTCAATTAATAGTTTTATGTCACAAGTGTAATGATTTAATATACTTAGGATAAGTTTTATTTATGGATATAGGATAAGTTAATGTTTTTATATATAAGATGCAACTGTTAGTATTGAATGTGGGTTCATGTTCTTTTAACAGATCTTATTTTTTTAATGCTTTATTTGCATTTATATAATTAAGTTTTGAAGTAAATAAGCATGGATTAAATAACCTTTAAGAGAAATAATAAAAGTGCCAGGAAAACATAAAAGCAAATACAGAATTACATAAAGAATACAAAGAAGCTGTTAGAAGTACAGAGTGAAACAAGAATGTACTAATAATATGTCAACAAGAAACCAGAGATAACTGTAAAAAGTGTATAGCTTCTTAGCAAGAACACAGTGTTCTAGAATTGCTCACAATTGACTATTTAACATCAATACTCATAAAATTTATTCATCATAAATAAGTTGGTCACAAGTTGAAAGGGAAATGCATTTACACACCAAACAAAGTTGAACTGAGTTAACAAAATTAAAAAAGCCATTGCAGAGGAATAAATTTTTTTTTTTTTTTAGTTATTTAGGTGCTCCCAGAAGTCTTTATGGTCTTATCACAGACCACCGCGGGAGAGCATTTAACTGGAAATTCATGCCTCCCCCCATACCAATGTTGCTTGTTTAGCTGGAGCAGGCGTCAAACCTTGGACCTCTGGGTTCTGAGCCAAAACTCTAATCACTCCGTCATGGCTGCTTTTAATTAATAGTGATACACCTAAATCTAAAACAAAGATCTAAAACAATAAAGATCTAAAATAATAAAAATTAATAGCAAAATAAATCTAAAACAAAGATCTAAAACAATAAAAATTAATAGCAATACACCTAGATCTAAAACAAGGTGTTGCAGAATGTATATGTGTCTAGCAAATTGAGAAAAACTTTGTTTTTCCATAATGCTCTAGTTGTTGGAATAAGAGAAAAATATTCTCACCAACAGATAAGTCTTCTTGTATATACACTTCAAATGAAGTATTTGAGGAAAAATTAACTAATTGGAGTTTGTAAGAAAGCAACAGTTTCTTTCAAACATTTGAGAAAATTTACTGAGACAGATTTTAGGTTTTCACAATCACAAGGATACAATTCACTTAAAGGTTATTATCTTAAGTTACACTTTGTTTACAAAGCTTTGTCCATTCTGGGCGCATAAACCAACCATAAAAGACTGTTATACCTGACTGTGTAAAAGACATAATAACCTTGTCTTTCTAGTAGATAAAATGAATCAGTTGAAAATCTTGCAGTGTAATGGTGAAAAAAAAAAAAAAAAAAAAAAAAAAGAAGACATAAAAATGTGAAAAAAAAAATAAAGACATTTAATAATAAGTAGCTTGTAAACCTAAGTCAAAGGTTTGTAATAATCTTGAACTTCATGGTACAATGACAGAGCTTGTAACTTTATTTCGTATAGAATTTAAAGATTTCAGAAAATATGTTTTCGACTTATGGACAGAGTACTAAGTTAATAGAGACCTGTGTATATGTTTTCAACTTATGGACAGAGTACCAAGTTTATAGAGACCTGTGTATGTGTTTTCAACTTATGGACAGAGTACCAGGTTTATAGAGACCTGTGTTGGCATACAGTCTTTACAGATTCTAATGAGTGTGTAATACATTTTGATTTTTCTAAAAAATGGTTTTGTGGGTATGGATAGAAATTTAAAATATCCATTTTGGAGGCACCCATAGTCAAGCTTCCCTATCAGGGTTTGAATTAAGCGTATTCACATCTTTGCAATTAGTTTTTTTTTTTAATTTTCACCTTTTTTTTTATTCTTTTTTTTTGTTCATTTTTAAAAGTATAAAATGCTTTTGTGTTTTGACCCCTAATAAAAAGTTTTTTTATTAGGGATCAAAAAGTACATCATGCTTTTAAATAGAACTATGATCTCTTTTGTATCAAGATAATATCCTACTTCTATTTTAAAATTAAATTTCAAAATTAAATTTGAAAATATCAACATAAAAACCATTTGAATAAAAGAATTGATTATACATTAATTTTTAATAGTACACTAAATCAAGATGCAATTAGTTAGAAAAAAACATGGTATCTAATGTTTTCTTTGATCTTACTTGTTTGGTCTACAGATACAGCGTGTTTTTGTGCAAATATGAAGTTTAAAGTTTTATGACAATAATGTTTTAATTTATTAATTAGAACAATTCTATTTATTTACTTAGTTTTATTTTAAACACGTTTAACAAGTCTTCTCAGGAGATGTGTGCAGCAACAGGCCACATATGACTATGCATACATTTTGTTATGACAACTTGGCCATAGCTCCTTGCATGTTAGCGGGTTTAAAAAATGCGCTGAATAAACAAACTTATACTAAAATTAAAAATAAACAAACTACGAACTGGAAAGAGAAACAATAACTAAAAAAAAAAAAAAAAATTTAACAAATGATAAAATGAATAAAAAACCAGAAAAAATAAAAGCATCAAATTAATATTATTTTTATATTAATTTAAAAGTGTTTCACTACGAAGTTTTACTACGGATTTAAAAGTGTTTCACTACAAAGTTTCACTACAAAGAATTTAGAAAAAATCAAAGTTTCAAAGTTATTTAATCTAAGCTTAAATATTTTGAAAGTTATTATTTAAAATTTAAAATTTTTTTTTTTAAATCATTTAAAAAATTTGAAACTTTGATATATTCACTTTGATATATCTTTGATATACATCTACAAAGCAACTGAAATATTAGAAAATCCGTTAGTAGGATTTGAATACTCATTTAATGCCGATACAACAATCGCACCTCATGACACATTTAATTAACCTAAGCATCAACGTGGCGATATGGAAAAAATGATTAGCTTTAAACTAATAATATTATGCTTTTAAATTAAATTAATTAAGTTTGAACTATTAATTGAATTAAATAAAAAAATATATTAATATTATGCTTTTATTTTCTCTGGTTTATCCTTTTTTTGTTATTCATTAAGTTTATTTCTTTTTTCAGCTTATTGTTTGTTTATCTTTTAAATGAGTTTTTTTTTTTAACTTTAAAAAAACATACAAATTATCAATAAATGCAAAAAACCATCGCCAAGTTGTCAAAAAAATATATTGTTTGCTTGGTAATATAATGTGTGCAACCACATGCGTCTCCAGAGAAAGCTTTGTTCAATGTTATTTATGCTATAAACTGAATAAAAAAGTAATAAAACAGTCACAAAATTGTTTTATATTAACACAAATAATGACAAAACAACTTTGCAGTACTGTTTTACTGTTGTTTTATTGTTTTTTACAATAACAATTTAACACAAAAATAAAACGTGTTTTATCGCCAGCATAAATGGAGGTATTAAATAGTTTTTTATAACTAATTAAAGTGGTTTAAATATTGTGTTGTTACTTTTTTTTTTAAAGTATCGTGTTAAGTAATAACAACTATTAAGAATAGCATCATAAAAGTATTAAATACAATCTCATTACACTATAACTGCAACTTAAACTTTTAATTATAACTTAAGCTGTAAATTATAAAAGTAACTTATGCTATTTTAAACCTTGTCAAATAAGGATATTATAAGATAATATTTAAAATTGCAAGATATTAAAAAAATAACAATTATGAATTAATGTACAAAAGATAAAAGTTTATATTAATGGAACCACCCCTTACCGCAAAGCTGCACCTGAGATGGGTGGAATTTCAAAAAAAAAAACTTTTTGTGTGTTAATTGGAGCCTAATTGGACTTGCCTATTTGGATTTGCTTGTGATTGTCTCACTGTGATGTTGGATGGGCTCTTTACCGTGATATTGGATGTACTCTTCACCATGATGTTGGATGTACTCTTCACTATGATGTTGGATGTGCTTGTAATTCAGAATTGAAATATTTCAGAATAAAGTTGCCTTACTGTGATGTTTGATGTGCTCTTCACCATGATGTTGGATATGCTCTTCATCATGATGTTGGATGTACTCCTCACCATGATGTTGGATGTGCTCTATAACGTGTTGGATGTGCTCTTTAACATGTTGGATGCGTTCTTCACTGTAATGTTGGATGCTCTCTTCACAGCAATGTTGGATGTGCTTGTGATTCAGAACTGAAAAATCTTAGAATCTCACTGTGATGTTGGATTTGTTTGTGATTGTCTTCAGTGTGATGTTGAATGAGCTCTTCATCATAATGCTGGATGTGCTCTCCACTGTGATCTTGTTATTCAGAATTGAAATGCAATTGCTACAAATGGTTGTCATTTTTGTTTCCAATATTTCCATTAAAAAAATAAGACAGAGCAGAGCTAGAAAATATTGAATTGCCAAAACCAGAAAGAACTGATTCTATTTAACATAATTCACTAATTGAGAATATTATTCGTGCCAAGAGTTCTGTCTACAAAAATACAAATACTAAAAATATAACAGTGAAAACACCAAATGTTCCAAAACCAAAGAAACAGCCACCAATCGGACTAATTACTACAAAACGGACTAATTATTATCTATCTAATTAAATTTAAAATCACATTGAAATCAAGTTTAGTGGCTGTTGAACAGGTTTTATATTGTTTTATTTGTGACAATTCTAAGAAAAATAGCTATGCGTTGATGTGTACAGCAAGCCTTACCAGGAAAGGTGGGCGGTTTTTCGTCTCGTACGACCACAAAAACGTTTTTCAAGTTAGAGAACATGATCCGGCTGTTTGCGCAAGTTTTATTATATGGGTTGCTGAAAAATTGTTTTAAATTTTAATAACTACATAAGAAATTAAAGTAAACTTAAATAGAAAACAATAACAATAGTTTAAATAATTTGTGTGTTGTTTTTATTTTTGTTATTTCTTAGTGGTTATTATTATTGGCAACAAAATTCAGTAAGTCAAAGCAAAAAAAAAGAGAAAAAAAACAAAAAAACAAAACAGTTTTAGGCGTTAAAAAGGACAACTTTCCCATATTTTATGTGTTTTTTCTTTTAAAGAGGAAAGAGAAAATATGTATCGTCATCTGTTTGTAAAATATATTTCTATATTTACAATGTAACAAGTTTATATCAAGAGTTAATTTATAGAACACAATTTGCAAACTCTGGTAAAATATTAGGTCTTTAAAATTTTAGTTCATGCAAAGCTGAGTACTTTGTTTATAAGGAGCAAATTATTAAAAGTTTGCTAGCGAGAAAGTTACAAAAAACAAAAACAATAAACTTATGACTACAAAAGTAATAACACTTTAGTCACTAACTACATTATAAAAGTAATAAAACTATAATAGTGTTATTACATTTATAAACCACTTACTACTTTTAAAGTTCATACTTTATTCAAACAACATTATTAATTCCAAACATTTATTAAAGTAAAAAAGCATCTAGAAAAAATAAAGCGGATATTCAAATATTATTAAAAATTTCAGGAACTTTCACTGATCACTTAAACAACGTTATAAAAAAGTACTTTATGAAAAGTATAGCATTATGAAAAACTTTATGTAAAAACACGCATTAATTTTACAATCAACCAATAAAAAATATTTATTGGTTAATTTTAAAACTAATGCGCGTTTTTACGGTCCATTAGTAACGTTTTTCATAATGCTTTTTTATAAAGTTTTAATATTATTTGAACATCCACTTTATTCTTCTAGATATTTTTCTAGTTCAATTAAAATTTGGGAATACTTATGTTGCTTGAACAAAGAATGAATTTGAAAAAGTTATAAGTGAATGAAAAGTTATAAGTGGGTTATAAAAGTAATAACACTATTATAGTGTTATTACTTTTGTTAGTGACTAGAGTGTTATTACTTTTGTAATCCTAAGTTTATTGTTTTATTTTTTATTTTTCCGCTAACAAATTTAAGTTGATTCTCCCCTTAAAAACAAGGAACACGGTTTTGTATAAACTAAAATTTTGAATGGCGGAGGTGTATTTGATTCATGTGTCATTAAAACGATGATTTATTTTAGCCATTTTTTAATTGAAATTAACTAAGAAATGCCACTCTCCCTAACTTCGTGAATCAAATACACCTTCGCCTTTTGAATACTAGATATTTTTCCAAATTTTGCGTTTCGCATTCGCTTAATTCAACCCTTGTTGTTACATTAAAATTATACAAATAAACATTACAAACACATTGCAATTTGTACTTTTAAAAAAAGTTAAGAAAAGGAAAATCATTCTTTTTATTTGTAACTTCAAACTTTTTTTTTTGCTTCGCCTTATCTAATTTTGTTGCTGAATATAACAATCGCTCTTAAAAAACAAAAATAAAAACAGTACACAACTAATTTAAACTATTAATGGGTTTTTATTTTTTTCTATTTTAATCTCTTTTTATTTTGTTAGTTTTGTTTTTTTTGTTTTTGAAACTTTTTCAGCATTGATTATTATAAAACTTTCAAATGGCTGTGTTCAAGTTGTCTAAAATAAGATACTTGCATGTGGTCATACAAGACGAAAAACCGCACGCCTTTCCTGGGAAGGCTTGTACAGGGTGGAAAATAGATACATGAAATGTAAGTTGGACTGACATCAAACAAAAATAAGATTTTTAGTGTCCTAACTGTAAAGTTACGGCACAAAAATAAAGGCAAAAAAACATAAAGCCAAACACTAGATACATGTTATGATTGTTTTCATATTAAACTTTATATTCATTTTTGAAAACATTATGTGCAATCATGACATTTACAAGATTTGTTTTCAAGATTGTTAAAATAAGTTGTTAACACTATCACAACTTCAATAAAGTTTTTAACTTTTTTCAAATTTAGATTCATAAATTTTGATTTACTACCAAAAATTTAATAACTGCAAACATATGAAGCTGGTTAGCATAACAAAATACTCAATTCATTCAATTACATTTTGCGGTGTTGCATAAGTGTGACAATGGTGACAAATTTAATAAAGCATTTTCAATGACAAATCATATTTTGTAAAACATTGTTATAAATTATTTTAAAAATATATTTCTTGAAGTTAAGCTCTGCTGGTTTAATTTTTAAACTATATATGTGTATTTTAAAATAATAAAAAACAAAACAAGTAATTTTGACAGAAAGTAAAAATTGACTTGAAGAAATTTGCTTTTGTCCCTGAAATATTTTTGGCTGAGTTTGCAGAGAAAACTACCATTAATACAACTTAAAACTTCTGATACTAGGGTTATTGATACCAATACAAAATTATAACTATTATTATAAAAACTAAAAATATTAAACCTGCACTGCCTGATACATCACTGTGATCTGTTACAACTTTTCCATGGTAATTTTGGACCAATTCTTGATTTTCCATTGACACCTTTACTAAAATAAAACAAAGTAATAAACTTAAAAATGTTAAAATTACATATTTTTTAAAAAAAATTTTACTATTTAAATTACCATGAACAAAAACACCAACTTTAAACAAAAAGTTTGACATAAGCACCCAATACACCATAATTGCACCAATAAAAGCAGCAAGACCAAAAATAAAAGCAACAAACTTTCCAATACTTCCAAGATACTTTTCACAAATATCAATAAACTCAACATTTTCTTTTTCCACTTAAAATTAATAAAAATGAATTTTTAAGTATTTTGAACAAAATAAAACAAAAATAAGGCAAAAACAAGTGCCAGTAATAAATTTCACTTGATTCATAATGATAGTTTCAAAAACTTAAAAAGGTTTCCTCTATCTATTATTATACATCATATAAAAAACCCCTCTCTACCTGTGCCCCCACCTAAAAAAAAAAAATTAAAAATTTTTTTTTACTATGTTGGGAACAGTTAGTAAACCGAGTTTTAAAGAAAAAAATGAGTTTTCTTGAAAACGAAACATTTTCAACTTTATTGTAAAGAAAATGCTAAGCTTTATTAAACATTGAAAAAACTTAAATCATCTTGAATCACTTGATTACAGTTATTTTTTAACATCTCAGGACTTGATTAGCATGAGTTCAGGTTGTGGCATGCACTAGTGATATTGGTAAGAATAAAAGAGAAATGTGTAATTAAAAGTGAGATGTTGGTAGTGCTATGTTGTTGTTGGTACGTGGTATGTGTTGTATGTATGTGGTATGTTGTTGTTGGTATGTGGTATGTGTTGTATGTATGTGGTATGTTGTTGTTGGTATGTGGTATGTGTTGTATGTATGTGGTATGTTGTTGTTGGTATGTGGTATGTGTTGTATGTATGTGGTATGTTGTTGTTGGTATGTGGTATGTGTTGTATGTATGTGGTATGTTGTTGTTGGTATGTGGTATGTGTTGTATGTATGTGATATGTTGTTGTTGGTATGTGGTATGTGTTGTATGTATGTGGTATGTTGTTGTTGGTATGTGGTATGTGTTGTATGTATGTGGTATGTTGTTGTTGGTATGTGGTATGTGTTGTATGTATGTGGTATGTTGTTATTGTATGTGGTAAAAAATCTTGAGAACTTGTAGAGCTGTCAAGACTTTTTAACAAAGCAATACAAACATCACAATTCCAATCTTTTAAGGTAATTTCAGCAGCTTTGTATGCTTCAAGGTAATTTACTACTACATGTTTAGAAGGTTGAACAGCTTGCTTTTTAAAAATAGCTTTGGTGCCCCATTTTACATGGATCTCAGCAATGTGGGGCTAACGTAAGAACAAGAGAACTGGTTGTCCCAAAACTTTGACAAAAATAGGAGCATTTCTAGGGCTAGAAATGCTCCTGTTTTTATTTTATTTTTTTTTTCCTGTGTTAAAAACTGACATGTAAACACACATAGCAATGATATTCTCAGATATTTAAAAAGACTGATTTTGGAGTACAACAGCCACATTTTTATTTTAGTTGTGAGTTTAATTCACACAATTATTTGATTAAAACTCACAACTAGTAACTAATATATTTTATTTTTTTTATTTTGATTCACCTCCTCAAGGCCGAGAAGGCCACTACAGACGAGGAGGCTACTTATTTGTGGTTATAACCCTCTCACAACTCTATAACTCCGAAACACGAACCTTGACGAGCAAGGCCGCTGCGCGGAGAAACGAATTGAGCGCAGTACTACCAGGGACGTGGTGGGGATCGAACTCGGAACCACTCGTTTATGAAGCGAGCGCTCTACCACTACACCAGTATTGCCAGTCTATCAACAATAACCCTCTTCTTAGATTCTTCTTCTATGTGCTTTAAAATTTTTCTACCAAAGAGAAGCAACAATAGTTTGTTCTTTCTATTTACTTGCTAAAGATTTCACCACATATGATGTGGTGAAAATCATAAATTTATTATCACAATAATAAATTTATGATTTCTCAAATATTTGTGTACTGCCTATCACACTAAAGTTTAGCTTTATAATAAAAGTGACTCCTTTGTGGAGGTTTCCAACACACCTATTAGATACATACAAGACAATACAAGACAACTCTTATCAAACCAGCAATCTTAACCCTTTCGCGACTAAGTTAAAAACAGCTACATGACTGCGTGTAAAATAACGAATCATGATCAATTAAAAGAGTATAAAACAAAAACTGCTCGTCACAATTTTACAAATAAGAATTTTTTTTTGTTAAAGAATTGACTTTCAGAAACTTTAAAATTTTTTTTATTATCTTAGTAAGATAATAAAAAATTGTGATCAAAATATATCATGTTGAAATTAACAAAAATATATAGTTTCTTTATGTAACCTTAAACAAATAAAGAAATACATAAACATATCATTTTCGATATTAAATAAATGAGGTATTTATAGTGGTGACTAAACAAAAAAAAATTCCACCACTATCATTGGAAAAAATATCAAGGATCTCATTTATATAATTTATAATTAAAATATAATTTAATGTATTTTAAGTTGTTTTTTAAAATTGATTTTTGAGCAATCTATAAATGCAATTAACAAATGTTTTGAAGCATTAGCATAAGAAATTATTCACATTTCAAAGGTAAGTTTAAAGTTTCCTCAATTGCTGTAGATCTTTTTAAATATTTAAAATAGTTTATGAAGCACCATGCGGGTCATTCGTCATTTAGAAAAAAATTTTATGAACCGCCATATGAGTCACTTGTCACAAAAAGATTAAACAAGTATTAGTGCTATTTATGCTTGTTTGTTCTTTTAATTTTATCATTGTGTTTATCTGCATTTTTTTTTAAACAGTAAGAGGTTATTATTATGAGACTATTTACCTCAAGTTAGCAAAAGCTCTAAGGCACCCCTACTTGACACCTACTCACGTTGGCCCTAAATTTTAGTTTATAGAGTTAAACTATCTTTTGAAGTTGATTATAAAATATAAGCTTTTATTAATTTAATTATAAAAAAAGTACAGAGTACACTTAATATTTATTTGTCGATGTTTAAATTATACAGTAAAAATATATATTAAAAATAAACTGCAGCATAGCATTTACTATAATTTATAACAAAAAATAAAACAAAGGTTAATGATTAAGCAATTATCATAAATACTTAACCAATATGAATATTTTTATAAAGAAAAAATTGTTTTTTCTTTATAAAAATATGAATATTTTTATAAAGAAAAAATAAGTTAAACAAATCAATCATAAAAAAAAGTTTTTTATGATTGATTTGTTCAACTTATTTTTTAGTTTTTTTTTTAAATTTAAAAATTCATACTATTTGAAATTTATTTTAAAATTTAGTTATACATTTTTTCCTTATAGATATACAAAATTAAACTATTAACATTTATCTTGAATGTTCCATTCAATCATTTGAAACAATTACCATTCTATTCTATACTTTATACTCATTTCTTGATATAACATTCTAAGAAGTGAAGATGTTGAAAAAAGTGTAACCATTAATTTGGCATTTCTCTGAACTACAAAATGAAAAACTTAACCTTAAACCTCTAATTTAATTCTTCTCAAAGTTGCAAGTTGCAAAATTGTACTGGAATGGCATCTATTTATTATTTAGTTTTATTATTATTATTCCCAATACAATCCAACTAGAGGAAACAAATTTGTTATGAAAAAAACAAAATTTTAATTAAAATGTTTCAAAATAGTACTAAAAATTGTACCCTATTAGAAAGAATAACTTTAGACCAGCAATTAAAATTTGAAAGAACTCCATACAATAAAGAGAAACTTTTCTAATGGAATAATAAACATTTTCCTTTTCATTTGGATATAAGTTAAAAATGATACTTATGCAGTTCAAGCTAAAAATTCTATATATATATATAAATTTATATATATATATATATATATATATATATATATATATATATATATATATATATATATATATATATATATATATATATATATATATATATATATATAAAGCAAAAATTTATTAATAAGATTTTACATAAAAGTCTCATTCTGTCAAAGTATTAGGATTAATTTGGTGCAAAAAACATCAAAAACAACAAACCTGCATATTTTCGACTTTTAACAATCATCAGACAAGTAAACAAACAAATTACTCCCATCAGTATAATTAATGTAATTCCCATTGCAAATCCACTCTTTAATACAAAAAAGCAATAAAATATTATATATTATAATAACTGGCAGACCTTTTTAAAATGACAACTTTAATCAAAACACTTTTTCAGAAATAGAAAAAATAAAAACATATATATAAATGTATATATATATATATATATATATATATATATATATATATATATATATATATATATATATATATATATATATATATATATATATATATATATATATATATATATATATATATATATTAGGGTGATGCAAAAAACGACTTTTTTAAAAATAGTCTCCTGCTCTTAACTAAATGTGTTCTATATAATACAAAAACACTAGGTTCAAAGTTTTTTTGAATAAAAAATATTTTTAGGGGTGCCTCAAGAATATGAGGCACCCCTAAAAATATTTTTTATTCAAAAACGTTAGGGACTTGTACTTTTTTTTAAAAAACGTTAGGGACTTGTCAAATATTAAAGGGTCTTGAGGCACCCCTAAAAATATTTTTTATTCAAAAAAACTTTGAACCTAGTGTTTTTGTATTATATAGAACACATTTAGTTAAGAGCAGGAGACTATTTTTAAAAAAGTCGTTTTTTGCATCACCCTAATATATATATATATATATATATATATATATATATATATATATATATATATATATATATATATATATATATATATATATATATATATATATATATATATATATATATATATATATATATATATATATATATATATATATATACATTTATATATATATATATATATATATATATATATATATATATATATATATATATATATATATATATATATATATATATATATATATATATATATATCTACTATACTACCACAGCAAACAGTTCAGGAGTCTGGAGTCATAGCATGATATGACATGAGCAATCAGCTGAGAGGTGACAGCACACAGGCAGAATTTCGTTGACAAGTGCCATTTTGCAGCGGACAAAACAAGTGCAACTTTTTTGGTTTGTTTCATTTTCTTCTCACAGAAGTTTTTTAATAATTAAAGGAAGTATCCAGAAGTTTCCAGAAGCATGCAGAAGTTTCCAGAAGAAGCATCTGGAAGCATCCAGAAGTATCCAGAAACATTCAGAAGCATCCAGAAGCTTCCAGAAGCATCGAAAAGAAACATCTAGAATCTTGTAGAACAGGTTCACACAGGTTCATTTTACTATATAAGAGACATATAAACCAACATATAATTCAGTCAGTATATGGAAGTAAATCAATCAGTATTATCAAGAGAGTTTATCGAAGTGAGTTTTATCAAAGTGTTTTATTGAAGAACATCAATACAAAAAGTGAAATATAACAAGTGTTTCATTACATCAATACAGTTCACATCCAACCACATGCTCTGTGGAACACAGCGTGTTCCACAGAGCATTATTTTATCATCACAAGGTAAATGTAACACGATAAGCCTTAAGAAGCGTGACTATTTTTATGACTTCAAGTGCAAAAATGGCTCCCGACAGTCTTGGATTGGAACTATAAAAGAAAATTATTGGCGATTACGTAAGTGGAATGTCATAAAAAAGTATTTGTGATAAATATCGCGTAAAAAAATGGTCCATATCAAGACTATGTTCCAAATATCGTTCTATGAGGAAGTTGGCAGCAGATAACAAAGGTGGAAGACCGCGTTACACCACTTCTAGAGAGGATTCTATGATCGTCAGATCCGTCAAGAAGGATCCCTAGATATCATCAGTAGAGATACAAAAGCAATTAGAGCTGCAAGTATTAGACCGAACAATCAGGCGACGTGCTGTTGAAGCCGGATTGCTTTCTCAACGCCCTGCAAAGAAACCGCTGATTTCACCAGAAGAAAAGACTCTTGTTTGCTACATTTCATATTGACTGGAACGTGCAGAAATGGCGAACTGTCCTGTTCAGTGATGAATCAAAGTTCAACATCATTGGGAGCGATGGCATTTGCTGTGTACAGCGACCGGCCGGAAAACACCTTGATTTACGTTACTGCCATAAGACTGTGAAGCATAGTGGAGGCAATGTAATGGTCTGGGGGTATTTTTCTGCTAACGGTCTAGGTCCAATACATTGAATCGATGGAATAATGGACCGTTTCACGTATAAAAATATCCTGAAAGATGTTAGGTTACCTTATGCTGAATGGAATATGCCAATAAAATGGGTTTTTCAGCAAGACAACGATCTGAAACACACTGCAAAAGTAGTCAAGCAGTGGTTTCAAGACAACCACCTATTGGTGATGGATTGGCTGCCTCAATCTCCGGATCTCAACCCTATCAAAAACCTATGGGAGATCGTCAACCGCAGAATTAATCATGAAGGTGTTCGTAATAAGGATCAACTGTTTGAACAAATCCAAAAAGCCTGGCCAGCAATTCCTCAAAGTTTTGTTGATCAACTGATCGAATCCATGCCTCGAAGATGCAAGGCTGTGATCGACAACAAAGGATTCGCCATGAAATATTGATAGCGAAATACAGCTTGGTCAACATTTTGTGGAGTTGCACTTGTTTTGTCCAGAAGGAAATCAACTTTTTTTAATACTTTTGATTAATTTATTAAGTTTTGTGTTGTTTTGTCCGATACTATATATATATATATATATATATATATATATATATATATATATATATATATATATATATATATATATATATATATATATATATATATATATATATATATATATATATATATATATTTATATGTATATATATATATAAATACATATATATATATATATATATATATATATATATATATATATATAAATATATATATATATATATATACACACACACACACATATATACACACATATATATACACACATATATATATATGTATACACACACACACACACACATATATATATATATATATATATATACACATATATAGATGCAAATATGAATGCAGCATTTAATACACACTAACGTCATATTTTTAATTTCATTTATATAGTAGTTATAAAACATACTTTTATAAAAATTAAAATTAAATTAAAAAAACTATATAATAAAAATAAAAACTTTTGAATTTTTCCATAATGGAGATTTAGACTTGATTTGAAAGTTTAAATCTCCATAAGTTTAAATCTCCATAATATCTGATTTAAACTTATATTGAAAGAACTTTTTCAAAGTTTAATTTTACTGAGTAAAAACTTGTCATAATTTTTAGCACCCCAACTATGGATCAAGGAGAATTTATTATGGACTATTCGTACGAAAGAAAGTTGTTTTTTATACTTGTTTTTCTTTTTTAAACTTTGGTTTAAAAAAGAAAAATCAATGTTGTAATTAGTGGAAGAAAGATAAGCTTTCACTAAATTTAATTTCTATATGTTACTTAAACTAAAAGTTTAGTGTTAAGAAAAATTTAATTTAACTTTAATTGTGGTATTTTGCTTTGCCAATTGGGAGAGCAAAAAATTCTTGATCAATTTCTTTAACCTATTTTTCAAATAATTCCGCCCACATACAACTTTTTGGTCATGCCTAATAGTAACAAGTAGTATTTTTCTCATCTTTGACACCTCAACACCTTCTACAACTAGAACCACCTTCAACACCTAGAAGGCTGTGCACTTTTCATTTTTTAAATTTAAATTTTTGTTAAGCAAACATTGATATAAAAATGTTGAATTCATTAGCATTAAAAATATTTTCAAGTGGGCATCCCAAGTAAGTCATTGAACTCAACTCATTGAGCAATCATTTATTCATTAAATTTTTTTCATTAAAAAAATTGGAAATTCATAAACCAATCATTTGTTCATAAACTAACTTTGCCACTACAGATATGGTTTTGATAGATATAAAGTACATGCAGAGAAAAAAAAATGTTTCAATTCAATTTACTTTTTTTTGAATTTGTCTAGCCAACCAATAAGTAACCATCTGAAGCTTGAAAGTTTTCGAAAACTTTTGCAAGATATAAAGCTTAACCTTTTACTATTTATTTTTATTATATTTATTGAGGCAATTTCAGGTATCATTTGTTTGAACCAAGTATTTCACCTATTTTTTCAAATTTCCTTGAGAAAAAAAGGCTTTATATATCTGTTTTAAACTGTTTTCTTTATGCAGCCTCTAGTGTCATGTTTTAAAACAGAAAAAAAAAAAAAATTTTTTTCAAAAACTCAAAATGATTAAAATTTGAGAGTTCAATAGTTTAACAAGTATTTTAATAAAATCATGAAAACTTGACTGACAATCTTACTGAGGGTTTGAAAAATCCCCTTGAATTCTAGAGGTTATCAAATTATAGAACAATTTGAATTATGGTAAGCTTTTGTTGCTAAACTTATTTCTTTTTCAAACTTATCTACTACTTGTGGTCCAGAATACATTTCTGTCATAGTTTTACAAAAGTGTTCTCCAGAACAGTTCTATCTGTTTCTCTCTAGAAAACTTCTCTCTGTTTCTCTCTAGAACAGTTCTCTCTGTTTCTCTCCAGAACACTTCTCTCTGTTTCTCTCCAGAACACTTCTCTCTGTTTCTCTCCAGAACACCTCTCTCTGTTTCTCTCTAGAATTCTTTTCAATATTCTCTAAACTATTTAACATTTTACTAAAACTTATTTTCATGCTTTCTAGAAAATAACATTTGTGATTACAATTTTAAAAAACTCTGGAGAACACTCTGACCCATCTAACTATTGTCCAATCAGCTTCTTCTTCTTACTACTATCAATCAATCTTCTATTACTAATTAAAGACTCTATGATTAGTAATTAAAGATTACTATTTAAAAGACTCAAAGAATTTTCTATTCTGCAAATTCTTTAAATTAAAATTCTTTAATTAAAAGACTCAAAGAATTTGCTACTCTGCAAATTCTTTTAGTCTTTAATTAGTAATCTTCTAATATTTCATCTTGATTCTAACAATTTTGACAATTAATATGGATGTTGATCTTTTTGTTCTATAACTGATTTGTTAAATAATAGAAATGTGCTATTGTAAATTAGATGGAGGCAGCGAGGCAAGAGCTATTGTTCTTGACATACCAAATGTTTTTGGTAAAGTCTGGTATACTGGTCTTCTTCAAAAGCTCGCTTCATATGGTGTATCTGGGAAAGTTTCCAAGATTGTTAAAATATCTTTTTCTAACTGCAGTATTAAAGCTTTACTCAAAACCAACACTCTTTTTCATTTACTTGCTTTTGGGGTATAACAAGGTTCTATCATTGGTCCTGTATAAACAATACAGGATCAATGATAGAACCTCTTCTATATTAATGATCTTCCTGAAAAGCTTACATTTAAAATTACTTTATTTGCTGATTATATACTCTTGTCTTGACAAAAAGACATCACATTTTGATTGCTTAGAATAGCTAACAGCTTAGGATTTCCAGTAGCTTGTGAATTTAGCTTGTGACTTAAACAACACTCAGTTATTTACTGCAAACAATTATCCCAATATTGTTTATATTCCTATACTGATAATTGGCAAACTTTAAACTCAAAATGGCCTCTCACTGAATCTTCTCACATTCACTACTGACTTCTTATTAAAACCATATAAACTATCTATTACAAAGTTAGTACCTTAAAGTTAGATTTCCTTATTTCCAATTCTATTGTCTACCTTATTGTCTATCTCTTATTTGCCCCTTATATGGAATACTGTTGTCATATTTGGGCTAGTTCTTCTGATGATGTTCTTTATCTTCTAGAAAAAGTCCAAAATAGTATTGTAAATGTAGTTGGACTATCTCTGTTATTGCCAAGCTTGAGCCACTGCCCTGCTGTAAGGTTGCATCTCTTTCTCTAATTCTAAAAATCATGGTTGCTGCTCAAATGAGCTATCATCATTTGCTTCATCAACCAAATCTCAGGTGACTTGTCATTCAGCAAAGTTGCGTCATTTTACTGTATCTATCCCTTCATGCTCTAAAAACTTTTACTTATCTAGTTTTTTTCTTTGCACATAAATCATTAGGAACTCTCCCATCTTCATGTTTTCCTAACTCATACAACCTACAACTACAATCTACTCATAATACCTACTTCAAGTAAGGAAATTTCATGGTGACTTTGCATTTATTCAAATTATGAAGATTCCGAATTAAGATTATACTGTACTGTTATTGAATTAAGAAATATCGTTTTAGATTTCTTTTAAATATAATTTTATTATAAATTTATTACACATTCAACTAATTTAATCAATTAAAAAAATTCTGCATGTAAATTTATTTAAAAATTTTTATTTGAACTATTTCTCTAATTTTTGAAAATTATTTATCTTTTATATATATATTTCCTATTGAACTAAAGTTAACTGCTTTTCTTTATTATGATAAAGGGAATTTTTTTTAATCTTTAGATTTTTTATTATTATTACATATTCACCTCTTTTTTTTTTCTCTTCACCACTTTTTTTTTTCTTTTCTTCATTACGATGTTTAAGATACAAATACAAATATACAAGAAAAAATTACAAGTGAAGATATCATAAAAATAAATAAATAATGAGGATACTCAAAGAAGAACATTAGGTCTTGTCACAGAGAACCCCTGATGAAGAACTTGAAACTTAAAATGTATTTATAGTATAAAAGTCATTATAAAAATAAATCAAATTGTTAAGATTAAAAAATTATTTTACAACTAGAGAATATAAATAAACAAAAAATATACAAGTATTTGATTTAATAAATAAAAAGAAAGCGGACACTTGCAGAAGACCATCAAGTCTTCATGGAGAACCGCTCATAAGTTTAAAATTCTCATAAAAATCAAATGCATACTCTAAAGAAACAGCTGAAGCCACAAAGAAGGCAATACAATGTAATTTTCTAAAAAAATCTTCCTCTTTTTTTAATTTTTATATAAATTTTGGTTACAACCCTCCCTTAAACTAAAACACAAACCTTGATAAAAAAAAGCTGCTTGAAAAAGCAAGTTAAACACAGTACTGGAATAAACACACTACTAGGAATATCATAGGAATCAAAATCTGTTGTACTTTTTTTAAAATGTACATAGCTCATGTACAAAGTTAATTTGTACATTTGTACAATTCAACATAATACAGACAACTACTGCACTGCTCTGCCCTAATTTTTTTTATTTCAAGCTCCACTAGGCCAAGGAGGAAGGGGAGGGCACTACAGTTGAGAAGGCTACTCTTTTTATTAGTTATTTTAATTTTTACTTTTCAATAAATAGATTTTTACTTTTCAATATATAGTTATAATAACTGACATTTGAAATTAACACACTGAGAACATACTGGCAAAATAAAGATACAAATCGTTGAAAGTATTGAAAAAAAATTACCTGCTGTAAACCCCATGGCAGACTCAATAAAGAAGTTCCTAACATTGTATTCCAAATAGCAAAGCTGTTAAAAGTTTAAAAATAAAGAAATAAAATTCTTCACCATCTTTTCACAATTTATAAACATTGATGATCAAATCCTTACAACAAAAAAACACAACGAAAACCTAACCCACAACGAAAACCTAACCCACAATGAAAAACCTAACCCACAACGAAAACCTAACTCACAACGAAAACCTAACTCACAATAAAAACCTAACCCACAACGAAAACCTAACCCACAACGAAAACCTAACCCACAATGAAACCTAACTCACAACTTTATCTTATAACTAAAAATTCTTCACCATTTTTTCACAACGCATAAACATTGATAAACAAAACCAACAACTTTATTTTATGATTAAAATTGATAAGTAAAAAAAAATTTAATTTAGTTTTTGTTTTTAAAACAATTTGATTAAAAGAATATAGAAATTTTGAATTTTTTTATTCATTTAATACTATTTCTATAAATTTTTATATTTCTAATATTTATCTAATAAAAGTTCCTTTAATTTAATTATTAAATTTAACAAATAATTTAGCTTAAATGTTTTATAAATAATCTTAAAAAAGAGTTGTTGTTCTGAATTCAAATCACCATCACACATAGAAGTCATTTAAAATAAAAAATTACAAAAGTTATTTAATTGATATAATACTTACATTGTAATAATACTTGACTGTTTAGAACCTTTTGGACCTATATGAGGCCAAAAAAGTTCTCGAGGTACCAAATGATTTGGTATAATCTAATAGAAAGAAAAAAAAAAAAAAGTAGCAACTATTAAAATTTTTTGAACATGTTAACGTGCTTAAAAAAACTTACAAACTTTGTTGAGTTTAATGCATAGAGCTTATTATAATACTGGTATCGACTATATTGTGCTGCCTGATTTATATAATCTGATGTGTTTTCATCATTAATCACAAGATTCTTATTAAAAACATATGGTTCACGTTTTAAATCTGATGAAACATTTTTAAGATGTTTATTTTCTATGAATGACGCTCTTGAAGACAATTTACTATTTTTTATTGTTAATTTATTGAGCAGAGGGCTTGATTCACTGTAAAAAAACAGGTAAATAGATTATTAAATTTAAAATTATATAAATTTCATAAACTTGAAAATTATTTGTTTACCTGGAAGCCATTTTTATCCAAAACAAACTTCTTTATATTTATTTTATATATGTAAACATCTAAATGTTGTATTTAGAAAATATGAAATCATTAAAACGTAATTATTAGAAATTAATCATCCAAATGTAAATACTATGGCAACATCATATATATATATATACGTATATGTATATATATATATATATATATATATATATATATTATATATATATACATATACGTATATATATATATATATATATATATATATATATATATATATATATATATATATATATATATATATATTGTTATGTAATATATTACGCAATAACAACGTTACTCAATTGTTTATTTAAAATTAAAATAATTACAAAATAATTGTTACAATATAGCTAAAACGAGTAGTATTGGTTGCCAACACCCAAGTATTGTCCAATTTATAAACGACCAGTAACTTCTATTAAACTGCTCATTGTACTCATCGTCTTCAACCAACTATCTTCTCGTTCTTCTCTCTTCTTTTCGTCTTTCTCTAATTATCCATATCCTTATCCAAATCTATATCTCTATCTATATATTTCTCTCTTCTCTTTCCTTTTTATATGATTTCCTCAGACGCTAGATGCGTTTTGGTTCTTTAACAAATTGTTTAGTTTATATTGTTTATGTTAAATCTTCTTCACGGTTCACCTAACCCAAGCGTTCTGCTTGAATGGTTAGTAACCTTCGTAACATTACTTACGAACCAAGAAGAAATCCGTTCTTGGACTTAGAAGCAAAATTTCCGCCAAAATAAAAATCTCGATAAATCAGCAGAATCAACAAATATCTGCACAACAATAAATTCAAATAATCAGCAGAATTAACAAGTATCTGCACAACAATAAACTCAAATAATCAGCAGAATCAACAAGTATCTGCACAACAATGTCTCGAATAAACGGCAGAATAAGTAAAATCTCTGTAAAACAATAATATCTCGAATAATCAGCAGAATCAGTAAATTTCTGTAAACAACAGTATCTCGAATAATCAGCAGAATCAATAAATTACTGCAAACAAGAATATCTCAAATAAACGGCAGAATAAGTAAAATCTCTGTAAAACAATAATATATTGAATAATCAGCAGAATCAGTAAATTTCTGTAAACAACAGTATCTTGAATAATCAGCAGAATGAATTTGGAAAACGCAACTAACTTCGTATGAAACTCATGGTGGTTGGAGGCGTTCCATGTCTCCATCCGGAAATTTATCGAAGTCCTAATTCCCGCCACTACCGTTAACAAGTAATCTTCTAGTCTCTATGGACATCTTTACAAGCCGGATACTTGCAGGCACACGTGGAATGTCTTTTTCCTTTAAGGGACATTGATGTGGACTGATCTTGTCGTGGCTGCACCATAGCCTCATTTTCCAAGTGTTTTTGAAAAGGTTTTAGACATGGTAACTAATAATTGAAATTGGGTTTATTCACAATCAAATAGATTACTATGAGAAGTATTGCTGCCCACAAAATGAATCCACTAATACCACCTAGAAACTTATGGAAAATGGATAATAATGATAAACTCCGATAGGAGTTTATCATTATTATCCATTTTAATAATGATAAACTCCGATAGGCTGCACCTTTGTACAATCATAAACTTCACCAATAAATAACCCTGTCGTCAATGTAGGTAAGATGAGTAAGCATGAGAGAATAATGGAAATCATTATATTCCATGATCTGTTTATGTGAAAAATTGGCAAAAGTCTGATTCTGGTCTGTTTGTCATCTTGTTGTCTAATCGAAGATACCCTTGTTATTGCGGAAACATGTAGACTTTTTTTTGTCTTCTCTAAATATTTTTGCACTACTTGTTTATCAAAGATGTTTTCTTCTGGTTCTCACGTAATTTGAGTCAAAGGAAAATCCTGCCATTTAACTAAGTATCGCGTTTTACCTTTCCTTTGCCTTTTACCTATTATTTCCTCCATTTTAAATATATCTAAGTCATCAATTTCGTTTTCCGGCAAGCTATGTTGTATTTTATCTGTATTTTTTTCATTTGTTTTTATATCCTCAAATGTCACTTGTTTCTGACTATTATATTTGTTTTGAACAACTTTCTCTGGTACAATTTGAGAGCTATTACTTGGAGCTTGTTGATGGATGAGACGCACAAGAACGGGTTGATGAGGTACGTCTAATAGTTTTGGTGGTTGATTATTAACATTTTTCTCAAAACAGGTGTGTGCAATACCATTAACGCAGGATCTCTGCGGTAAAGGAAAGTCAATTGTCGGAGATAATTTTCGGTTTAGTTTTTCGACACACGCCTCAACATTAGGCTTTTTACAACCAACTGCAGTCGTAAACTTATTGTGAACTGTCTTTTCTCTCATTGGGACACTGAACTTGTTGTCAAATTTAACTAGGTGTTGCCCACAGTCAAGTGCAACCTTATATCGGCGCATAAAATCGTAACCCAGAATTAGGGGTTGTGTTAGATTCCTACCAATCACAACCTTATGTTTAAACGTATTACTTCCTATTCTAATACTACATGAAATTTGTCCCACAATACTAATTCACGTCCCTTTTGCCGTTTCAAGTCTGCCGCAATAAGGAGTCGGCTCAGCAACTTTATACTTTATACTGTCATAAATGCTTGAATCGATTACACTACACTTCGCTCCCGTATCCGTAAGAATAATTACCGGTTTACCATTAACTTTCCCCCAGATCTCAGAGCACGGGTCCTCTTC
Organism: Hydra vulgaris; assembly: GCF_022113875.1. Taxonomy (NCBI): domain Eukaryota; kingdom Metazoa; phylum Cnidaria; class Hydrozoa; order Anthoathecata; family Hydridae; genus Hydra; species Hydra vulgaris. The sequence continues at coordinate 14,053,797 of NC_061169.1, forward strand.
TGGATCCAATTCGATAGTATTAGTGTACAGTGCAGGAACTCGGCTATCCGTATGTGGACTGTTTCTTGGTACATTATTTCGAAATTGTCTATTTGGAGATGGGGTATTGCAAAATGAAGTCGAGTTTCGGGTATCATGGTTCCAGCGGTTAGGTTGCGACGGTATATGTTGAAAATGCATTTTCTCTGATAGCGGTAAAGTTCGGTCTGAGCACGACCTTCTGGTGTGCCCTACTCTTAGACACCCGTTACAGATGACTTGCCCATCGCTAGTACGTAGGTTGCGACCGATTGGACGAAATCTTTCATCCTGGGGACGATGGTGATTTCCTTGTTTTAACAAGTCTATTTTTGTTTGTAGTTCACCAATATGTTGGTTTAAGTTTGGGTGTTCGCGGTAGGTAGCAGCTACAACTGTTTGCTTTGGGGGATTAAGAAGTGCATCTAGCTTGGCTTCCAATCGAGATATAACTGAATCCGATACGATTGAGTCTTGGAGCTTAGCAAAAGCTACTGCGGCTTGATAATCAGACGGTTGCTTTAATTTAAGAGCATCGTGCAGGTGGGGCTTTAGTCCTTTAATGAATAGACTTAACTTTGTCTAGTCATCGATGCCTAACTGCTGACTAAGTTTATCGAGGACGTTAGTGTAGGAAGTGAGATCGGTATCCTGTGACAAGCTAAACAGTTCCGCTTTCCGGTTCCACGCAATATTTGCATTATCGTAATGTCGCCAGAATTTCTCTTGGGGTTCGTGGTAATCGTTTCTAGCAAGTGCGGGAAGTCTCTCATAGTAAACTAGAGCGCTGCCTTCTAAATAAAGTGGAAACGTTAGTAATTTCCTTTCCTCTGTCCATTGATTGTGCAACGCAATACGCCGAAAGCTGGCTAACCATTCAGTAATGTCTTCTACTTCTGTACCCCTGAAAACTTTCGGATGTA
>NC_061169.1:14059737-14177237 GCF_022113875.1 Hydra vulgaris
TATATATATATATATATATATATATATATATATATATATATATTTATTAGACACCAGCAATTTTAGGGACTTTATCACTTCAAGCTAGAGTAATTACCTTATAAGAGAGTAGAGAGTATTTGGGGAAAAAAGTAACTTTTAAAGTTGAGTTGGATCTTATTTTAAAAATAAGCATTAAAATTCCAACTTAAAAGACTTGCTATAAGTCACCATTTTTATTGGATATATCAGGGTGTCCACTCTGCTGGATAAACTAAAAGAACTAGAAAGGACTGTTTTTGAAAAACATGCTAAAAAACTGGAAAATGTATTTTTTGTGCATCATTGATTCAATGATTACGAAAAATACATTTTCTAGTTATTCCATCATGTTCTTTAAAAACAGCCTTATACATTTTTTCTAGCTGTTCCAGTTTGGATACCCTGTATATTATGACATTCGGCATTAAAAAAATGTAAACAAAGCAAAAAGTAGAATATGAAATTAGTAAAATAAAGATTGTGCAAGAATTTTACTTACTGCTATTTTTAAGGATTATATATATATATATATATATATATTATCAAATTATCTAAATTTATTACAATAATACAAAAATGCCTCCTGTAAGAAAAACTAGACGGTGTAATTTATATTGTGTTAGCCTTTTAATCTTCCTATTACAGTTCTAGTAACTTATGGTGATGTAGCAAGATTTTTTTACAAATTGAAAGATTTAGATGGTATTAAAGACAAAAATATTATTATTCAAATAACACTTTGTAGTTTAAAAGAAATATGGTTCAATAGCAAATCCAAAGTTTGTTTTGTGTAAAAAGTTTGTTTTGTTATTTCCAATTATAAAGTTTTTATGATGTATGTAAAAATTGTAAAGATTTTATGATATATAATTTGGGAAATGGGTAAGAAAAGGTTGGAAACCACTGTTTTAGGTAAAGATAATGGTTTAGTAGCTTGTCTTGAAAGAATATTGAAAAGAAGAATTCATTTAACTGGCTGTCTTCTACATGTTAATGAGTTACCATTGCATCATTTAATTTCTAAACTTGATGATTCTTCTAATAGCTCAAATAATTATTCGGGTAATCTAAATAATCACAAATCTAAATAATAATACTATTTTATATTTTTTCTAAATAACCTAAATAATAATACTATTTTATATTCTTGTTGATAATAATATTAATAGCAACATTATTAAAATTTTCAGAAACTCTATTTTTTACCTAAGAGTTTTATTGCTTTACTTTATTCTGATAAGCATAATTATAAATTATTATTATTAGTAAAAAATTATAACCATTAATATTAATATATTTGATCAAATAATGAAAATAATATTTTAAAGGACCAGTTGGAAAATCTTTGACAAATCCAATTCATTTAAATTTAACTGTTGACTTCATACAAGTTAAGACAGGCGTTGAATATCCTCCTCCATGTGTTTTAAAAGACCTCTCAGCTGACTAGAGAATGCTACTGGAATACAGTATTGGAATTTCTAGAGGGTTTTCAGACAAAAAGTATTGGGGAAAAAAATATAGGTGTCTTGTTTTGTAAATCATTTGTTCTTGATATTTTTCCTATTATTTAGTTTGTTCGAAATTTATGTAAATATGTATTTATTAATGTGTGATTTACTATTAAATTATACAAATAATTAATTTTTATATATGAAAGATTATATTTTTAGGCCCTATTTGTCATGCAAGGTGGCTGACAACAGCAGTGTGGATCATGGCACTATACACAAGAACAATCAATCCCAGTAGAGAACTCAAAATCTTTGTTGAATATATTCAAACAGTATATACTCCAATGTGGTTTAATATAAAAAAGTCTAAAAGTTCCACAGAGGGGCTTAAACACTTTTTTCAATTTATTCAGCAAATTTTGAGGTTGGATATTGAAGTTCAAAATATTACATTGTTCATAATTTATTGAAGCTCTTTTGTCTCCAACCTGAGAATTTTATTGCTGCTCTATTTTATTCTGAAAAGCTCTAAATAAGAATCCTAAAAATGGATTAAAAGATGGGTTAATACCATTCCAGTTAATGATTGTAAAAAATAGACTGTTATGACCCCCAGTTATAAATTTGTAAAAAATAGACTGTTATGACCTCCCTTGTGATATCAGATATCAAGATATATCAAATGAGAAGCTTTTGAATATGAGTCTGAATCAAGGAAAGGCTCCCAACTTGTGCCATTTGCAAATGGTTGAAAAATCAGTGAAAATGACTGATGCTAGTGGAAAATCTATTAACCTCATGAAAAGAAATGCTCTTTTTCTAGCTAAATGCAAAAGTCAAAAGAAACGAAAATAATTTAAAACAAAAAAAGAATATATGTTGTAATTTGTTATCATTTCTTTAAATTAATGTATTTGGTAATATGTTTATTTATTATTAATATCATTTTGGTTCAGCAGTAAAAGTATAATATATTTAGTAGTAGTTCACTTGCTGAATAAAATGTGTACGAAATAAAATGGGGCATAATAAAATATTGTTTCTTTGGGTGATGCAGGATAGGGGGAGGGAGGGGGAAGATGATTGTTAACACCTGCCAGCCATTTAGTCACCACCCTTAAAAATAATTTTTTTCTTTTGCTTCTGTATATTAGAATAAACCCTGATAAAAAGTGCTGTAACAACATAACATTGTTTATGCTTAAATCCATTTTTCAGTTAATTTTTTATTGAAAACAGCTCATTTTTAAGGTTATGATAACAATTATTTTTCCAACACCCTAAAAATAACCTTAAAAATCTAAGTTAAAATTATTTATATTTCTAATCCTTATAAGCAATACATTCATACATGTTCTTGTACGTTATCGTTTCAAATACTTATTGTGTGACCACTTAAAGTTTATACTTTTTAATGATAATATTTGATAAATATAAGTCCAAATAAGATAGAATTGGAAATAAATGAAGCTTTTATATTTTGCCCATAATGTTTTTATGGTCTAAAGAAGGTACTCCAGCTTAAAATAATTGAAATTTCAAAAAAATTACTGGTATCTAATATATAGATATTTATTAGATACCAGTGTATCTAATATATATCTATTTGTATATATATATAGATTCATAATTTACCAATTTTTGAAAAGTTGGTCCTACTTGGAATGGTTGAAAAACAATATAAAAATAATTTTAAGCCCTAAAATTTTGATGTCAGATGATTTTGGAGGTCTGGGGTGGACTGTTAAAATCAACTCAGAAAGCAAACTTGGTATATTTTGCACTAGTTATTAAAAGTAGGGTAGGACCAAAAAAAAATATGGTGGTTTTTATTCCACATGATCTGGAGAAAGTTATAAAAAAAAACTGGTTTTTATGTAAAATTACACATTACCATGTATAACTTATGCTGGCTTATTCTTCATATTTAGGCCAAATTCTGAAAAATAATATTTCAACTAAGCACTATTAACCTTTATATAAAAAGGGGCATGTCACTGCCCACCTCCCTATCTGCTGATTCTTAGGGATTTACCTCCTCTTTCTTTATTGGAGGGCAACGCCTCCCAAAATTATTTTTATTTCATTATAAATCATATTATTTAAAATTTATTTTTTTTTAGAAAAAAAAACAATTTAAATACTGAAATCATTATAACATTTTGATACCTAAATATTTTGGAATATTCATTTGTTTCCGTGCTAATTTTATGGATGGACATATTGACGTATTTGCCTTTCAATTCCATTTTAGATTCTGTGCTCGGGCTGTGTGTGTCTGGTGTTTCCATAACAGGTGTAAAATACTAGTGATTTAAACAAAGAATGAAAAAAATGAATGAAAAGTTTGATTTATTTTTAAAACCAAGATTGACAAGATTTAAAACAATTTTTGAAGAAGATTTAAAAAAAAAAAAAGAAAAATTGTTTTCAACAAATACAGACATTATTCTCCACTTTTAGTCTAGAAGATTTGGTAACAAAATAACTCCAACAAAAAAGCTTATTGCTTGTACCATTGAACATCAAACATCAAAGTGTTCTGGTCTTGATAGCTGCCCTGAAAACTGCATTCTATTTTCAGTTAAAAAACCTTGGATAGACGGAGGATACAAGGATGCAATACTAACTGATCTATTATAAGGTGACCCAAACAAAATTTAATTCATATTAAAAATACACTACAAAAATTTAGTACAATATAATATTTTATAACCTTTCACATATATTATTAAAGGAAGTGTATCACTAATATGATCAACAGCTGGAAGAATTTAAAGAAAAGTGTAAGAACTCAAAAGAAGCAGGAAAGGCTAGACAAGATTTCAAAAAGAAAGGAAACAAGGTTTTCTGGATTGCTAAACAAAATATCCAAGATATTCTAATGAAGACTAGCCTTAATAAGAATTCGTATCATACAGTTTTGAAATTTTTGAGAGATAAAGGAAGACTATGGAATAAGTGATGATGTGAAGGGATTATGTTTTGACACAACTGCTTCAATTAGAAGGCATTTAGGAACCAATATTAGGTCCAGTCAACAACAGGAATCTTTTTTATTAGAGCTTGCCTGCAGGAAGCATATATATGAGCTACATTTTAAATATCTCTTGAAGCAAATTAACTCAGGCAAAACAGCAGCCTAGAAAATTTAATGTTTAAACGAATTTAGACTTAAGTATAGAATGACATAAAGGAAACTTTTGATCTCTTAAATATAAGGTTTGGTACCAATTCCATCAGCAATGCTTTCTTGGAAACCGAGATTGAGAAAACTAACAGTTTTGCAAGGATGCACTGAGCACTGTCATATTTCCTAGAGGGGATTATTAGGAGTTATTGGAACTTACCCTGATGTATCTGTCTCCTGAAATTGTTTTCAAAATTCAAGCTACCGGGCTGTGTTGCTTATACTAGGTTCATATCAAAAGCCATTTACTACTTGAAGATTCAGATATTGAGTACACAGCTGCCCTATGATTTGACTACTGCCTAAACAAAAGAGTTGAAGTCAATGGCAGAATCTTGATTTTCTACTCTGTCTTGTTTTTGAGAAACTCATTGTCCTCAGCAGCACCATTCCAGGATGCAAAAGCCTATTGACAAATGGTGCAATACAAAGGGCATGAGGAGAAACACAACTCTGATTCCAAGAGAGTTCTAAACAGAGTTGAAAGAACAATGATGTCAATGGAGAGACACACGTGGTACTTAGATGAAACCTTGGTTCCATTTGCTATCCTAGACCCTGACTTTTCTGATGTGGAGAGATAAAACATTGCAAAAACATTACTCTCAAACTTGATAAGAGCCACCAGGACTTGCTCCATTATTTGGAGAGAACTCCTTGTTCATCTTTAGTTTACTTAACCTGACTAGAATGGAGGACAAACTTTGGTTAAACTGTCCTATGTGATGCAATGTTGACCAGTTCAAAAAATTTTCGAATTTTGTAGGTAAACCTGAAGTAGTGAACAATAGCTCTGAAAGGGCTGTAAAACCAGATTCTTGAACCAGACTCTGTTAAATGAGAGTCAATCATAGTTTGTGAACTATGTTCACAATGAGGATGATCATCAAGAACTTCTACTAGCTATGCAGCAAAGAAGAGGTTTAAAAGTAAGGTAGCTCCGTGGGTCAGAATCCAAGGAACAGTTAGAGTTTGTTAACTTTTTTTTATAGAAATTTAAGTGATTTCAAATAATATGATTTATAATGAAATTTTCATAATTTTGAGGATGTTCCCCTTCCAATTAAGGGGGAGGGGGAAATCCCTGAACACCGGGTAAAAGGAGTAGGGTAGCCATTAAAATGCTTCCATTTAAATAAAGGTTATTAATGTGTTGTTCTTATACTAATTTACAGAACTTGGCATAAATATGAAGAATAAACCAGCATCAGTTATATATATAATAATGCGTCATTATACATAAAAATCTGTTTTTTTCATCACTTTCTACAGATCATGTGGAATAAAAACCACAATATTTCTTTTTGGTCCTACCCTACTATTAATAACAATACCATATAGAAAAAAAGTTGGTTTTCTGAATTAATTTAAAGATCCCCAACACACCTCTGAAGTTGGATATATTTTTATGCACAAATTGGACTGGTGGAGATGTTTACAAACCATCCGTTATCTATCTTTACTTAGCATAAAAGTGCTTATCATAAAAAGTCATTGATGAGACTAAAATAAGGAGCTGCAATAAAGAGCAAGAAAGTTTTTTTTAAGTGTTAATTTAAGGTAACATAATTTTGTTGGTGTAAATGAATTTTGATAAAAAAAAAAAACAATTTTTTTTTTCATTTTTAAATTCCAGAAAAACATAAAGCTGAAAGAAAGGTTTTATATCTTTTTTTATACATTTAATTGTTAGCAACCAAACTTTAAAGATCATCACCAAATGTATTTAAAGATCATAACCAATATATATTTACAATTAGTGTTTTAAAATCTTCCTCACTAGGCTGGAATAATCTCTGAATGAGACAGGTGGCAAGATTTACTATATTTGTTTCTTTTTATTTTCCATTTTTTAAATTTATGTTTTGCAAGATCACACTAATCAGTGTGTTTGCTACTTTTTTCTTATAAATTACAATTTCAGAAGAAAATATATAAGCACCTCTTTTGGGAAGTGATAAAATATTCTAAAAATTTGAAAAGGATATATTATCCCAAACTTTTTGGGATATATTCTTAAGCTTGAAAAGCTGACTTTAAAAACCAGAGAGCAGATTTAAACTGAGACATTGTTAACTTTAATAAATTTTCTCTTGTCCAATTATCTTACAGTTACAGATAAAGTTTTGAAAAAGAAGGAACTTTGTTGAATTCAAAAAAGAAGTAACTATGTTGAATTTAAAAAAGAAGTAACTATGTTGAATAAACAATTGTGTAAAATATAATTTGTTGCAAATAACTTTTTATTTCATTATCATATCTGCATATCATTATTTATTTTTTTCATTAAATTGAAATGCTTTGACTTTTTGAAACTATTTGATCATCTTCCAAAAAAATAAAAAATTGCTCCTATATACTTGAATTAAGCTTCTTGTTATTCTGGTATAAAGATCTGTGATCTTAAGACATTTCAACCTATTATCATATTTCAAATTCCTCAACGAAGGAACAATTCAGCTTTTCTAGGGCTTTAATTTAACCTTAAAAGTAAAAAGATAAAACTGACACTGCGAATTCAAAAATGGGTCAAACAAATACTTGACATTTTTATTACCCAAATGCATTATTACACAATTATCAACATTAACAAGCCACACCTTTGACCATTCAACGGCTTTATTTAAATCTAATTGTAATTATTCAAAGAGTAAGAAAAGAAAGTACACTTTGTCAACTAATCCAAGAAGGCTGCTGAAATACCCAATCAATGAACTTCCAACAAACCAGCTGCCAATCATCAGAAATATTCTAAGATTCTAAGATTACTGCCAATCATCAGAAATATTCTAAGATTCTAAGATTAATTTCAATTTTTATAAAAGCACTATAATAAAATTTTAATGTTATAAACAATAGCCTATTTTATACCAGGGATTTCAACCATTTTACAGTAAGGGACAGTATTTTATTGCGACATTAGCATGAGAGCCACAAATATAAATTTCAAAAAACTCAATTATTTAAACTTAAAAATTTTATTTAAAAAAAAATATAAACAAACTGTTACAAAATTTTATTTAATAGTCAACTTGGTATTGTTTTTTTTTTGTATAAATTTTTAATAAATATGTATACATTTATACTGGATAAAGAAATTCAAAGTGTATCAATAAGGTATTCATCTTTCAATATATTTTGCAGCTCTGTTTTAACATGCTTTATTTTTGAGAAAAACTGTTCACAGTTATAAGTGCTTCTAAAAATTGAAAATTATTTAATAGCATGTCTGCAGAAATGTGGATAAACTCAATGCTCGTCTATTTTTTATAAATTTCTTTTAATTTTACTTCTTTATAAGCTTATTTAATTGTTTTGTAATTTTATCAATTTCAATTGAAATTCATCTCTAACAGCTTTAACATAAAATGAATGTACAAATCAGTTCAATTCATTTTTTTATTTATAAAAGTTGCAGAACCTTTTGTCAAAATCATTAATTAGTTTTAAATGAGATTGATTGATTACAATTTGAGGGCAAACGTTTCTTTCTGATAATGTCTTGAAACAATTTTAAACTTGATTGTTGTTTCAGAAATTAGAATTTAAAACAAATGTTTCAAACATTTTACTAAGAAGTTGATCTTTACTCTGCGATTTAACATTTAACTCTGTTAACATTTGAGTTATTTCAATGATGCAAACTTGTGCCTTTCCTGTTACTTTTTTAGAAACTGCACTATTTCTGATAACAATATATAAAATCTTTTTAGGGTTGCTACTTGGCTAAGACACCTAACTTGACAGAAATAAATTACATCTCATGCCTCATTACCACATTCTTCAAGCAGATGTTTGAACTATCTGTGATTAAGGCCATGACTTCTTATAAAATGAACAACTTGTATGCATGTAAAAACAGCTATAAAAACAAAATTATATATACAAAAATTAAAACTTTGTTTAACAAAATTTTAATATTTATAACAAATGTCTTTTTCAATGTTTTAATTTTATGTGTACATTTCTAATACATTTGCAATTTCTCCTGATGTGTAATGCATATCTGAGGGCGTTGAGAATACTTTGTAGCATGCAGGCCTTGCTCTTAACACAACACCCCTTCCAAGAGACAAATTAAAGTAAAAAATTACATAAGAACAACAAAACCATAATAATAAATAACTTTTATATTAATTTTTAGATCAATAAGATGTTGATCTACCAAGTTGGTTGTAGCCAAAGAATCATAAGGACAAGGATCTGATCAGCAGAGATTCCTGCAAGAATCCTGAACAGAGATGCATTGCCTCTATTGTAATAGATGTATGGAAGAAATCTTGTATGATTTTAAAATTCTATTATCAGTGGTTCCAGTGTCAGAGATAAGATACTGAAGCTCTATAATAAGTATGTAAACATCGCCTCAAATCATTGAATTGTACTTCCAGTGCTGGCAACTTAATACAGAATGAGTTTTTTGAGGAGAGTAGCACTCACTTTTATATTTTTTTAGCTAAGTTTAAACAGAAAGTAAATTAGGATCATTTTCATTCTAAAAATGCTAAAGAAGAGGATATTTAGTTCTATCTAGATCAGAAAGGTAAGTTGTGGAAGAGTTATAACAAGCATTACAAAAATCAGTGAAGAATAAGGATATTTGGTTCAGGAGGATGGAGGAGATAAGAGGATGAGGGGGAATGGAAATAATTCAATAAATAAAATTCAATGAATTCGAGAGTTTTTTTTATACATTTGGATTATGAATTTGAGCTTAGTTTAGATTCTTCAGATAATAAAGATTTTTTTTTAATGTTAATTAACCCCCATCCCTTCCCCCAAGTAAATCAAGGCCAGAACAGTAGAATAAGCTACTTTAAAACAAGGCAAACAAGGCTGCTGTGCAGAGAAATAAATTGATTATGGTACTACCAGGGACGTGGTAGGGATCAAACTTCGAAATTCCTGCTTATGAGGTGGGCGATCTACCACTACACCACTACTGCATTTAGTTGATAGATTCATTCATTCTAATAATAATGATAATGATAAGCATAAGTGTTGAAGATCTGATTGATTGTACTGCTTCAGTTTCTGCTGATATAGAGTAGGTATATGCGTACAAACCTTATTAACAATCTGCAATAAAGCTAGAAGATTATTCTGTCAAAAAATATTCAAAAAAATTCACTTTGTTTAGAAATTTATGTTTTGTTTTGCATCAGCTAACTCAGTTGTGTTTAAAATGCCATCAAAACAAGACTTACTATGCAAGCGCATTGTAAAATTCTATTAAATGCACAAAAATTTCAGAAAAAAGTTTACTGTGAATAATTTTAAAACCAAAAATGTTCCAGTTTCAATTAATTACTGTATTTTGGCATCCTTAACAACCAATATAAAAGTGGTAGAGGAAGACTAAAATAATGAACAAAAAGGGACTTTGTTTGCTCGATGGTACTTTTAACAACAATGACTCAATAATTCAACAAAATGCTGCAGAAAAGTTCAAGCATATGTAGTCTTATATCTGCAAAAGGTTAAAAAAACAAGAATAATCTGCCCTGACCCAAAATTACTATGGAAAATGTTTTGTTTTAGATGACAAAAGTTTTTTCCCCTTCTCCAAAACACACATTCAAGGAAATGATTGATATTATGCAGACTAAAGTTCTACAACACCTCCAATAAAATACAAATATAAAAAAAAGTTTGAGCAAAAAGTGATGGTGTAGATTGTCATATCTGAGAGGGGAATTTCCAAGCCATGGTTCAAGTAAAGTAGTTTGGCTATTTATCAAAAAGTACACCAGAGTCAATGTTTGAAGAAAATATTGAATCCATTTCTTCAAAAACACCATTCAGATGGCAATTATGTGTTTTGACCAGATAAAGCATCATTGCATTATGCCAAAAAAACACAAGTTTTCTTGGAAAGCCAAAACATCTCATATGTATCATAAAAACCGCAATCCAACAAACTTGCCTCAGTGTCACCCTTGAAGTACTGAAATGCTTGAAGTGCTTGAAAAGCTGAACATACACAGTCACCATTGAAGATTTCTTAAAGGTGAGTTTCCACTCATCCGTTTTTCTACGGGATAGGGAAAGGGAACGGAAAAATAATCATGTGAGCATGCGTAATAAAAGTTTTTATTTGTCCGTAAGGAAACTGCGCATGCTCACGTGATTATTTTTCCGTTCCCTTTCTCTTTCCCTAAGAAAAACAGATAAGTGGAAAATCACCTTTAGGTGTTTGAGTTCATTAGTATACAAAAACAACTGGATAGCGAAGAATTGCAAACAATTACCCAAACCATTTGTCAAATCGATATTAATGCTGTACAACGTTCATCATCATTACAAAGCCAAACTGCTAATGATGGACCATATTCAAATGTTTATTAATTTTTTCTTAAAGATAAGTGATGTACCTTCAATTAAAATAAATATAATTTTCATTTTTTAAAAATTTGTTTTTATTATAGCCCGATATAAAAATTCTCATTTTTTATTATATTACTAATTTATAGTTACTAAAATAAATTTATAATTATATCATTGTAATATTGATTTTGTACATCTTAATATTGACCCTTGAACAAAAAAGGCTTTACGTAAAAGCTTTCAGTTTTATAATAATTTACTTTTTAAATATTAAAAAAAAAAAAATAATAATTATTGTTATAATTGGAAATTGGAAAAATCCATAAAAAAAGACAAATTATCATTGAATGTGATTCTATTTCATTGAACGTGATTCTATTTCATTGAATATGATTCTATTTCATTGAATATAATTCTATTTGATTTAAAACTTACTGTAGTTTTAAAATAAAAAGGAATTTAATTTATAAAAATTCCTTTTTTCCATTATTCTAAACTTATTTAACATAATTCATAACTCTAAATTTATTCCATAATTTTTATGCATTAAATAGTATTTGGTATAATAGAAGATAACAAAAATAAAAACATTTTGTTCTTTTGTGTTTGAAACACATGACACAACTTTGCATTTATGCTTAGACCATGCTATCTTTACAGTATCATAGGTTAGTTATATTAATTCACTAGAATTCAAAAAAAAAATCATAAACTTTTTTTAAAAAAAAAAAAAAAAAAATAGAAATTTGAAAACAATTAAATAACTTAAGTAATATTAATCAATAATACATCTAAAATTATAATCATAATATATAACTAAAAATTTTGGGCTTCTCTATCTAAAAATTTATCCTTGAAGTCCTTGAATATTAACCATCTTGAATATTAACCATCTATATATAACTGTTATAAACTATTTTTATTTTATCAAAAATTTAGGAGAATAATGGCCAGATCAATGTCTGCATATTCACATTTATTATCAATCATTAATATATATGAATATTATTATAGATCTGATTACAAAAAGTAAAAAAGTAGAGTAAAAAATAAAAACCATTAAACCTAAATCTTTTTTTTGAACAGTTTTTCTTTTAGCCTGTTTTGTTTTTTTGTATGCTTCCAGTGCTTGCAATTGAACAAACAATTCCTATAATTAAAAGTAATATAGTTAAGAGCTTTAACATCAATTAAAAAAAAACTTATACATTCCCACTTGATTACTGTAAAAAGTTATACATACATTCCCACTAGAACTTTATAAAACAACATACAGAGAGATCATAAATAAAAAAATCTAAACAAATTAAATATAGATACTTAAAAAAATGAACTTAAGTGATTTAATTTTTTTTAATTTGGTATTTTTAAATTTTAATGTGGTATAATTTTGTAAAATTGGTTTTAGTTGTTTTTATTTTTAATATTATTTGGTGTAAGTGACACACGCACCTATCTGGAGATCATAAATAAAACACGCAGGAAACACACGGACAGATAAAGTTTGGGATTGAATTTGCCACCCAAGCACAAGTCAAAATGTGGTCGCAAAAGAATAACAACCAAAGAGACAATATGTTTCTTGTACAAGAGTGTAAAAAGAACAGAAAAGCAACAAGTAAACTGCTGCAGGGTATTATGGAGAAACACAGTATTTCTATGAGTGACAGGACATTTAGAAGAAAATTGTTTGACATGGGGTTTAAAGCTATTTAAACCCTATGTCAAAGACCTATTCAACAAGTAGAAGCTAACTCCTAAGAAAACTAAACATCTCAACTAGGCGAAGCATTTTTGCTCCTGGACTAAGGAATTATGAAAAAATTTTTTCAGTGATAAGAGTATTAATGTTCTGAGCAGCAAGTGCAGTAAGTAAGACAACAAGTTGGAAAGGAAATGAGAGAAGACTGTCCAGCATGTTAAACACACTGAACACAGGTTATAATATGTGTGTAATGAGCATTTTTTGGCACAGGTAAGTTGTATGTTGTAGAAGGTACAATGAGGCAGGACCAGTACAAGTCTGTGTTAGAGAAACATCTCATTCCACAGTTGAAGGAGTGGGTTGCAAAGATTGCAGGGCATCGGAAACTTAATTATTGTGCATGATGGAGCACCTTGTCATAGGGGCATAGAGTTGCCCAGTAACTGACTTCTGAAGTTATTGACATTTTACCATGGCCGGGCAATAGTCGAGAGATGTACTCTCTTAAGAATTTGTGGTCAATTCTTATTGCTATAGAAGATTGATAGAAGAGATTATCAACTCCTGGACAAGAAATATTGAATTGACTGGCAACTGTACTTTTCTGGTTTACTCTACGACAGAAAGAATTCAAACACTTCTGAAGGTTAAAGGTTAATTCACCAAGTACTAGATTATCTCTGTACTGAACTTTATATGAACAGTGTTTTTGAATGCAATTTTATGTAATTTTGAGAGTGAATAAAAATGATTTGCCATAAATTTGTTTATTTGTGACCAATTTCAGTTAATTTGGCCAACACTATATATGTGACATCTTTTTAACAGAATTTAAAAAAACAAAAAAAATAATTGCTGCTCAATAAAGTTGATTCTTTTTCTCATTGTGTCAAGTTTACCATCACTCATATGTATGGTTTCAAATTATCCAACATGACTATCCAGATATCGAATATTGAAAATTCAAATTATTTGGATGTATTTGGATAATAAAAAAGAAAATAAAAATGATAAAATGAATTTAATACTTATGGTGTTTTGAGGAACAATAATTTAATTGAACCTAATATTTTAGTTATGTGCAATGAAAACTCGTAAAAAAATAATTTTTAAAAATCCATATTTCAAAAAAAAAAATTGAATTAAAAGATTCAAATTTTAAGCGAGCTCTAATTTTTCTCCTAGTTCTGAAAAAACTTTGTAGCAGTAGATGTTGATTTTTTTGTTAGAGTAGTAGATTTCTTTTACAACTTCCTTAACCTTATAGTGCTTAGAAGTGTTACTGTTTTCACAGATTTATGAACCATTTTAAAATATTTTTAATGCTTACATACCTCAAACAAAATAGCACAGCTACAAGAGTTATTTTATTTACCTGTGGGGATTTCCACTGGTAAAAACTGTCAGTCCAATTTCAATTTGGAACGCCACATACACATAAATTGATATCCTAAACATTTTAAATGTCTTTGCACATCTTTTCTGTTTTCCCAATAATTTTTCATTCACCAAGCACATTCAAAAAAAAAGTCAACACATTTGCTATCGGACTGGATTCTTGCTCTTTCTCTAATCTCTTTATGTTTTAAACTGTGTTAAAAGTCACGAGTTAAAGGCCATCCTTTTCAACTGACTGTCAACTTCTCAGAGATGCAAGTATTATTTAAATAGCAACTTTTAGTGGAAGTTTTGATCTTTACTTTATGTTGACTTTTGTCACTATATTAGTTAATCTAAGCTTTTAAAGCTTTTCTTTTTTTTTAAAGTTTTTTTTTTTTTTTAAAAGTTAATTTTATCATTTAGCCAAATAAAAATTTTTGTTTAAGTTTTGTTTATTGACAACTTTTTTTTTAACTTGAAAAAATTAAAAATTATTTTTCAAATTTTAGAACAAAAATAATAAATACAACATTTGAACAAAATATAAAATATAAAAGTCTAAATAAATATAATGTATGATATTATAAACAATAAAAAAAAAATTTATTTTTTGACATTTCTTTGATTTGTTTCATAAAGTATTAAAATTGGTTTGTTTCATAAAGTATTAAAATTTCAATTTAAAAAAAGTTTTTATTTTAATGCCTAATATTGTTTAAAAATGTTTTTACAAAAGTAAAAAATTTTCTTTGTTTTTCTGAACCTAATCTCTTTGTTATACTACTACTAGTGTAACAAAGAGATTAAGTTTAATAACTTTTACATAATTTTTACAAACTTTTGCTGCAACAATATGTGGTTTTTAAAACATTTATTAAACATTAAAACTTTATTTATCAAACTGCTTAAAGGATATCTTAAGAAATATTTAAATACTACAAATAAAAATTTCTCTTGCAATATGTACCAAAGGTTTTTTGTAAAAGAAAATGAACTTTGTGCGCATTCCTGCCAAGTTCTTCCCATGGTAACTCAATCAGATAAAGATCTAGTTATTGCGTCTACTTTTAGTACTTGTTGACATTGAAGATCTTCTAAGTAGTTATTGCAGATTATGCTGAAATGTATGAGTCAGCAGTACTTAATATTTGAAAATGTTTTCATAAACATTTTTGCAATTATTCCTTTAAATCAGATTTTTTAAATAATAAATTCATTGCTTGCTTTTAAGTCAATATTATAAAATCTCCCTAAAAACTTACTCCATTAGACTAGACCATGAGCGATTGAACTTTGCAAAAAATACAAAGTAAAGGTACCCAACAGAGATCATTTTTGCATGGCCAAGTAAATGTGGTGCATGTTAATATTTTCATAAATTTAACATATAGATCTTGGTTCTTATTTGAAATGCTAAGCATATTTCTTAAAAAGCATTGAGCATCATAAATCCAGGCTACTTGGGTTTTAAGAACATAACTTGAAATTTCATTGGTACAAACTTCAGGTAGAAACATCCATATTGGTGCAAACCTCAAATAAAATTTTTATTTTTAAAGAAGTATAACTGGTATGAAACTGTGGTGATCCCAGGTATCATAGAAGATGCACTGTATCTCTCTTCCAAATTGAACTCTGTAGTGCGTGTTCTTATAGAAAAACTTAGTTTACAATAATGAACAGCATGACAAATTCCTTTGATCTATTGAACACATCAGCAGCTGCACTTTTTCTTTATGTGTCTATGAGATTGACTTTAATAACTGGCTTGTGCAACAAAACATTTTATGGCCTCACTAGCTCCATTACAAGTACTTTTACCTTTTTATGTTGCAAAAACGTGTCACTGCAATATTGTTGAAACTTGGTTTATGGTAGTTGTCAACATTTTTTAAATTTTTTGTGATGCAGCTCTACCACTAAAATAGATTTAAAGTGTTCAAGCCTAATCAATTGCTTTTTAATAACATTGATAAACCAATGAAAGGCTAAACAATTGTTTCGGCTTTTTAATAACATATTGAATTTTCTGCAAGGCAAGAAGAGCTAAAGCTTTTATACATTATTCTTACAAATATTATGAAAATGTAACTTTAAGAATGTTTTGTATTAAACTAAATATAGAGTTCTTTGATATTGAATAAAAATGCTGTTTTTGAATTAGTTCAATAGCACTTTATTTAACAGAGACAAACTTTTTTCTAAATCTTTATTTAACAGAGATATCATATAATATTATTAAATTTTTTTTTGAATAATCAACTTTTTTTATATAAATATATATTTTTTTAAATATAAATAATTTACTGTTTATTTCGACAAATACTCCTAAAACACTCACCGCAGCTTTTGTTATAAGAAACACAGATTCCTGGCTAGAAATCGTGAGATCTGGATCCATCTTCATGAGGGAACGTATTCTTGTAAATGGAAAACGATTTGTATCTCGTCCTTTTGATACAACAGCTGTTTTTTCACCATTTTCAACATGAAAATCATCGTCATCATCTGGATTTGTTGAGTTAAATTCTTCTGAAAAATCTTTAGAAATATTTCCTGCAACCATTAGATCGTCATCAACATCTTCATTATTTGAAATCATTTTTTTACAGCTAAATAATTTTTAAAAAATCTTAAATAATTTACACTTAATATAAATAAAATACTTGTTTAAAAAAATTTAAAAAAACACCTTATAATAAGTTACACCTGTAAAAAAATATATGTATTTAATTATTATATTGATAACTATTATCAACTTAAAAAAAATTATTAACCAGAATCAAATATTTTACAGTTACTGCATTTCACTCTACAATGATTTTTACTTAACATTCTTATACTTTATATAAATTGTTGAGTACTAAACAGTTGGCTGTGTTATTATTGTTAACAATTCATTAGATTGCTAACACTTTATTGGATTGATAACAGTTCATTGTATTGATAATATTTGATTGAATTGATAATTCTTCATTGCATTTATAAAATCTCAATGTATTGATAACGCTTCATTATACTGCATACTTTTTCACATATAGTTAAAACATTTTTATACATTAAAGCTGCTTACACTTTATTTTTTAAGTAAGACTGTTTAAGTAAGTTTTAATAATAAAAATATTTAAAAAAAAATTGTATCACTGTATTTTAATAACAACTTTAATAAATATTTCTTAACTAAAAAACTGTTTACAATTTTCAAAATCTTGATTTTCTTATTGTTTCTTACTCTCAATAATTGATCTCTGTTTTAAAGAAAAAGCTCTTATTATTTGGTGAATTATTCCAACATTTATACACAAAAACAAACAAGATGCCATCCAAACATAAAGTTCAACATCGTATTTCTTAAATTCTAGTAAGTATGCTAGAAAAAGCCATACAATCTAAAAAAAAAAGTTAGCATACATATTATTAAAAGTAATAAATTAAAAAGTATTAATAATAATAATAATAATGATAATAATAATAATAATAATAATAATAATAATAATAATAATAACCTGTCCTAACAACCAACTTATTATAATTACAATTGCTCTTTGAAATGATATCTGTAAATATGGACATACCAATGGAAGAAAAACAATGTACCAAATAAAGTACTAAAATTAAAAAAAGAAAAAAATATTATAAATTATTATAATTTTTTTTACAATATAAAAAGTATTTATAAAAAAGTGTGAAAAACCTGAAAAAAAAGTGTGAAAAACCTGAGATGTGCAGACTTTGTTCAATGATACAAATGCAAATGTTTGAAGAAAACAAGCAAACGGCAAATGCGCAGAATATTTAAAACCTAACCATACTACAGTTACAAGTTGTGGTAGGAAAGCAATACTTTTAAAAGTTGAAAAATATGGAAGGTTTTTAAAATATTTTAATGGATAAAAATAAAATGAAAAATTATGCTGAATATCAACTCGAAATATGTGAAAAAAATAAGTATTTTCAATAAACTCCATACCAAACCTATAAATAAAATATTGAAAATTATAAGAAATTTAAAACAGTATTTCATTTATATATAAATGAAATATAAACTTACCTCATAAACATAATCAATCCACAAAAAACAAAAGTTCCAAATGATACTGCACTGAATAAAATAACTCTTTTCTTCAGAAAAAAGTATACACCATTTTTCAATCTACTTTGATACAAAGGTACGTTGTATGAACATTGAATTTTTAAGAGAAAAGGTACAACATATATTATTGAGTACAGTTTAAAGTGAACAGACAAACCAAAGAAAACTGCAGAATATAAGTACCAATCTTTCATTAAAAAATACAGAGCAAGTAAAACAAGAACCATTTGAACAGATTCAGCATTTCCGCGACTAGAAATTGTCATTGTAAATGGATTAAACAACCAGAAACAAACAATAGTTGTTTTTGTTACAGTTCTTTCTGATATTTTAAAATCATTCAAAATTCTATGAAGTAAAATTGCAACAATAATATCCAGTACACAAAAAAAAAATTTCCCAAACAATATGTGTAAAAAAACATTTGGTATCATTAAATATGCAAGCATTGGAGTATATTTATAAGTGTCTTTTAAATATGGTGAGCCTCCATCAACTAAGTGCTTTGCAGCTTGTGTAAACACTTCATAATCTATGTCAGTATATTTTACTTCAAAATACTTGTCATGAAAAGTACTGTACAAAATAAGAAAGACGCGAATCAAACTGGCTATAACCAATATATTTTTTTCCATTCTAACTATAATAAAAATTAAATTCATTTAAAAGTATAAAATTTGTTTAAAAGAAGCGAAATAGTTTTGTGTAACAAATTAAAAATAATTTGAATATCAATTGTTTGAAAAAAAAAATTATATTTAAAAAAAAATATATTGTATTTAAAAACTTTTTTTTACTAGTAACAATATTTTTTACTAGTAACAAAATAATTTAAAGTCGACGATTTATTGTGTTTATGATTTATCATTATTATATTAATGGTTTTAATATTTATTATTATTATGTTAACAATTTTATGTTGACTTGTTGATGATTTATCATTATTATGCTAATGGTTTTACGTTGAAGTGTTGATGGTTTATTGTTATTATGCTAATGGTTTTAAGTTGAGGTGTTGATGGTTTATTATTTTAATGTTAAAAGTTTATCATTTATGTGTTGATGATTTATTGATATTAAGATTAATAAATTATTGTTATGTTAATAATTCTTATTTTGACTTGTTAATGGTCTATTGTTTTTGTGTCAAAAATTTATTATTCATGTGTTTAGTGCTGTTATGTTAACAACTTATCTCTCAAGTATTGATGATTTATTGTTTATAATGACAAATACTCCAAATAACTTTGTTAAAAACTAAATTTACTTTGACAGAAAAGTATTAATATATGCAAAGCATCAAAAAACAAAAATATTAAAAAAATTTCAATGCTACTTAAATAATAATTGGTAATATTAATTATTTTTTATTTTTTTCGAAATAAACAAATTATCAGCAGAAACATCATTTTCACTGCATTTCCATTGTTTGTAGTTAAAGTACACCAACATAATTAAAAAATGCATGCAACAGTAAACTGAGAACAGTAATGCATAAAGATCTGGAAGCTTTTTAGGAGCCTCGATAAAGATTGGTAATAAATGCAGAATGAAAGCTCCAAAAAAAGATGAGCCAACCTAAAAAATGAAAACAAATCTTTAAAGGCAAATTAGGTGATACAATGCCAATGTCATGACTCATTTTGGCAATCCGCAATACCCTTCTTCTGTCTCCCTTAACCCCATAATAATTATAGACACATACTCAATGTAGTTAAGGAGATTTACAAATTATTTGAATTCTTTTATTTGGAATTAGCATGATTTAATCAGCGTATTATATCCAAACAAGAGCTTTAGATGTTATAACTTTTTTTTTCTCCAGGTTTTTTAAATATTTAAAGAAACTTTTTTTATACATAACTTTCAAAACCTTTTTACTATCCCTAATAGTGAATCTAAAGAACACCATTTTGGAGTCTTTAGATCAATTTTGCTCATCAGCATAAACATGAATTTAGTTAAAATCTTTTGAAAAAGTGTCTTAACCCACTATAGATCCTAGTTCTAATCAGTTCTGATGTATATTAACTATATAAAGTTGTCAAAATATTCTACAAATTTTCAAAATAAAATACTAGAATTCTGACCATGAAAGAGAATATAATTAAGAAATATTGCCAATAAACAATCAGAACAGTCATATCATTAAACTATGATGCTTATTTCACCAAAAAAGCAAAAATTTATTTGAAATCTTTTTCAAATTTGAACAAGTGATTAAAAGATTTTTTTCAAAAAAAAAGAACATAAAAGGTCTGGGTTTTTTTTTGCTACAAACATTTATATTATATGATACCAAAAATGTATCATTTGAATTTTTTTCATCTTTTCATAATTCACAGACAAGGTCATTTAACGGAAATATGTTGTAGTCAACAAAATTTCATACAGACGCTATAATATTTGAAAATTGCCCTAACTACACCGAGTTTAATTTTTTTTTTAAACTTACAATTAACTTGACTAAAATGTGATACTCAGAATAATCCATAGTACATAAAGAAATAGCAATAAACAGTATCAAAAGTGTAAAATATGAAAAGGATTGTCCATCTCTTTCAAGAAGTGGGTACATACTGAAATGAAAAACATGTGTCATAATTATTTAATAAAACATTTAATAAGTGCTCATAATAATCATAAAAAAAATAAAACGCATAATTTTTGATTTAAAGAACTGCTTGAATTTTAAATACATCCAAAAAATAATTTGTAACAAGCATGACCTTTATAGGTATTGTTCTGAATGAAAACAGTAAAAACTATGTCACTAATTATGTATAGATTCATATCAATTCTTTCAATTTTGTCAAGACTCTAAGAAAAAGTTCAACCAATAAAATACCTTGAAGAGCATAAACTGATAAGTAAACTGATACCAGTTTGGATTGCTCTACTAAATTAGTAATAAAAATCATATCCAGAACAAATGTAAAAAAACTAGTTGGAGCTTTTTTTTACATATTCACTAAAGCTCTTGATATAATTAACCACACTGAACAAACACACAAGCCATTTGAAAACGTTCTTATCACATAGAATTATAAATCACAAACATAGATCATCCTAGTCATATTTTAAAAATCCGGAAAATTGTTTGGATAAAATATGAAATATATAAAAGTTAAACTTTTCACTTCAAACCTATATACATTAAGTTTATACTACTTCAAATCTATATATTATATTCTATTTAAAAAAAAGTGTTTACCTTAGCTACTTATTGAATCCATCATTATTATTAAATAAACACTTTGCATATAAAACAGCATAAAAGTGAAGCATTTGCTGCCACATTTATTATTTATGAACTTTTCACTTATTTTCATTTTTCATTAGAATAAAAATTTGCAGAAATCTTTTTTATTTTGTGTAAATATCTTTTATTATCTAATAATTTGAAAAATTTTTAATATAGTGATTTTTAAAATAGCGATCCAGATACAATAAAGTCTGTTTTATTAACAGCAAATAAAAAATCTACACTTACCTAATAGTTGAGATTACTAGAAACCACACAGAAACTAAAGGACAGTCTAGCAATAACAAGCATACTGGTCTACAGAAAAAAAAATTGATGAAGAATATTTAAGAAAAAAGAAAAGAAACAAACAAAAAAAAATACTTACAATGCAATAATAAGTATAGACTTTTCATGGACTTGAAATGAAAACAGAAAAAAAGCCAAAGAGCAATTTACCTGGTATGAACACAATTAGAAATTTTACTTTAGCATTATAAAAAACTATTTGCAATGTAAATTAACATAAATAGTAAAACATTATTTTTACCATGCTATATAGAAATTTCTTTTTAGTAGGATAGCATAAGAGATTTAATGATGAGGGAATACATGCCAGTAATGTTGAAATTAAGCTAAAAAGTATATGATAAAATTATAAAAAGCTTTGATTTTTTTTTTTTAAATAGCACAACAAAAACACAATATTTGTTTATCAAGTGCAATAAAATATAGTAACATAGCAACAAAGTTTAAGATTAAAAAAATAATAAAGATTACTTCTACAATATAATTTATAAATTAAAAAAATTTCTTTAATGATAATTAAGAAAAAATCATACCATATTTTCAAAATTTGTTGTTGGTCAAAAACATTTTTCATTTTGTAAATCACAGATAAACTACACCAAAAGTTTGCCACCTTATCCTAGAATCATAGTTAGTAAGTATCATAGCAACCTTATCCTAGAATCATAGTAAGTAGGTATCATAGCAACCTTATCCTAGAATCATAGTAAGTAGGTATCATAGTAACCTTATCCTAGAATCATAGTATCATAACAACCTTATTCTAGAAGAATTTACAGCAATAACATTAAAATACAGTATTAATAACAATAAAAAAAGCTTCATCAAATACAACATTGACAACAACAAAAACATCGATAAAACCAATACCAATAACAACAAAATGCTTCTAGCATCAATAACAACATAAGTAATGAAATCTCCAGCATTAATAAACAACATAAATAACAACAATACCTCCAGCATCAATAACATCATAAATAACAATACCTCCAGCATCAATAACAACATAAATAACAATACCTCCAACATAAATAACAATACCTCCAGCATCAATAACAACACAAATAACAATACCTCCATCATCAATAACAACATTAATAACAATACCTTAAGCAGCAATTAAAAAATAAAAATAGTAACAATATTAATAATAATAACATCAATAAGAAAATTTACAGTAAAAATAATTCACATTTAAAAAATAAAACAACAATAACAATAAAAAATGCATTGTACACAAGATAAAAACATTATAAAAAATTAGTTTTACTTCATACAAGCCTCTATTAAATGGAAACAGTCTGTGTAATACTTGCAAAATAGAGTGACGACTAGTTAAAAAAGGCATCCAACTAAAAAAAAAATGTTTAGTAAAAAGATAAAAAAAAATAATATTTTAAGTGTAAAACTGAACTGGTCAAAAAAACTTATCAGTTGTAAAACAAGGAAATACAAAATAAAAAAAGCAACATGTTATACAAAAAACTTAAAGTGGTCTTCACATATTATAAGCAATTTGAAATATATATATATATATATAAATTTTTAAAAAAAGAAAATATAACTTTTTATGGTGCTAATAATTTCAAGGCAATCGTCAGCCATGTAATACAAAACAAGAAACAAAAAAACTGTTAAAATATAAAGTTACAGTGGAGTGTGCTCTGTCATCAAAACTAAAAACAAAAAAGATAAGAAAAAAAGAAAATTTAAAAACAGCTTGCTAATCACCCATATTGTAATTTGAAAGAAGAAATTTGCTTTTATGTCTACATTTAGATACCAACTAATTCTTCTTTGTAATAAGTTATTATTTGTGTAAGATATTATGAAATACTTTCCATAAAGACATAGGTTGCTTTTTTTTTTGTCATGGAATTGTAAAAATTCTATCATTATATTGTGAGATCTACAACCTTTTACAATTTTCCATTCAACTGTTAGGTTTACTCCACTTTTATTTAACCTTTATACTTCCTTAGACAATTTACTATCGTTTTTATATTTTTTGATATTATAAGACTTTGTATGGTAAGTGTATCTAAAACTAAATGCGATTTCACTAACTCCAAAATAGACTTTTTCGTTCCCGTCCGGAGTGCCTGGGTATAGAGTGGCTTGATACACTATGTTAATTACAGGAACATTTATACACACACATATATTAGAGATGTGCCGAAACAAGTTTATGCCGAGTCACCAACTCCGGGTACCCGGAAGATAATACAGAGTCCAGGTACCTAGCACCGGGTCTATTTTAAAAGATTGGAATAAAAGTTTGTGAAATCTCTAGTGCTGAATTTCACAAAATAATGCTGATTAATTTTCGCTAATTAAGTTTGCCTAAACATATTAAGCTTCATTTTAATAAAAAAACCACATTTGTACTCGAGGTCAAAAATTCAAATTACACAAACTAAAGTGTCAACTCGATGTCCATAAATATTCTTTCTCCCACAGGGTTGTTAATATTTGGAATAAATTGCCATCTGACATAGTAAATGCCAAAAACATCAACAGCTTTAAAATTAAAATAAACTCAATCAACTTCAAGAATACTGTTCCAGCTAACTAACTTTCCTTTTTTAATTGTGGTATTAAACATATTTTTTAACATTTTTTTGTAATTTATCGCTAAATAATCGCTAATATGAACTAATTAATCAAAAGTTATGTTATGGAAAATAAAAGACTAAGAGAGACAGAGAATTGAAAAAAAAGAGAGAGACCTTCTTGACTGTAGTCTAAATAAAATAAAAAAATTCAAAACAAATAAAAAAAAATTTAAACAACAATTGTATGCTGTATCTAATTGTATGCTGTATCTAATTTTAATTGTGAAAAATTCTCTGACACAATAAAAAGAAGCTATTCAAATATCGGTAAACATCAATTTCGTTTTAGCAATATATTCTGAATATTTTGAAATAAAATATATTTTTAAAAATGTTTTAAGTGGAACACATCTATATTGAGTAAATACAGCTTTGTGGCTACTGACTACATAACACTCTTAGACTTATATCAAGAAGTTTATTGGTTAAAATATAAATGCAATCTGGTTATTAATATTTTGACACAATTTAAAGTACCACTAAAACAAATAGTTACAGCAATTAAGGTTTATGTTTATTAAAAACTTCTTTTAAGATACTTGGTGCCAGGTATTGCAACAAAATGGCCGATTCTGGGTACCCGGGAAAACAGCCAAACCACCGGGTCCACTGGTCCGAACCAGGTAACTGGCACATCACTAATACATACATATATACACACACGCACATATATATATATATATATATATATATATATATATATATATATATATATATATATATATATATATATATATATATATATATATATATATATATATATATATATATATATATAAAATATATATATATATATATATATATATATATATATATATATATATATATATATATATATATATATATCTGTGTGTGTGTTTTTTAGGGTGGTCTAAAAAAAATATTTCTTTTCAGCTACTATCAAAGTAGCTATCAAAGTTAATTAAGCACTTACCAAAGTATAAATGTCACTACTACTGTTAGGCCAATGGAAGCTAGTTTTAAAACTTTATTTATCCTAAAAAAGAAATTTATCCTATAACATATAAAGTAATAAAGTATTAAAAATTTTAATTGTTCAAAAATGTTAACTTAAAATATCAATCAGATGAAGCTCACCATAAAAATTGATGGAAGCAAATTCCAAGCAAATAGAAAAAAAAAGGAAGTGCATGATATAATTCCATTTGTTTATAATTTAAAGCAAGGACAAAAATAGATGCACCTAATTCATAACGATCTTTTAAAAGTGCTACAACTGCAAAACATGTAAAACCAAGACTCACGCAATTATATCTATGCTATGTCAAGAAATATTTTTTTTATTATGCAAACAAAAAATTTGATTGAAATTTTAACACAGACTTATCAAAAGGTGAAAAGATACTGAAAATGACCATGGTCAATTAAAATTAGTCCTGGATACGTCAATACCAATGCACTCATAAAAAACTAAAATAAATTAAAAAAAAAAAAAATAGAAAATAGACAAAAAATTTCTCTAAAACGTTTTTAGAACAAAGAATTAAAAGCAATTGTTTTTAAATGATTGAAGCAATAATTTTTTTTTCTTAATTTAAATTTAAAATTAAAATTGAAAACAAATGTTTCCTAATTTTCTGTATCATTTTAACATATTGTATCATAGCAACAACTTGTAGTTGTTTCAAATACAATTTCACAATATGTGTTATGGTAACAACTTGTTTTAAATAAAATGCAACAACTACTAGAAGTTTTTTTTCTGGTTTATTAAAATATAAATAGACAATTTAAGTATTATAATTACACTTTCTATATTACCTAATGAACTATTTAATCATGATAAACGAAATAATTTTTTTTGTTTGATCAATTGAAAAACTTTTGTATTGGATTCCATATGCATAAAAATTTTTTTTTTTTTCAAAAAGTCTTTTTAAAAGTTAAATAATCTATTAGTTAGTAAAAAAAAATTTTTTTAAATGTTTTCATTAGTGTTTATGACATATCTTTTTAGTTTAAGTAATAAGTTCAAAATTCTGAACAATTATGAAGTTTTGGCATGGTTGCATAAACTCTCTTTTACAGTAAAAAAAACAAGTTATAGAAAAGTTTTAAATGCACCTCAAAAAAGTTGTAAAAAAAATTTTTATAACTAATATTTACAAAAACATTTTACTTCTCTTACCTTTTTGGAAATAAAATGAAACTCCAAGATTATTTATAGGCTATCTAATGTTCACTTGGCAGAAGAAAAAGGGTTCATGGGTTCAAAGGTTCCCAAATTCTAAAGTCAATATGGTTGCATTTAATTTTAAATATGTTAACAGATTTCTCAGTTTTTGATTTTTATGAGCAGCAAACTCTCTTTCAAGCTTTTTTAGACTGAAAAGGAATGTTTGTAATAAGATTTTTGTAAGGTCATACTTCATAAAAACAAGTCGAATGCCGCTAGTTTATAAGAATCGCTCTTATACTTATATGAAAATTCAGATGAATCCTTTAATGAAAAATTCAATCACACATGATAAACACATATAGATAACATACAAATCTGTATCTACATTTTAACAACATATCTATTAAAAGAAAATATTATCTAAATAAGGATGAGTTCAAACAAAGATAGTTTATCTATGAAAGAACAAAAAGCATGCAAAAGATGTAAACAGACTGTATGTGCATAAGGGTGTATAGGTGTAATGTGTAAGTCTGTGCTGTTTATGTCGTTCAGTAGAGTAAAGTAAAGAAATAAATATTGGTGCTTTACAAATTTGGGGTTGGTTGGGTTTTGGCTATTTGTAGTGAGTCCTTTTTTACTGCAGTATGGAATAGGCGTAAGTCGCGGGGTAAAGCATAAGTGGCGATGACGTTTGTCTGACGGGATAAACTAGTTATAAATGCTGATCCTCATCGAAACGCCAGTAATAATAGACGCGACTCTGAGGAGATGTTTATTACTTATCACTACACTAATTATGTTTACACATTAGCATTAATGTTTTTTTTCCATTATTAGTCCTTTCATTGTCGTTAGCATTTTTTATTTGTTGAATAGTTTTTTGTTTTACAAATTTTTGACTGGTTATGTATTTCTTGTATATTTTAGTTCATATTGGTAATTATAAAACAATTTTTTTTTATTTTTAATTTTATATATATATATATATATATATATATATATATATATATATATATATATATATATATATATATATATATATATATATATATATATTATTATTATTATTATTTGTTATTATTTGTTTTTAACTTTTTTTAATTTTTTATATTGTTATTATGGTTGAGTACTGTTTTGGTTGTATGGCTTGTCTTATTTATTTTTTAATATTCCTCTATTAATCTTTATTTTTGTCTTGACAACTGTCAAAATATGCTTAGTCTAATAAATAATTCTCCTTTATTCTAATGTACTTCATTTCTTCCCTCAGGCGTTCACTGCTCGTGTGTGACCATTCGGCAAATTTTATATGCCAAAGTTTTTAAATAATAAGATTTTTGTAAGGTCTCACACAATTATATAATCAATAATAGATTTTAGGTCTCCCTTCAATCCATGATTGCTCTCCCAAAACAAAAGAGTAGGTATGCTTCACTTTAGCTCCACTCTCTTTTTGAGGTTGTATAGTAACTGAGTTCATCATTTAAACAATAAAGACATACATTATTTGTGTGAAGAGAACACTCTAACATTCTTTAAACTAATAACATTCTGAAATTTATTAAAATGGATAACATCTTCATTATGACCTGTTCTTGTAGTTGTAACAACTAATAAGTTTTAAGGTTAAGAACATGTTAACCAAAAATTTTTATTTGCAATTTGTTCAGCAGGTTTAACAATTCTTATTTACTATAACCATCTTTCAAACTGCAGAATATCTTTTTTTCTTAGTATTCTAATGGTTTTTTTATAGTCTGTTGATTGTGAGTCTTTTCACGATCCTTTTTTCTCTGCAATTAAATAAACTTTAATACTATTAAGGAAATCCTTTTGTGATTTTTTACATAACAAATTTTTACTTAGTTCATCAAACAATAATAAAATAAACCTAAAAATAGAGTTATCAATTTCTCTTTTGTAGGTCTTCCAACTTCTTAAAAATATCCTTTTTAATCTTTCTGTCAGAGATAAAAAGTTTTTTTTAATTCTGCTAATTTTCTGATTAATTTAATAAATTTTTACTAATATTTTATCATGATAAATAATTTTTATTAATAATTTAGTAATAAGTAAAAGATTATTAACAAAACTTTATATAAAATTTATATAAGTCAAAACTTATAAGTATATATAAGTTAAACTTTTGCTTTTTCTAGGTTCTCTTTACCATGGCTAAGGAGCCTTACCATATTTATCAGGCTTGGTCGGGAAGCGGGAGCGATCGCTCTCGAATACTGACCACAGAAATTATATTTAGTTGCGAAAAAGTGGCCAGGTTTTTTAGTTGTTTTGAGAACATTTAAGTTTATGTACGAAACAAAAAAATTTTGTTTTACGGACATACATGGAAACATAAACAACTTAATTGTTCTCAAAATATCTTGGTGCGAAAGAATAAAAAGAATATTCTCGATCACTAAAAACCCGCCAAATTAACGAACAAACTAATTCTATTAGTTCAAAAAATATGCTGACTAAGCGAAATAAAGTTCTGGAGTATTCTGTTGAAATGTTTTAGAAATTGTATTATTCACGATTTGTTACGTTTTGAGATTATTTGTTTATATTATTTGTTTACAAAAATAAATGTTTTAAATATATATTAATTAAATTGTCAAAATTTTAAAAGTTTATTATAAATTATAGATTTTATTAGTATATTCTTATTTTTTATTTAAAAAGTATGTATTCTTTATGTAAATGTAATTTTGTGTATCTGTTTTTTATCGTAATTTATCTTTTAAAGCAATTTTTATGATTTAAACAAAGACTTACAAAAATATTTACAATTTCAATGAAGTTATAATCGTTAAAGTTAATAAAACTAATTATATAACAAACATATAAGAAGTTTCTGGTTACTAAACACAACTAATGCACACAAAGTAACTCATGGATGAACAAGCACTGCGTCTGAGGTCACGACAGAACACAAATATATATATAGCAAATAATTAGATATAAAGAAAAGTTTCTAGATATTGGTTTACTAACTCTAATTATTTTCGCTTAAGTTGCCATTCTTAAAACTCGTTATACTTTTTCTGCTTTAAATACTACTTAAAATTAAAAAGCCCACTCTCTAAACATCATCAGCATTATTGTGAAGCAGTTTCGCTTCCTCGTCATAAAGTATTTTTAACCTTTTTAGTTGATTTCTATCTTGTTAATTTAATTTCTATAGTAATTCAATGATTTAATTATTTCATTTGTTTATCTTACTAAGAAGAATTGCTTCAAATATGTTAAACTTTTCAATCTATGCGAAACATAAAATAGGTATTAAAAAAATAAACTTTTTTATTTATAAAATAATTTAGCTTAAATAAAACTAAAACTTGCAAACTTTGTTAATAAAGAATATTTGTTTTCTTTTTTAAACAATCGTAAGTTGCTACTTTATATAAAAAACATCGCTTAATTTTATAAAAAAAATTATTAAAGAGCGATGTTTCGAAAATATTTGTTCTAAACGTAATTTATTAAGCTTTAATTTTTATTTTTTTTGTAATTGTCTCTCATCGGTCCAATTAATGTTTATCGCTTTTTTTTTTTGCTTTTTAAAATGTACTCAAAACGACTAAAAAATCTGGCCAGCTTTTCGCAACTAATTATAATTTACTTTTATAATTTGGTCAGCAATCGAGAGCGATCGCTCCCGCTTCCCGACCAAGCCTGATTTATGTTTAAAATTTAGTTGATGTTGAAAAGGTTTAATTTTATCAAGATGGATATTTATCACTTTTATAAGAATTTTATAATTTTGCTAAAAATTGTTTTTTAATTAAAAAATGACACAATAAGTCAATTTTTGCAAATGAAGATTTTATAATACATACTTCTTAATAATACTTAATTTCTTAAAGATCCTAAATTTATACACCTTTAAGTAAAAAGGAATTTAGGACCAAATATTTATTGCCTTAGTTTACAACCTTCTTTGTAGTTTACAACCCCCTCTGTAGTTTATAACCCTCTGTGTAGTTTTACAACCCTCTTTGTAGTTTACAACCCTCTTTGTATTTGATTTGAATAAACAAAAACTAATTATTTTGTACTAAAATTATATTTATATATTAAAATAAAATTATATTAAATAAAATAAAATATATAACAGGGCGGTTTTTTCGAAAAATAAAATATGTATAATGTGAATAAATATAAATATTTTGTTTGAAAATTTTTTGAGTCAGTTGTTTTCTTTTGTGTACTCACAAGTGTGACTTTTTCAAAAGTGCTTTTATAATATATCATATTTTATCTAATTATTTAAAATAAATATTTAAACTAAAAAGTGCTAACCTTTTTTGTTTTTGTTGCAGTTTTTAGTGTAACAGAGTAGAAGTACAAAATACTTGGAATGTATATAAGTAAATCAACAAATAAAACTGAAAAAAAAAACACATTCTACACACACAACTAATAAAAATAACACATACTAAAAATAGACCTGGCATGCTTGAGTAAACTATCAAAAGTCTTTCTAAATAATTGTTTTAAAAGTAATTTAAAATTCATTGCATTATTAAAAGAAATCTAAAATTTTATGCTAAAATATTCAAAAGAATTTGAAACAATTTAAAATTGATTGTTGCAACCTTATTGAGTGAAGATTAAAAAAAAAAAAAAAAACAGATCTTAAAATCTTAAAAACTTAAAATTAAAAGCTAGAAACCTTATTATATTACACTAAACATATTTATTTCTTTACCCTTATTCTTTATGTTAAAAGGTCATGTTAAACCACAGTTTAAAAATCATTAATACCATAAATAACAAGTTTCAATCATATATGTTATAATGCTAAGTTTGCATCATATATGCTATAATGCTAAGTTTCCATCGAATATGCTATAATGCTAGATAACTTTCTACCATAAATTACTAGAAAAATATTGGAAATTAAAATGTTTTTAATACAAAATAAAATAAAGCATAGGTTTTTATTTCGTTAATTTGCATAATTCCTATTTTTACTTTTTTTTTCTCTTTTTTATATTATATTAAAAACCTAGTTTTATTACTAAAAAAACTTTGTTATTACAGACAAAATGTTTAACAAAAGCAACTGAGAAACTTATCATACACAGGGAATTTTTTATTTATTTATTAATTTAATAAAAATTTTGTTGAAAAAATAAATTATAAAAAACCTGTATATCTCATGAACACTTTATGATGATAACTTTCAAATCCTCTTGAAACATTTAACGCAACCCACCGAGGATTAAGAAAATTTGCTCTAAATTTTATATTTATTCAGAATATACAAATATCTGAATTTTACTTTGCTTACTTATTCAAATTATATTGACCAATTATTGAATAGTGAAATAAAAAATAGTTACTTACATTATTCCACAAAGCTTACTGTGGTATGCAGTCAATGGTGGGTAATCAAGACCCCAATACATCAAATCATTAGACTCAGTCTGCCAGTACCTATTTTAAATAAATAGCATCATGTTAATGAATTTTTTTACAAAAACCTATTTATAAAACTTTTTTTATTTAAAAAACATGAAAATTTCAATTTATAACAATCTACCATTCTGCAGTTGGTAAATTATAAGTAATTTCCATCCAATGCCTTTGAGCCTCATAATCTCCAAACATCGGTGGTTTACCAGCTCCAGAATAAGAATTCAATGATACAGAACTTCTCAAAAACAAACCATAAAATACTGTAACTAAGCTTAAAACAAAGGAATCCCAATCCATATTTCCTATACTCATATTTCTTAAATTATCTAAGAGATATTAAGAACCAGTCATTTATAATGTCATGTTTATAATTTTCATTTCTCATGTTTATAATGATAATAATCCATTGATTAGCAATTAAATATTTTAAATTTTAAAACAAACTAAATTAAAATATTTATATCAGTATAACAAATTTTTAAGTCAATTTATCACTAGTTAACACTAACTGTAAACATCTATTAGGATTTTATATTAATAAAATTTTGTAATAACACTATCTGTCTTGATGACATTAACTGTAATCCATATATGATGACATTAACTGTAATCATATATTAAACCAATAACATTTTTTTAAAACTACTTGTAAAATATTTTCAGGTATTTTTTAAAAGTTTAAATCTAAACTAAAAAATAAGAAAACTTATGATAATAACTTAAACTTCGAAGTAAACATAAGGAACACTCATAACATAAGCAGCACTCATAACATAAGCAACACTAATAACATAAGCAACACTTATAACATAAGCAACACCCATAACATAAGAAGTACTCATAACATAAGCCAACACTCATAACATAAGCAGTACTCATAACATAAGCAACACTCATAACATAAGCAGTACTCATAATATAAGCAACACTCATAACATAAGCAGTACTCATAACATAAGCAACACTCATAACATAAGCAGTACTCATAACATAAGCAGTACTCATAACATAAGCAGTACTCATAACATAAGCATCACTCATAACATAAGCAGTACTCATAACATAAGCAGTACTCATAACATAAATATATCTAGATTTTTTTAGTAAACATAACAAAATAAAATAACTAAATTATTTATCAATTTTATCTAAATTATAAGTAAAAGATCTCAAGTTCAAACCCTATTATCCCTACTGCACTTGGCTAGTAAAATATTATTTTAAATAAACAATAAAACAATTCAAAAAAACTTGGTTTGTAGAATCAAATTGAAGTTGAAGTCTTTTAAAATTGAAGTCTTTAAATATCTCTAAAACTTCGGAAAATTTAAAGAAAAATTCAAAAAACTTCAAACTATCAACAAGAATTTGATACAGCTTCTATTATGGTCTAGAATTCATTAAAACATTAATGAATCAAACTAAAACATCTATAATGAAGTAAAATATAAAAATACAACTTAAGAAAAAGTTATAAAAAATATAATAAAATTTAATTTATATAAAAAAAAAAAAATTATAATAAAAACTATTACAAAAAGAATGATAAAAAAATTTGACCAAGCATATTATTAGGAACCATATAAAATATACAAAAATAATGGATTTTAAATTCACTTATAGTTATCTTCGAAGAATAATTTTTTTAACAATAGTTAAAAATACAAATTATTTGTAAGTATACTGAGCATATTCAACATAAACAAAAACATTAAATCCTATTAACATTTAATTTCCTATACTCTTATATTATTTATATTTTATATTCTTTAACTAGTTATTTCAAACCTAAAAAAATAATCAAAATATCAACAGTCAAATCTAGAAATCAGGTTGAAAAGTTGAAAAGTAAAATTTTAGTGACAACGTGTTTAGGACTAGTACACAAAATTATGAAAAGAACAAAATTATGAAAAGAACAAATTATGAAAAGAACAAAATTATTTTCAAAGGGGATCAGACTAAGTCTTTTTTTTCCTCTTTTTCTTCCTGGTGACAAAAATTCACATCATAGGTAGTACAACAGTTCACATCATAGGTAGTACAACAGCTCACATCATAGGTAGTACAACAGTTCGCATCATAGGTAGTACAACAGTTCGCATCATAGGTAGTACAACAGTTCACATCATAGGTAGTACAACAGTTTGCATCATAGGTAGTACAACAGTTCACATCATAGGTAGTATTCTGTACATCATAGGTAGTTTCTGGCTACTAAACACAACCAATGCACGCAAAGTAACTCATGGATGAACAAGCACTGCGTCTGAGGTCACGACAGAACACAAATATATATATAGCAAATAATTAGATATAAAGAAAAGTTTCTAGATATTGGTTTACTAACTCTAATTATTTTCGCTTAAGTTGCCATTCTTAAAACTCGTTATACTTTTTCTGCTTTAAATACTACTTAAAATTAAAAAGCCCACTCTCTAAACATCATCAGCATTATTGTGAAGCAGTTTCGCTTCCTCGTCATAAAGTATTTTTAACCTTTTTAGTTGATTTCTATCTTGTTAATTTAATTTCTATAGTAATTCAATGATTTAATTATTTCATTTGTTTATCTTACTAAGAAGAATTGCTTCAAATATGTTAAACTTTTCAATCTATGCGAAACATAAAATAGGTATTAAAAAAATAAACTTTTTTATTTATAAAATAATTTAGCTTAAATAAAACTAAAACTTGCAAACTTTGTTAATAAAGAATATTTGTTTCCTTTTTAAACAATCGTAAGTTGCTACTTTATATAAAAAACATCGCTTAATTTTATAAAAAAAATTATTAAAGAGCGATGTTTCGAAAATATTTGTTCTAAACGTAATTTATTAAGCTTTAATTTTTATTTTTTTTGTAATTGTCTCTCATCGGTCCAATTAATGTTTATCGCTTTTTTTTTTGCTTTTTAAAATGTTCTCAAAACGACTAAAAAATCTGGCCAGCTTTTCGCAACTAAATATAATTTACGTGGTCAGCAATCGAGAGCGATCGCTCCCGCTTCCTGACCAATATTGCAAACAAACCAAGGAATTTCTCTTTAACAAATCTTATTTGTGTTTGTTATGGATAAGAACATATAATGTACTGAATTGGTAACTAAGAATCCTTTGTTAAACTTGATTTAACTGTACACCAATACTAACTACAATGCCAAACTTCTTTCCAACCATATTGGGTTAAGTTTAACCAAAAAAAAAGAACCTTTATGATAGGTTAGTTTAGAGAAAGCTCAAATTAAAGAGACTAAAAATCTAACTAAACTAAACTAATCAAACTAAAGAATAATGTAAAATAAGAAATATAAAAAACATTATTTGTATTTATTTATATAGATAATAAAACTTATAGGTGATATGCTTAAACAGTTGTTTATATATTTTATATAGGTGGTCAACATGTGGTTGTTCGCTATGCACCATATGAAAAGTGGAAGTTTGATGGAAGAAAAAAAGAAAAATATGGAAACTGTAACTGATGATCTGATGGATTTTCATCTGAAAATAATGTTCAAAAGAGTGTTGCAATTGATTGTCCAAATAAAAACAAATACAAATTGTTAATAATTATTAATTATTAATGATTTGTATAAATCTATTTGTTAACAATCATTAAATAGGATAGTTATGTCTGTTTATTTATTACATTTTTTTTATTATTATTTTTGAAAAACATTTTTTTTTTCAAAAAATCAAAAAACTTTTGAATAAGTTACCTGCCCTTATTAATGCCACTGCATTATTAATACACTTCAACGGCTTCATCCGCAAATAAGATAACTCCACTTTTTTGTAAAATCAACTTTATTGCGATAACAGTTTTTCTAAGATTACCAATTCATATACATTGTACAAAACTCCTAAATATTCTTAAAACTGATGAAAAACGCTTCACAAAAACAAGTATTCATATGCCCATATATACTTAAGTGTATATATGCCCATATATACTTAAGTGTATATATGCCCATATATACTTAAGTGTATATATGCCCATATATACTTAAGTGTATATATGCCCATATATACTTAAGTGTATATATGCCCATATATACTTAAGTGTATATATGCCCATATATACTTAAGTGTATATATGCCCATATATACTTAAGTGTATATATGCCCATATATACTTAAGTGTATATATGGGCATATGAAAAACTTTTATGTTGCTCCTACACAGTTTGGTTTACTAGAGTTATCTTGTTAGCAGATTACTAGAGTTATCTTGTTAGCAGATTAAGCCATCCATTTTTAGATTTAATCTATTCATCATGAAAACTCTGAAGAGATTCTTAACTCCAGAGTAAAGATTAAACCTGAAAAAGCAGAAAAGCAATAGTGGAATATTAAAGTGATAGTATTCAGATTTTATTCACCCTTGTAAATCCATACTAAGAAATCCTAAGTGATTGATTGAATAAATGTTTACATTTTTTCTACATTATACTATATCATATAATTTTGCAGATTATATAATATTATACAGATATCTATATACCTAGAGATGATATTATAGTATACCATATCAAAGGTTGTATTATAATATGCAATACATTATGTTACAGATTGTTATACTGTGATTAATATTTGGTACATCAAATAAATCATTCGTCATTTGTGTCAGTATGTTAATACTTAAGATCTTGTTGCTAAAACTTTTGCTCTCAACCTAATCAACCTAAATTTGACCTATCTATTTAAAACATGAACAAAAAAAAATGTTCAACAATATAAATTCAAATAACAAAATAACAAGGTAAAAAAGTAACAAAATATACAAGAAAAATTTTTTTACAGAATTTATTCAAAGACATTTTTATAATATGCATATACAATAAATTTTGTTAAATTAACTGATGTAATATAAACAATTTCAAAAATAACTGAAAAAATTTAAGAATTATAATTTAATAAAATTAATAAAAATTAGGTGGTGCAAAATCCTCATTTCTGTCTTGTCTTCTAGCATGAATTATTTTTTCATAAGATATTGAAGGTTTTACAAACGTTTGTTCAACATATGTTTCATGTTTTCCTTTATCCCATTCCCTAGTCATTTTTGTTTGTTTCCGACACTCTTGAATAAAAGTATTTATATCTGCTGTATTTGATTCTAACTCATTTGACTTGGAAACATCAGACAAATTAGTTTGATCTAAAGTAAGTTTTTTATTATTAGATTCATTTTGATCAATGTTTGTTTCTATATCAATTTTTCCCAACTTTTTTTGTCTAACTTTTGCTAGTCTATCTTCTAATAAAGCTTTTCGTTTGTTATTTAGTATTTCTTTTTTATTCTGAATATTTTTGGTATTTTCCCTTAATTTATTTAATTCTTCTAACTGCTCTTTTCGGGTTTGTTCGTCTTTTGAAAAAGCAAAATATCCAGTTCCTAAATTCCGAACTTCATCAAATTTAATATTTTCATAATGAACAGGTCCGTCTAAAATTTCCTGCTGCTCACGAGCCCATTTTTCTCTTAATCTTTCACGATTTTCTTCGTCAGCTTCAAACAATGCATAAGATCCTTTTGTTTCAAATGACTTTTTTTTTCCATTTTTATTCTCATCATTTTTTTCATCCTCAGATTTTTTATGAAAATCAACAAGAAACGTTGTTTCACCATATATGTTTTCTAAGTCTTCCATTTCACCAGAATGCATTTTTTCATAAAGCCTCGATTTAGCTTCTAGCTTAGCTCTTGCTTTTTCAAATAAAGCTGCAGATTCATCATCAATTTCTTTATCGGAAGTAAGAGAAACAGAAACATCATTTTTCAATTTTTTTTTTTGTTTTCCTGTCAAAGCTGAAATCTAAAAGATAAAAATTTATAAAAATAACACAAACTTTGATTACTTAAAATTCATATTATAAAATAATAAAACTATAAATATCATATCTAGAAGTTATTTAAGGGAACCAATAAAAAAATCTATTCTAACTATATTTAAGAAAAAAACTGACTATAACAGAGAGAGAGAATGAGAGAAAGAATATATTTAAATTATTAAGCGATTTGTAATTGTTCTTGTTATTGGTAATCAATTATGATTGAGCTGGCCTTACAGCAGGTAGAAATAAAACCTTTGTTGCCCATTTATATAAATTTTTTAACCAAATTAGAAAAATAGAAAAAAGTTTAATGTTCTTTTTACCATTACATTATGTCTAAAAATGGACCTCGAATGACAAAGTATGTTGAAATGTCTATATTTTTACAAGTATTTGTGCTTAAAATGATCATATACTAGAATTAAAAAAAAATATTTCAAATTTATGCCAACAAAAAACTAAAAAAAGCAACAAAAAAATACCACAAAAAAAAACACCCAACAACATGTTATTTTAACTCCAAAAAATGCAAATGGAAAAAAACTAATTTTTGTTCAACTCTAGTAGTGGTTACGCAAATCTGTTATTTCCTAACAATAATACAGCTCTAAAACTAAGCTGGTGGCTTTGAGGCCAGTGAGTAAGATTTCTAAAACTAAGCTGGTGGCTTTGAGGCCAGTGAGTAAGATTTCTAAAACTAAGCTGGTGGCTTTGAGGCCAGTGAGTAAGATTTCTAAAACTAAGCTGGTGGCTTTGAGGCCAGTGAGTAAGATTTCTAAACTCTGTAGGAGCAATATCTACTCTGATTTTTTACAACTTTATATATAAGTATTTATAAATATATAGAGTATTAACAAAGCCATCTTGCACATGGAAGGTGACTTAATGAACAGTTTTAGTGTGCCTATCCAGTCCATTGATAAACTGCTTCCTAAATTGCTTTCTACCAAAGTTCAACCATTCAGTACAAGCATTGATACTCATAGTATTTTATAAGTTATAATTTATAATTTAAAAATAAATTACAAATAATTTTTATAATTTATACTTATACTTGATGTTTTTATTTGTTCCTTGATGCTATAAAAAAAATTTTATAGCATTAAGGGACAAATACAGTAAAACGACAACTTTGCTGAATGACAAGCCAAGCGAGAAGCAAGTTTAGGTTGATCCAACTAAAGATGATAGCTTGTTTAAGCAGCATCCAAGATAATATTTTTAGGAAAAAGAAAGAGATGCAATCTTACAACAATGAGAATGTGGCTCAAGCTCGTCAGATAAAGCTTATCCAACTACATTTTACAATGTGCTTAAGCACCTTGTCTGATAGTGAGAGAGTTGTTATTTGTCAATATAGAAATGTCAACAAAATTACGATAGTTGTTCACAGTTAATAACTGAGTTATTTTGGAACTTAAATCCTCAAGCCACTGTAAGCTGTTACAGAAGACTAAAGATTAGCTGCTTGTTCTAAGCTTTAAAAAGTGAAAAATTTTGTCAAGAAAAGATTTAAAATTTGAATTGTCAGCAAAGAAAACCACTTTAGATGTCAAAAATATTGTCAAAAAGATTGTTATAGTAGATAAGAAACAATACAGGAGCAAAGATAGAACCTTGCAGTTCTCTTAGTTACTGGTAATTAAGAATAGTGGAGGCCTTTGAGAACAACTTAAATACTGCGGTTATAGAGAAACAATTAAATAATTTCAAAACCTTTATGTAAAGAAATTAATAATAGAGAGAAGACTAATTGGAAAGTAGTTGGAGAGATGTTTTATAGTTAGAATAGTTGGAGAGTGTGTTTTCTAGAGTTATTAAAAATTAGAAAAATTAAAAGAGCTCTGGAGAGCACTTTTGTAAAACTATTATAGAAATTTTGTCTAAATCACAAACTGTAGAAGATTTTAATTGAGAATTAACTTTAGCATTTAAAGCTAGAGTGATTTGAATGTCTAACAATGGTTAAACCTGTTTAACTGGATTAGCCGGAAGATAGAAAAGAATTTATGAAAAATGAGGTCGGCATCAGGTTGGCAAAAACTATTTGATACAAAGGTCTAACCATAAAACATAGAAACAAGGTCAGAAACTTTTTGCCCACTTCAAACACTTTCAGGTTGGCAGTTAGGTCGGCATCACCAAATGCTGACTCGAATTCCAAGGGTTGTATACATATATATATATATATATATATACATACATATACATATATATACATATATATACATATATATATATATACATATATACACATACATATACATATATATATATATATATATATATATATATATATATATATATATATAAATATAAATATATATATATATGTATATGTAGTGTGGTCAGGTACAGAGTATATATATACATATATATATATATATATATATATATATATATATATATATATATATATATATATATATATATATATATATATATATATATATATATATATGTATATATATATACATACATATATACATATATATATATATATATATATATATATATATATATATATATATATATATATATATATATATATATATATATATATATATATATATATATATATATACACTCTGTAACTGACCACACTAATTTTATTTTTTCTTTACCACTTGACCACAGCTATTTTGATGTTTTAACAATTTAAATGCAATTAAAAAAATGTGATGTTATGAACAACTTTTATTTGTTGATCTTTTCTATAGTTTTCATTTTTTGTGAAGGCTTTAAATAAAACCATACAATTAATTATGTTTGTTTACATGAAACTACATTTCCATGTCTTCCTAAAAATCTTTTACACCGTTATTTTTAGAAAGAATTTTTTTTAAGTTACTTTAATTTACAATTAATTATATTAATTTAATTATAATTAATTATAAATACAATAAATTATAATGATTGTTTACATAAACACGTGTAAATTAATTAAAAATGTTATATATAATTTTTTTTTATGTAGGCATGTATTTTTTATGATAAATTTAAACGTTTGAAACTACTTTTCCATGTCTTCCTAAAAATCTTTTACGCCATTATTTTAAAAAGAATTTTTTTAAGTTATTTTAATTTATGAATGAGTTCAAAATCTTTTGTGACTACTAGCTTTTACACATTTTACGTGAATTATACAAGAATATAAAACAGATTTATTTACTTATATAAGAATGTTTTTTGTTGATTGATGGAAAAGTTTTGAAGCATTTTGTAATGCTCATACCATTAATTTTTACAATTAAACTTATGGTTTTTTTAAATCTTTTAAACATTTTATTTTTTGAAAAAAAATATTTTTTTTTCAATTTTCAAGGAATAAATGAGTTTAAATCTTTTATAATAATTTTTAAATTCATTATGTGAAACGCTTATTAATAAAGTTGTAATGCTCAAATGAAAAGTAAATGAAATTTAATTAATATATGTAAAATGCCAGTTTTATTTAAATTGCATATTTTATTTTTATTTTTTTCCTATTTTTACGAATAAAAAAGTTGAAAATCTTTTTTTAACCCGGACTTACTAATTAGAGCATTATTAAAAATTACTATTTTAAAAAGACTTATTTTTTAAACATTTTTTTTTTTTTTTTTTTGCAACTTTTTTGTAAAAAATAATGTTCATACAATTTAAAAATATTATATACAACACTTTTTAATAAATTTGATAAATTAATTCATTTATTAAACAATCAGTAGTAGTAATTTGTTACTTAATTTAAAAGCGTTTTGCGTAACTTATATAAGGGTCATTCCATATGAAATCATCCATGGCACTCTTAAGCTTCAGAATTTGTTTATTTTTGCCTCACTTGCAGTCCATATTAAAAAAATAATAACTGCAAAAATTTTAGTTAAAAATACAGATGGGTTCCAGAGATATTGTCAGTTAAAATACTGACTCAGCATTTTAGTGATTATCTGAAGCGACTACAAAGCAACTTTGACATATAGTATCTTCATAATGGCTCAGGAAAATTTCCTAATATTTGGTACCCCAATAGATTTTTACTTGCGGAATCCAATAAGAGCACCCTCAAGACTAGATCTCAGGAAATACCTCGTTTATTTAATTTCGATCAAAACTATCGATTAGTAAATTCATGATTTGTAAATTCATGATTCATGGCTCAAAATCCTGAATAAAAAGTTTAATTGTATATCATTATTTTATCTTAGGCCTACTGAAAAAAATTAGATTTTTAAATTGTCTCTCTAATACTTGATCAAAATTTGCATTTAAAAACTGTTCCTTTTTAGAAAAATTTAAATTTTGTAACAAAAGCAATTAAAATATTTTTTAAAACATTTATTTGAATAAAACATCAAAAAGTGTTATTTATTGACTAGTTTAGGACGTTTATAGTCATAGGCCAAGGGAGGGCCAGATAGCCTCTGACCAACTCTGCCTCCCCTCCTCCAATCTCCCTGGATTTTTTTTTTTTTAAGTTTTTTTCTTTCTGCATTAACAGGCTTGGTCGGGAAGCGGAAGCGATCGCTCTCAAATACTGACCATGGAAACTCTATTTAGTTGCGAAAAACTGGCCAGGCTTTTTAGTCGTTTTGAGAACATTTAAAAATAAAATAAAAAGTGCGTAAATAATTATTGGACCGATGAGAGACAATTACAAAAAACCAAAAAAACTAAGAAAAGAATATAAGTTTTAACGCGAAAAAACTTATAGCAAAATAAATTACGTTTAAAACAATTATTTTCAAAGCATCGCTCTTTCATAATTTTTTTTATAAAATTAAGCAACATTTTTTATATAAAGTAACATCTTATGATTTTTTAATAAGGAAACAAAATGTTTTTTTATTTATCAAAGAGTATAATATAATTTTTATTTGTAAACTCATGTCTTATTTCCAGTGCTGGATTAAGGAAGGCCACGCATTTTTAGGGGCCCCGAAATTTTCCAGAAAGTTTTTTTTCATATCATTTTTAAATTGTGGCACATAAAAAAGGCCTTCACAATAAAAATAGCCCTAAGCCCCAAAAAGTCCGACAAGATTCTAATAAAACTAACGCCAGTTTTAGTTTTATCTAAGCTAAATTATTTCATTAATAAAAAAGTTAAATTTTTAATACTTATTTTATGCTTCGCATAGTTTAAAAAGTTTAACATATTTGAAACTTATTCTTAAGTAAAATGAACAAATAAAATAATTAAATCATTGAGTTACTTTAAAAATTAAACTAAATAGTTAAAAACCTTCTAAAAAGCTTAAAAAATATTTATGAAGAGGAAGCGGAACTGCTTCACAATACCGCAGATGATGTGTAGTGAGTGGGCTTTTTAATTTTAATTAGTATTTAAAACAGAAAAGAGTAACTTTAAGTTTAAGCATAACGAGTTTGGAAGAATGGCAACTGAAGCAAAATTAGAGTTGGTAAACTATTATCTAAGAACTTAAAAACTTTTCTTTCGAGGGGAGGAATCAGTTATCGGGTACACGGAAGAAAACGGATTAGTTGTTAAAATATGGTGTAAGATTTGTGCTACGCGCAAAATTGCTATATTAAAAAAAACTTTAGTTAAAAGAGCGTTGAATTATAGGGTAAAATTAAAATGATTTACTTTTTAAATTTATCAGTCCAGAAAAAAATTTAGCATAATTTTTACATATGAATTTAGTTATTTTACTGTTTCATTAAAAGTATAATGTATAAAGTATTGTATAATGTACCGTGAATTTATCTTATTAGTTATTACATTGCGAAGAGAACCGACTTGAATTATTAAATTTTAATCGTGAATTCTTTTGATATTAATGGTTGATCGCCATCTTAAAGAACAATGCCATAGGTTGGCTGTACAAATTGAAAATGGATACTCTGAAGATCCTGGATATAGAAAACTCGGTACCACATAACAGCTGCAATGCATTATCAAAAATGTTAAGAACTGCCTATATATAATGGCTTTAAATCCGAGCATGCC
This sequence comes from Hydra vulgaris, assembly GCF_022113875.1. Lineage (NCBI taxonomy): Eukaryota > Metazoa > Cnidaria > Hydrozoa > Anthoathecata > Hydridae > Hydra > Hydra vulgaris. Next base: position 14,103,445 of record NC_061169.1, read on the forward strand.
ACATAGCCATTTCGAGACACTGATAAAATGTCAAAGAATTATTTGTGTACTTCTTTTAGTAAAAAAATGCAAAAATAAAGCAGGTTATTGATTTTTTTATAATCTTAGCAATCGTTTTTTTTCTAAATGATTTTTAATTTTTTTTAAACATTTTATTTAACTTGCATTCTTGTAGGTTTGTTTATTTATATATTATTTTAGTGTCCGCGCAAAACAAACATGAGGTCAGCATACTAATAAAAGAAATCGTTTAAAAAAACAACTAAAACAAACAACGCTAAACAGGCATAAGTTTAGGGATCGTCCATAAATTATGCACGCAAAACTTATTAAAAAATATAAGTTAGAGATCATTTTGCTCTTTGGCGCGGCGATTTTTGCAGGACTTTAAAGGTTGTTTATATACTTAATTTAATTAATGGCAAGGAAGGGGAAAATTTTGATTCTTTTTCTATTGTCTGTAAGTTTAACTTTGCGTTACCTAATTTATGGAGAAATTGTTAAGAAGAGTAATTATAACAACAAACTTTTAGAGCTTTAGTTTAGCATGAATAAATAGAATCGTTGTTGGATAATAAAAAATGTATATAAAAAAACTTTTTAAAAACAACATTTTAAAAATTGACTTAAAAGTAAAAAATATATGAAAAAAACTATTTAAAAACAACATTTTAAAAATGGACTAAAAAGTATTTCACGAGGCCCAAGGACTTTGTGTACATACACAACCTGAAATATCTATTAAAGTCAATGACTGAAAATGTAGGGCAACTAAGTACAACTTGTTCCTATTGGCGCCCAATATTTTCAGTCATTGACTTTAATGGCTATTTCAGTTTGTGTATGTACACATAGTTATTGGCAGGGGTGTGGAGTCATAAAAAAAAAGTAACGACTCCGACTCCAACTCAAGTTGTTGAAATTTTTTGAGTACAAGTCCGACTCTGACTACAACTCCAAAGCAAAATTTTTGAAAAATTCTTTGAAAAAATATTACGCAATAAGAAAAAAAAAAATTTTTTCGACAAATTTATGAAACATTGTTTGAGGTTTAGTATAAATATAAGGTTAATTGAATGTTTTGTACATGCACGTGCAATACCTAGAAGTTTTACTATTGGAGTCGGAGTCGCGATTTTGCAACTCTGCAACTCCCACTCTGACTCCGACTCCACAGCCCTGGTTATTGGGTCCCGTGAAATAGTTTATTTTTTATTTTTTGGTCCATTTTTAATATGTTGTTTTTAAAAAGTTTTTTTAATATATATTTTTTTAATTTCTTTTTTTAGCACATGAATATATCTCCTGCATTGCCAGTGCTGTAAAAGAAAAAGTTACTAAAATGATCAATTATAAAAGTTTTTTATCAATTCTCTCCGATGGCTCACAGGCTAAAAAAAAGAAAGATGAGAAAGGGTTGATTCTTGTACGCGTTGAATGTGAGGGGACTCCTGCTTACTTTGTAGTATCTTTACTTGATATGAACAATTTGGGTGGTTCGGGTGCTAATGCTATTAAAAATGCTATTGACAGCATTTTTAATGAAATAGGTAATATTCCTTTAACTGCGGCAGCTTGCAAATCCAAACTTGTAAGTGCAACAGTCGACGGAGCAAGCGTCAATTTTGGAATTTATAATGGAGTGTTAACGCAATTAAAAAACGATAGAATGTGTCTGATTAAAATTCACTGCATAAACCATCGTTTAGAATTAGCTATAAAAGGTGCTGTAAAAGATATATCGCAGTTTAAAGAGTGTGGACGTTTTTAAATTTCTATTTTTAGTTTATTTTGCAATTCTGGCAAATTAAAAAATGCAGTTAAAAAAACTGCTGAGGCTTTAAATATTACATACTACACCTTGCCTAAAATATCGGGAATGCGCTTTATAAGTCACAGGACACGCAGTTTTACAAGACTATTACATAACTGGCCTTTGCTTATTGTGGGCTTTGAAAACGCTCTTGCGGATCGCAACACCAAAGCAGATATTTGTGCTAAGATTTCTGAGATATCCAAACGGTTGCATGAATACACTATTATGAATAGACTATTATGAATAGTTTGTAATTATTTGGATATTTTAGAAAAATCTCCGTTATCTTTGGTTTTCGGAAATAAAATGTTAATGGTAAATAAATTAAAACTAGCAGTCGATGTAACTAAGGCTGGCTTAGACAAAATAAGCAATGAAGGTATTGATGATATTATTGACAACTAATCTTGTTTCTTCGTATTTAAAAGAAGGCCACAAATTGAAAAAATCGAATACAGAGTTCATTCAGATTGAGCTCGACAACATGGCTAATCTTAACTTGGAATATCTTGGTTCTGCCATTATATTAAGAAAATCAGCAATTGATATCATTCTGCCATTGATAAACAATAGATTTAGTTCACTGTTAAATCCAATATTCGAATCAATGGATTGGTTAGATCCGCAATTATGGACAGCAGACAGCATGTATGGTGATGTCAGCATATCTTTATTACTAAAAGAACTCTTTTACCCTCTAGAGGCTGCAGGAATAGATTTTAAAATGTTTCTCTCAGAATGGAAAGCTGCAAAACTAGTAATAAATACTCAGTACACCATTGCACTCACTCCACTGGAAATGTGGCAGAAATTTTTCCTTCATCATATAATTCCAAACTTTTGTCTTCTAGTTGAACTTATGATGTGTATTTCTGGCTCTAATTCCGCTGTCGAACGCATTTTTAGTATTTTGACTGTAATACTGACTGATCAGCGTTTAAAGATGAACCACTCAACAATGGAAGGGAATGACCAGAATTTCACTTACCAAGAACAAGAAAATATTTTGAGTCACGCTGAGGATATCTATTTATGTAAGCGAAGAGTTTGTTTTTTTTTATTTGCATTCACTCCCAACAAGGCTGCAAGCAACCACTATTAAGTTGGGAATTACTAGGAAAAAAAAGAACAGAGTTATAGAGCAAGGAAACGGTTGACAGAAGACTTGAAAAGTTGAAGGTTGTATGAGTCAGGAAAACATGAAGATGGGAGAGAGTTCCAAAGAATTGAAGTGCGGGGAAAAAAACTAGATGAATAAAAGTTTTTAGAGCATGCAGGGACAGATACAGAAAATGAATGAGACTTAGCTGAATGACGAGTAAAACGAGAATGAATTTTAGTTGATGGAACTAGAGATGATAACTCCTTTGAGCAGTGATCATGATAGTATTTGTAGAAAAGAGAAAGAGATGCAACTTTACGACGATGGGAAAGAGGTTCAAGCTTAGCAGATAGTCCAGGTCCAACAACATTTACAATGCGTTTTTGGACCTTGTCAAGAAGAGAAAGTGAATCGTTGAAGAACCAGCCCAAATATGACAACAGTATTCCATATAGGGACGAATAAGAGATTTGTAGAGGTAGAGAACGGAATCAGAAGTAAGGAAATGGCGAGCACGATAAAGAGAAGCAACCTTAGCAGAAGCTAATTTAGCAATCGATTGTTTATATGGTTTCCATGAAAGGTCAGTAGTAAGCGATAATCCAAGAAGACGTAAAGAGGAGGACTCAGTAAGAGGATTGCCATTCGTTAATATAGGAATGTTGACCATAATACGGTAGCTGTTTGCAGTAAGCAACTGGGTTTTTTTAGAGTTGAAATTCACAAGCCACTGTGAACCCCAATCTTTTACTGAAGTGAGATCGGATTCAAGATCAGCTGCTTGTTCTAGGCGATCGAAAAGAGAAGACTTTTTGTCAAGACAGGAGTATAAAGTTGAGTCGTCAGCAAAAAGAGCTACTTTAGATGAAAGGTTGTCAGGAAGATTGTTTATGTAGATAAGAAACAAAACAGGGCCCAGGATGGAACCTTTGGGAACCCCAGAAGTTACTGGAAATAAAGAAGAGTGTTGGCCTTCGAGAATGACTTTAATAAACCGGTTAGAAAGAAATGATTTGATAATCTTAAAAACTTTCCCAGAAACACCATATGAAGCAAGCTTATGGAGAAGACCAGCATGCCAAACTTTGTCGAAAGCTTTAGATATGTCGAGAGCAATAGCCCTAGCTTCACCGCCTCCACCTAATACACGATAAAATCTTTCAGTTACAGCAGTTAGCAAGTCGGCCGTAGAGCGAGAGGATCGAAAACCGTATTGATTGTCTGACAGTAGTTTATGTGAGGAATTTGTTGATCAAAGACTCAAAGACCTTGCTAATAACAGAAAGAAGACTGATCCAACGATAATTGGAGGGGTCAGAATTTTCTCCAGAGTTTTTGAATATTGGAACCACAGATGCCATTTTCCAACAAGCAGGAAAACAAGACTCAGTCAAACACTTGTTAAATAGTTTATAGAGAATTGAAGAAAGTTCTGGAGAAAAATTCTGCAAGACTGTGACAGGAATGTTGTCTGGACCACAAGCTGTAGACGAGTTTAATTGAGATATGACTTTAGCAACAGAAGCCAGAGTAATTTGAATGTCTAACAATAGGTCAACCTGTTTGACTGGAATGGAAGGAAAAGAATGTCCATAAGATTCAAGAGTGGAATTAGAAGAAAAGTTCTTTGCAAATAGTTCTGCTTTATCCTTTGGAGAGGTAATAAGATCAGTCCCATGAATGAGAGATGGAATGTTAGATCTACCCTTGTTAACAATGCTGTTGAAGATTTTCCAAAAGTCTTTAGAGCCTAACTTCTGCGATAAGATGCGAGATTTAGTGAACTGAGAATAATGGAGTTTAGCATCAGAAAGCACCTTTTTACATCGATTTCTTGCAATAATAAATAGCAGTTTGTTCTCAAGAGAGTTGTTCTTTTGAAAAAGATGAAAAAAATGATTACGATTGGATATAGCAGCCGCACAAGAAGGAGAAAACCATGGAGTAAAATGAGGCTTGACTTGAAACCGACGCGAAAGAATAAAAGCTTCCATTTCAGCCTGAATCCAGGAGGTTACATAGGAGGCACATTTGTCAGCTGAGAGAGAAAAAACATCAACCCAAGGACCATCACAAAGAAAATCACGAAAGGAATCCCAGTCAGCTTTAGGGTAGTAGTAGGTGGTGCAATGATAAGGTGAGCTTAAAAAAGAAGTACGAGAAGAAAGATTTATAGAGATCATTGCATGGTCAGAACCACCTAAGGGAGAAAAGGGAGAAACTGAACATAAGCTAGGGTCAGAGACAAGACATAAGTCAAGGAGTGAAGGTAAATGATTAGGGTTGTCAGGAAAACGAGTCACAAAGTTAACTATCTGAGTAAGAGATTGAGAAACGCAGAAGTTAGTTTATCGCCTTGATTCAGCTAATGGTAGAAATGTCACTGATTATAGTAGCGATGAAAGCAGCTACAGTAACGATTTAAGTTCTACATCTGAATCAGATGGATAAACATTTTATTTTACATTTTTTTACTCGTAAGTCACTTTTTGTATGTAATTAGGTTTGTGTTTTGTTGTGTATGCTTTTGTTTTGTTTATGTATGATTGTGTTCTGTCTCGACCTCTGGCGCGGTGCTGATCCACTCCTTAGTCACTTTATGTATGCATTTATGTTTGTGTTTTGTTGTGTATGCTTTTGTTTCGTTCATGTATGTTTGTGTTCTGTCTCGACCACTGGCGCGGTGCTGATCCACTCATAAGTCACTTTATAAATGTATTTATGTTTGTGTTTTGTTGTCTATGCTTTTGTTTCGTTCATGTATGTTTGTGTTCTGTCTCGACCTCAGGCGTAGTGCAGATCCACTCGTAAGTCACTTTATGTATGTATTTATGCTTGTGTTGTGAAACAATATTGCCTAATGTTGGATACATGCACAAAACAGTTTTCTAGTTTTATTGCTTAGATTTAGTCCCATAAAATCATTACTTTACTGAAGAGTCCTAGAGGACGAAACAATATTGTCTGGTACTTTAGAGTCATTAATGCAAGGGGGATGGGAATTTTAGTCTGAAAGTTTCAATATTTATCAGTTACTTGAATGTTTTTTAGTTCATAAGGCTGATTTTCACTTAATATTTTTTTTTAAGTTTTGAAAAGTAATTTTTTTTTTGATAGCAAGTAAAATTAATAAAGGAGGGAGGAGGAGGAGTAATGAGCTAAGGGTGGATGGGAAAATTTTTTAAAAATAAATTTATAAACATCCGCCCCACCAACTTCTATTAAGCACTCGAGAATACATATATATATATATATATATATATATATATATATATATATATATATATATATATATATATATATATATATATAATATATATATACTTGTGTCCTGTCGTGACCTCGCGTGCGGTGCTTGTTCATCTGCGAGTAACCAGAAACTTTTTATATGTTCATTTCATAATTAGTTTTATCAACTTTGACGATTATTACTGAAAATGCAATTTTTGTTGAAAGTCTTTATGCTTACAAAATAAATAGTAAAAACTGCTTTAAAATATTACATTAGAATATAAACAGAAACACAAAATTAAATAAAAAATACATTATTTTTAAATAAAAAATAAGAATATACTAATAAAATCTATAATTTATAATAAACTTTTAAAATTTTGACAATTTAAAAAATATATATTATAAAACATTTATTTTTGTAAACAAATAATAATAGCTAAAAGGCTTTGCAGAAGTGGCTCTAAGAATAAGCCATAGTATTAAAATAATAATTTGTTTGATAATATATTCTCAAAACAATTTATGCTAGAAATCTTAAAAGTTAACAAATCTTGAATAATACAATTTTTAAAACATTTTAACAGAATATTCTAGAACTTTATTTTGCTTAGTCAGTGTATTTTTTGAACCAATAGAATTAGTTTGTTCATAAATTTGGCGGGTTTTTAGTGTTAGCTTTTTATTCTTCGGTACCAAGATGTTTTGAGAACATTCAAGTTTATGTATGTTTCCATGTATGTCCATAAAACAAAAATATTTTGTTTTATGAAATATATAAACTTAAATGTTCTCAAAACGACTAAAAAACGTGGCCAGTTTTTCGCAACAAAATATAATTTCCGCCAGCATTCGAGAGCGATTGCTCCCGCTTCCCAACCAAGCCTGCATTAAATGATATAATAATAAATAATAATTTAATTTTTTTTTTTTCATTATTTACCGCTTATTTCAAAGTAAGCACTTAAATAGTAATTACCGCTTATTTCAAAGTAAGCATCTTTTCACGATTTCAAAAATCATAAATTTAAAATCAAAAATATTGAAATGTTTTTAACATTTTAACAATAATAAAACATTTTAACAATCTCTTTATGGTATTATTTAGTAGATTAATACTAATAAATTCATTGACATAATAAGGTGGACAGTGGGATTTATTTAAACCCCCTACTTCTCAGCCTTTCATCCAAGAATTTGAAAAAAAAGAAAGACAAATTCTAAATGCAAAATAGGTAAATAAAATTACAACAAAATCAATTTTAATGATTTTAATTTTTTTTTGTAACTAACTGCTTATATTCTTTAAATCAGATATGTTGTACGTACAACCTGATATTGTTGTGGGTGTAGAAATTAGGCATATAACTTTAGAATTAAGCACCCAACACTCATCATTTCTCATTGGCCAAAACAAGGAGGATTTACTATGACTGGTGCAAAAAATACCCATTCAGCGTTTAAATCAAAGTCTTTATTGTGAAGACAAAGATTGATAATATTTTTAAAATTTTTAATTGTGCTACACAACCATTGGAAAAGTATTTCACACTTGATACATCAGGTAGATTTTCTTTGATATATCTAGTTATATCTTCATGAGTCTTGTAAATAAATCCTGTTTCATGATCAACATCTTCTAAAAGGTAACAATTATTTGTGTTTGAGAACTTTTTTTCTCTAAAAAAGTAACAATTGTAAAAAAAGTACAATTGTAAAAAGTGAACATTGACTTTGGCTCCAGTGATAACTTTGAATCTCATCCTGAACAACATATTGATAATTTTCAGCAAAATCTTCTAAAACTAGGCATTCGTTTTGATTAAAATTTTCTTTACAGTTTTTCAAGTATCTACTTTGTGTTTTTGCATTAGATGAATGAGTGGGAAGGTTGTCAATGCTGTCACATAACAAACCATTAAAATCATCATTTTTAACTTTAATTGCAGATCGAACAAGATACTCAGACACTTCAAAGTAACTTGATATCTTTGTACGTGTCCGTGATTTTGGTGCGAGTGTTAACATTTGCACCTTATGACAATAAGAGTCTGTCTCTGAAATTTTTTATTTATTTCATACATTCAAATGTCTAGATTATGGTTATTGTTGATGTTGCTGTTTGACAGGAACCTTTTATTTCTGTTGTTAAACAAGTCTCTTTAATGTTATATGCTAATGAAACCATTTTTGCAACTCTTTCAATAGTGTTCTCAAACTTTTGTTTTGCTGCAGGCAATTTGCTGTGTTTTGAAAGATATTTTAGTTTAACTGGTGAAATTCCAAGCAATTCTATAGTTGTATCTAACTTAATTTTTTTTTTACTTTTTGATTCCCATTCCTCCTGTGAATTTAAATCTTCATCTGCTTCTACTGCTTTTTTGTAACATTTACTGCAGAATTTCCAACCTGGGGTTACATAAACATTTTGTTGCAAAAATTTAGCTAAGTCTAGGGAAATCTTTATATTACCTAAAAAACAAATTTAGTTTTTAAAATTACTAAAAATATAAAATTTTTTATAAATAATAAATGTTCTTGTTTCTTGTAATTAATGTTAGATTACCTTTCATAGCAAATTTTTAACTTTCCTTGTGTGTTCCAAAAGGATTGCAACACTTTGTAATTTTTCTCTCAAAATATTTTCCATAGAATTGCTCATGATAACAACATAATTTTTATTGAACAATATTTTTCCTTTAAATTTGCTTGCCATATTATATCTTTTTGTTTTTCACAAGAAAGATCTTTGAATTGAACAAAACATTGTTTTCTAGAAAACCCAGTTTTGTGGCAATTAATGTTTTTCTAAACTTTTTCTAAAGTTACATTTCTCCATATTAAATATGTTTATTATTTATAATATTACCTGCCAAAAAATACAAAAACAATAAAATTCATAATCATTCTTTAAGAAAATACAAAGAAGTCAAGTACAACCTTTAAAAAGAACAAAACAAAACATTTGCTTGTTTTTGATATAAGAGGTAAACATTCAATGATTTGAATTGAAATAATGAAAAAAAATTGTTTTTCAAACTTAAATTAAAAAAATTTTTTGTTTTTAAATTGAATTTTGATAATACTTATTATTATATAATTTAATGCAGAAAAAAATTAGGGGGCTCTGACCAATTCTGGGGGGGGGCAGAATTCGTCAAAAGCTCCCTGGCCCTCCCTTGGCTTATGACTATAAACGTCCTAAACTAGTCAATAAACAACACTCTTTGATGTTTTATTCAAATAAATGTTTTAAAAAACATTTTAATTGCTTTTATTACCTAATTTAAATTTTTCTAAAAAGACACAATTTTTAAACGCAAATTTTGATAAAGTATTAGAGAGACAATTAATAAATCTAACTTTTTTAGTAGACCTAAGATAAAATAATGATATACATTTAAACTTTTTATTCGGGATTTTGGGCCACAGTCTTCATTTTACCTCCAAAAATCATGAATTTTCAAGTCAATAATTTTGAACAAAATTGGATAAATGAGGCATTTCCTAAGATAATCGAGTCTTGAGGGTGCTCTTTTTGGATTTAACTAAAATTTTTGCAGTTATTATTTTTTAATATGGACTGAAAGTGAGGTAAAAAATAAACAACTTCTGAGACATAAGGGTGTCAAAAATGGGTTTTTTTGATGACTTTATATGGAATTACCCATAAAACATTTAAAAAGATAAGTTTTAATAACATTTACTTCAATCATAATAAAAAAGGAAATAAAAAGTTTCGTTTCAAGTTTAAGTTGTATTTTTATTTTTTTATTTTAGTGCTCATATAATTTTAAATTTTGTAAGGAATTATTTTTCGTTTCTCTTCATTAGGAATTTTTTTTTCATAAGTTTTTTTTTGAACTTATTTCCTAGTTTAAGTTTAGCATTTCTACATTTAGTGTTTAGTTTACATTATTGCTAAATGTTTAAATCATTAAAACATATAAACAATAATGGTCAAGTAGTCAAAAAATAAAATCATTTGGGGGTCAGCAAGAGCACTCGATCGCATGCCATTCCTGTCCAATATATATATATATATATATATATATATATATATATATATATATATATATATATATATATAATATATATATATATATATATATATATATATATATATATATATATATATATATATATATATATATATGTATGTATATATATATATATATATATATATATATATATATATGTTTGTTTTATACAGGCGATTCATGGAGATAATATTTTTATTATCTCCATGATTCGCCTCTATAAAACAAACATGTCAAATATATATATATATATATATATATATATATATATATATATATATATATATATATATATATATATATATATATATATATACAGGATTTCACAGGAAGACGTGCAATTTCATATCTTTATATGACCACGCAAAAAAAATGTTTTAACGATTTGACCACGGCATATTTTTAAAATTTAAAAACGCGCTACAAAAACTTACTTAAACTTATCTGAAAAAAAATTTTTAAAAATAATAGATATTAACGAAAGAGAAAATAAAAAAATACTTAGTTAAAGCAAAAAGACAAAAAAATAAATATATAGATAACGGAACTAAAACAAAACTCATCAAACTAAAATACTTAGTCTATTTAATTTACGTATTAAAAAACCTTTTCAATCTTTGTTTCAACAGTTTTCTAAAACTTTTTTATTTAACGAAATTTTGTTTACCTTTTTAAATGCATTAACTTTAATTATTCTTATATTTAAATTCGTTAAAGAGACTTTTGTAGTCGAAGAATGTCATCATTTATAAAAACAAAACAATTTTTTATTTTTTAATAAGATTTATTTTATTAAAATTTATTAATTAAAAAAATATATACAACTGTCAATTATATTTAAAAAACAAAACTTTTTTTTCAGTAAATTGTTACTTTATTTAAAATCGTTTCGCTAATATAAAAACATTTGTTAAGAAGTTTTGATGTAATTAATTTCATTTTTTTAGAATATTTTTTATTTAGCACGTTTCTAAAATGTTTTTTGAATTAGCCGCGGTCAAACGGTCATAGCAAAATGTAACTTGCGTGGTCATATAAAGACCTGAAATCGCACGTCTTCCTGTGAAAGCCTGATATATATATATATATATATATATATATATATATATATATATATATATATATATATATATATATATATATATATATATATATATATATATATATATATATATATATATATATATATATATATATAACGCGCAAGATAAGATACCAAGTCTAAATTTCTAGATTTAGAGATATAAGCATTATTAATTCGTATTCGGAGATATAAGTGTTATATATTAAAATAAAAACATAAAAATAATATTATTACTTTTATGTTTTTATTTTAATATATAACGATTATATCTATTATTAAAATGAAAACATAAAAATAATAATATTATTTTTATATTTTTATTTTAATATATAATGCTTATATCTCAGAATGCGAATTAGTAAAGCTTATATCTCTGAATCTAGAAATATAAACTTGGTACCTTATCTCATTTTTCGCTTCATATTTAAGTGTGTGTGTGTGTGTGTGTGTGTGTGTGTGTGTGTGTGTGTGTGTGTGTGTGTGTGTGTGTGTGTGTGTGTGTGTGTGTGTGTGTGTGTGAAGTGATATAGGTGAAGGTCAAGATGTTAACAATGAAATGACAGCTTTGAACACTCAAAATTAATCAAAATTAAATAAATATTTTCACTGATACCTTTTATTATTTTTAAGATTTAAATTGGTTCTTTTTTAATTTAAATTAGTTATTAAAAATTATATTAATCATATTAAAAATTCAAAAACATCAATCAAAATTCAAAACTTAGAATGTTCAAAAATTTGATAACTTTGCGCCAAACATAACTTAACAAACTAAACATATTCACTGATATCTTCAGTTCAGTTAAGATTCAATTATATTTCATTTATTAAAAATGTTGAAGGGTACTAAAAGAAAACTAAAAAGTAGAACTATTACAGAAAAATACATAATTCTAAAAAAACTCAACAAGGGAGAATCATCTGTATCTATATCAGACAAATATAGCATCCCAAAGCATTGTCTTGATGTCTTAATGGTCAAAAGAAAAAAATAATATATTCAAAAGTAAATTTAAAAAAAACTTATGGAGAAAGAGTGACGGTGTGGATTAAACATGTTATATAAGACTTTTAAACACTCAACATTGAAACATTCCTATTTGTGGAACCATTTTCAAAGTCAAAGCTTTGCATTTTGCAAAAGAACTCTGTTGTGATAACTTTCAAGCAACCAATGGATGATTAAATATATGGAAAAAAAAAAAGCAATATTAGGTATTTTATCGTTTCACTGTACATTGATATTTATATATTTTTAAGCTATTTGCCTAAAAAACAATAACTCTTAAACCTCATTGCTTTAAAGGAATTAAAAGCACTCGATGCTAATACTGTGCACAAAAAGAGTTTGATGACCTCTGAACTATTTGAGGAGTGTGTCAAAGAAATTAACAGATTTTTTTTTTTTTAAACATTCTCGCTTCGAACAAGGCTGCAAACAACCACTAATTAGAGTTAAAAATTACTTGAAGAGAAAAGATGAAGATTGTAGAGCAAGATAATGATTGACAAGCGACTTAAAAGATTGCAAATCATATGAATCAGGAAAGCAATATGAAGAAAGCAAATTCCAAAGGAAAAAAAGCAGAGGAATAAAAAATTTTGGAGCACTTAGGAACAGTCACAGAAAAAGGATGAGACTTAATTGAATGACGAGTAACACAAGAATGAATTTTAGTAGATGGCACAAGAGACGCTAGCTCTTTAGAGCAGTGCCCATTATAGTATTTGTAGAAAAGAGAAAGAAAAGCAACATTACAACATTTGCATTAGAATGCTGTAACATTGGTTAATACATAGCATTGAACTTTTATTTCCATTTCGTTACCCAAAATCAATATTTACCAATCCAGTTTTTTCTTTTAATTTGTTTAAAATCCAATTGAAATGCAATTGATGCATTTAAAAGGTGAGAAATGCAGAGGAGGTAACAATTGAATAATACAACTAATTGGGCTTGCTGCAGCTAATATGTGTGCAGAAAAACTCTCAATGTTTGTTATTAGAAAACCAAACAAACACTATTGCTTTAGGAATAAGAAGCACTTCTTGTCATTACTGTGTGCAAAAAAAGGGCTGGATGACATTCTGAATAATCCCCATACTTGATGCTATGATAATGCTTTTTTTTCTTCTTGAAATAAAGTTTCAGAAACCACAATTATTAACAGCTGCAAAGCAAGATTTAAGGAATGAGTAGGAGTACCGGACAAAGATGATGAATCTTTAGGATCTGTGTGTGTGTGTACGTGTGTGTATATAAATTAAAATAATAAAATGCCATTTCACAGTTTGTTTGTTTTTAACTCATATCATCATTCATACAGTTTGCTTTATTACAGAACTAACTAATATAAATAATATACTAATTATTATACAAAAATATATACTTTAATTTTATAAAGGAATTTCTAATCTATTTCATAAAATAATTGTGGATTAAAACTTTAGAAGTCATAATAATAGTAGATTTTTTTTTACTATAGTAGCAGATATTTTTTATTAATCTTTTTTTTATCAATAACCTAATAGTATATGCATAAATGATTAGAATTAAAAGATTACCTTGGAAAATGTTTTATTACTCTTTTCAGCAGGAACGTTTTGTTTTTTTGAAACCAACTGCTCTTCTTTTCTTATTAATTCTGCTTTCAAATCAAAAAGACCACTTTGCATTATTTTATATATGTATTTTATCTATATGAATTTTTTGTGTGTTTATATCTTTATATGCATAAACTCAAATAGCAGATTAACAGATTCACATATAAAAAAACATATTTTTAATAATATATCTATAATAAATATACCACTTTATTTTAAAATTTAGCATTGCATTAAATCAATCATTAAATCAATTATTATATTCATATACTTAATAAAAACAATTTTTTTAAACATGATTTCAAGTAGTAACAAAAACATACACACTAATTTCTAAAATTATATAAGACAATAAAAACAAATACTTTAACAATTTTTAATTCTATTTTTTAGCTTTAAGAGCTAAATCAAATCATTTTAAATATCATCTACAAGCTGCACTTCTTCTTTTATAATTTTATCATGACCTTCAAACAAAAAATAGCCTTTAAACTTTTCATTTTTGAGCAAGTGTGGATACCATAAATAGTCATCAGGCCACATTTGATCAAAAGGTATATCTGAATAGTTAAACCACTGTGGATGCATTTCATCACTTTCTGTTATTACTCCTGAATAACAATCACAACGAAAAACATGCACATTCAGCAGCACAGGATCATTGTCAAATTCAAAGATTATGTTACCAATTTTATTAAATATCTCAATAGTTAACCCACACTCTTCAAATGTTTCACGAATAGCACATTCTTCAATACTTTCATTTTCAATGACCTTGTGAAGATTAATAACTTATATTTTCGGAAAATTTAATATTATAAAAAAAACTATTTTGGTACGAATAATTTTATTTGCTCTTTTTTTATTTAAACAAATTTATCCATAATAAATAATAGAAACATACTTTTCCACCAAACCCATTCCAACGACCACAACCAAAACCTCGTTTCTTCATTCCAAGTAAAACTTGATTTTTATTTTCATTTATTATCATGACCAAAGTTAAATCTTTTTTTAATGTCATTTTTATATTACAAATGTTTTTTTTTTCTTCATTTTAAATTTAAAATTAATAAAAGTAAATATTATTATATACTATAAATAGTTATTTTTTCAAATAAATTATTCAAATTTAATGAAGATTTATTATTTAAATCTTTCGATTTTTAAAATTAAATTGAAATAACAATTTTAGCTATTAAACTTAAAAAAGTTTTTCCTAAATTTGCTGAGTTTACTGAATTTTGATTTATTGCACTTTAATTTTTTTTTAAACGCGCGTGAAAAAAACCGTTTCAACTTTAATGTTTGATCACTATCTTTATTTTTTTCATGCCAGAGTGGGCATTGAACCGCGGACCTTTTGCCTTCTTAGCACTACTTGAATAATTTTAATTTTTTTTTAACCACTGCACCGAGGGACGTTGCACTTGGTCCAAGAAAGATTATCACGGATATTCCGAAACGAGCCAGTGCCTATTTTCCAAAAACTGGAAATTTTATGGAAAATTAGGAAAAGTTTACTGACAAGATTAAAACTTCTGTAGTCCCACCATTTTTTCTTTGACCCACCCGACTGAAATCGCATTTATAATGATTTGATTACATACCGTATGCAAAATCCACAAAACAAGAATAAAATATAGCAAAATCATTTGCTAAAAAATATAATCTTTTTTGCACTAAAAAGAAAAAAATAATTTTTTTAATTTAAATTTAATAGTTCAGTAAACCAGGTCTGCAGAAGATTTATATAGAAAAATACTTGTTAATTTACTGAACTATTCGATTTAAATTAAAAAATTTATTTTCTACTTTTTAGTACAAAAAAGATTTTATTTTTTAGCAAATGTTTTTGCTATACTTTATTTTCTACTTTTTAGTCCTTACAGAGAGTTACGATATTTAACAATGCGTTTGTCAAACCAATTGTAATTAAATCGAGATTTTTATCCTTATTAAAGAAAGTATTTCCTGATTAAAGGAGCGGAATATTTTTTTTTTAAGGATAAAAAATTTTTAATAAGTAAAATAACATAAAGTACAAGTATTTGATTTGCCACCGTAGTCCTCCCACATAATATACTACATATTATGTAGTATAATTTTATATTTTAAACAAAATTATGTTGAAAGTTTTAAGATCTTACATCTTAAAACTTACAACATAATTCACCTCAAAATGTTTCCGATTACTTTGATTACTTCAAACTGATTCAAAATGTTTTTATTCTATCAGAAAAAATACTGATTTGCTATTTAAAGCATAGTTTGATTTTAAAGCATAATGACAATGAGACGATCTGAAGGACGTATATTTTGAAGCATAATGATTCTTGAGACGTGCTGAAGAACGTATATTTAAAGTTTAATGAAAGAAAAATTGAATAAATCCTATTTTTTACATTCTATTACCATCAAATAGCATTTTCTAATTACATTTTTATACATTTTCTATTATTCTCTCCAAAAAAAATTTCAATAAATTGCTCAAGATTCCCTTGGGTGATTTTTCTTTCCTTGTACTTATTGTTATTTTTTTGCTTATACTCCAACCTTTGTTGATAAAAATCTGGATAAGCAGGTTTGATAGATTTTTCACAAGAGGATACCAAGGATAATTGTTAGTAAATGATGAAGATCTTGATGTAGTAGAAGACAATGTAAATTTTGGGTGTTACACTTGCACCAATTAGCAAATACTACCTTTTGAAAGCTTCAATTTTTTTGGCAATAGCGGCCTGAAGGAATAATCAAAAGCAAGGTTTGATAAATAAATAGAAACTTTTCATTGTTTAAATGTTGAGAAAAATTTAGTAAACCGAGTTTGTATCATCAAATTGCTGTAGAACTACCATATTATAAAAAAGATTTTAGTATTCTTTTCCCTCGAACTGGCCTCTATAATAGTAGCTCAGTCGAGTGAGTTTGGGGTTTGGATAAAAGCTGAAAAGTGACCAGCAGCCACTTTTCAGCTTTTATCCAAACAGTTTGGGATCTTGATGAGATGATTGACTACTCCCGAAGAGGAGATATTTGATTGCTGAGATAATTTTTAAAATCAAAATGTTCCAAGACCCTCTGACAATTGGCTTTCCAATGATATTTTCAAACAACTTTACAATTTTACCAACTTTGCTTGATTGCTGAGAATGTATTGGATTGAATTGAGCCTAGTCTTCGCATGTTTCTGGAATGGAAAAGACTCTTTGGTTAGACGTCACGCCGTATGCATGGATGCATACTAGAGTGAAAACCAAATATTTTATTTACATATAGAGGCTTGAGCACAGTAAAAAGATCAGCGTACATTGAATACAATGATCGCTTTACTGTGCTCTTTACAATCATAAAATACTTTGCTTTTCTGAAAAATATCAAGAAAGATTTTTAAAATTCTGAGTTATTCTAAGAATAGTAATTTCCGTTACTTTTTATTATTTTATCTACTACCAGAGGCGATTCTAAAATAAATAAGGGTTGGGGGGTCAATTCCTTAAAAAGTACCGACTGGTTCCAAAAATTGGGCCAAAATTTAAAATTTATTGACTGAATTGTGTCAAATGCCCGACTATATTTGTCAAAAAATCGACTATAACTTGAAATTCACCTTTTGGGGAGGGGGGGAAAGAGGGGTTGGAAAACTCTGAAAATCGCCTCTGCCTACTATATGTTTGCAAAATAAGAATACAAAAAAAAAGAAAAACAAGATTATTTTAACAAGATCTAATAAAAAAAAATAATAAGTATATTTTTCTTGCTGTATATTATTTTCATGGTGCAAGCAAGTTTAAATAAAAATTTGTGGACAAGTTCAATAAACATTTTGTAAATGTTTAGATATATGTATGTATTGGTATGTTATTATTATTATTGTTATTATTGCTATCATTATTATTATCATTATTATTATTGTTATTGTTATTATTATTATTATTATTGCTATTATTATTATTATTATTATTATTATTATTATTATTATTATTATTATTATTATTATTATACTATTCAGTATCTAATATATATATATATATATATATATATATATATATATATATATATATATATATATATATATATAAATTTTTGTTTTTGGTGCCCCAATAATACCTTACGGTCTGTCACAGAGCACCACGGTAGAGTATTTAAATAGGAAGTTCACGCCTTCTTCCTTACCGATGCACATCGGACCAGGTAGTGGACAAAAGTAAAAAAAATACATTTTCTTAAAAATTACATTATTGCATACCATTTTATTGCTTAAACATTCAGCCTTTATAAAATGTATACATTTTTGTATAATTATTATGCCGTATGTAGAACAAAAAGCTTTTTTTTTAAAAAAAATTTCGTATTTTTTTTAATTTCAAATTATTTTTTGTGTTACTAATAAGCATAAAATAGTTGTTAATTTTAAAACCTCTTTTTTTATTGCATAATTTTATAAAATCAAGTACTATCTTTCAAATGATGCTATTGCATCAGTATTTTGCGCGTAAGTTATGTCTAATAAAATGATTTCAGATGTCGGCGTAGTTGAAGTACTTTTTTCAGTTAAGATTTTACTTATATAATTGAATACTTTTACGGTCCAATGTGGTTCAAGGTGGTTCAAGGTGGTCCAAGGTGGTCCAAGGTAGTTCAGTAATTTGAGGCTTGAAATACATTGTTCAACATTTATTATCCATATAAATTAGGCTTATAATCCGCGGATGTCCGACTGGTCGACAGTAACGATCTTTACAAGTTTACTGATATATCCAATTTTATGTGGCGAAAAAATTATATGTATTTTATTCTATATAATTATGAAATAATTGTGTTTCAGTGAGATGAGATTAGTGTTACAATCTTGTTTTAATATTAATAAATCTTAAAATACCAATTTATAAGATTTTGTAAGTGTAATTCATGTTTTTGAATATTTCAAATATAAACAATATTGATATTTATTCATATATAGCTAATCTTAATATTTTGAATGCAGTTGTAAACTTGCACAAACTTGCGCAAACTTAACTGCAAACAATAACTGGTCTAATTTTGTAAAGCATTTTTGAGAATAACAAACAATGACTACAAAATGAACCGATATTGGTTCAACATGTAATTGGTAATAAGTATATTCTTCTAACTGGCTCCATTGATAAAGACAACTCTGTTCTTATTCAAGTGATTGGCGTCGTTAATTGCATTTTTTTTCTTCTGAACTATTGTAGTTTGCACCAAGATGGTAAAGAAAAAGAAACTTAAACTGCTTTACAATTATCAGAATATATGAGTTTTGGTATGAAAAGCAATATTAAACCAATTTTTTTTTATTATTATATACACAAAAAGGTTTAAGGTTTAGATTCTTTTTTATATGGATTTATATGGATGGATAGTTTCATGAAATGTAAAAAAGAGTCCTAAGACTGCATTAAAACACATAAAGTTAGTAATTGGATATGTGTTCAATTTTTTGAATGCATAAAATAATTTTCAATCAGAATGCAATATTAATATTAGTCTTGTTTATAATTTTGATGTTTTCAGAAATTTAAGTTAGTAACTATGCAAAATGAGCCGTTGACAGGTATTTCATGTTTCACGACCAAATAAAAAATTATTTTTTACCTTCGTACCTTAATACCTAATCTTTACTACATTTGTAGTATAATAATACTGTATGTGGTAATTATGGGAGTAATCCAATTAAGTTATTACTTTAGTTTAGTTTATCTTTACAATGGTTAATAAAATAAGTGATTGGTAAGCAATTCAGGTATCCATAGCAACCCCAAATTAAAACTAATGTCACCATTGAAACCGCAATCCTCATATTATAGTAAACAGTGCAAAAACGGTCCTTAAATCTTTTTTATTTGAAGAGTTACTTGAAGAGTTAGTTTTGTCCACTAAAAGTGAATTTTGGCCTACTGTGCGACAGCGCTAAATATGTTCAGAGCTCGTTTCGAACATTGGATTATCTTGCTTATAGAGAAAGCGCCCTAATCATCATGGCCGCTAAATTTATGACTTTTGCATTTTTTAAATTTTATTTCAAATTTCAAGTATCAAAAACGCTGGTGTTATGTTATGGAAAAAAACTGTAGTTAAAAACTAGGTAACAAAATGATAAGTAACTAAGTTTTTTGTGGACAATATTCTTTGGATTGATAATGAATTGAAGATATTGTCAACCTCTGTGAACAGTTGAGTCGGAGAAATTCTAAACGCATTCTATTTATTTAAAATATTTGTAAAGAAAAATACAATTAGTAAAAAGTAACAAGCGAAACTGTTATTTGTATAGTTTGTAACCTTGATAACGTTTCTCATATTGTTCTTTTTCAACCGAAAATCATTTAGAAGAACAAAAATAGACACTAAGAAACTATATAAATTTAGTTATAGTGTAATTTTTTTCTACAAATCATTTTTAAAAAGCAACCTTAATAACCTAGGAACTGGGAGTATAACCATTTTATCACTAAAAGAAAACAGCATTAATTTTGTTGTAGGAGATAGGAGCTTAAGGGAATATTCGAAGTGACGTAAATGCTACAGCTAAGCTACAAATAACATCGTTCAGTTGAAGGAGTTGTATTAACATAATAATTAATGTTAATACATTAACATAATTTTCTATTATTAAATGTTCACTTGTTTTAAAAGTTACTTCCGTAAGTTCTTTAAAAAAAGTACGTTCTTTAAAGAAGATTGCTTACTAAGTTTCTTGACTAATTTCTTTAACTGTTTCTATAAATAATTTAAAAGCGTTTTACAAACGTAAACTTACTTAATTTGTATTTGACTTTTACAAAAAATGCTTTGTGCATGTTTTAAAGCATCCCAGCAAACATTCTATAGCAGAATTTCAGTGGACCTATGTAAGCATTTTGAGCGGACCACAGTAATTATGCTCATGGTGAACCATTAGTGGTAGCCCCCTAAATTGGTTAGCCTACAACTAGCCACTATTAACATGTCGGAAAGTTATCGGCTTATCATTTATAGCTGCTGCCAATAGTGGTCTACCAAGTAACTGATCAGCAAAAATCCAATGAACCACTAAAAAATGCCTATATAGGTCCACTGAAAATCCACTAAAACAATGTTTGTAGGGATTTAATCTCTAACAGTAATTATCAATTTTTTTTTTTTAAACTGTTATTCAAAAGCCATATAACGTGTTATTCAAAACAAGTATACAAGTAATTTCTATAAAACAAAATAAATAACAAAAAGAAAACGTCGAGATTTATCACTCTTTGTCAAGAAAACTTTGTAACTAAATTTCTTCAATGTTAATAGTTTTGGTTAAAATGCTTGTCAAATAGTTTTTAAGACCTCGTTCCCTAAATGTATTTTGCATAGTTTTATCTAAAATATTACCTATTATAACATGTCTTAATTCTCTATCACCTTTACGATCGAAACTAGAACAACCAAATGTTTTTATCGATAACAAGCCAGTAAACATTCTATACCGGAATTTTTGTGGACCTATATAGGCAATTTGAGCGGGCCGCTGTTGATTTCCTCATCGGTTACTTAGAATACCTTTAGAGGTAGCCGCCAAAAGTGGCTAGCCTATGACTAGCCACTATTAACATGTTGAAAAATTATCAACTTGCCATTTATAGTGGCTGCCACTCATAATCCACTAAGTAAGCGATGAGCAAAACTTCAATGAACCACTAAAAAGTGCTTATATAGGTCCACCGCAAATCGACTAAAACAATTTTTGCTGGGAATGATCGATTCCTCCACTTGAATAACCGTTTTAACGTTTGTTAAGATATCCATTGTTTAGTCTAATTATGCCATAGTTCTTATTATAAAAAATTATTTAATAGTTCAAGTGTTTATACTTTTACAATATTTAAAGAAAATTTTCATAACTAAAAGAACTTAAAACTTATTCGTCAAAATAAAAATAAAATAACCGTTGAAAAAAACAACATTTTTATTAAGAAGAATGTTAAATTTTTAAAAGTGAAAAGTCATTTTAAACAAAATTATGAATTTTATTTAAAATCCATATTATTTTTATAATTTTTATTTCAAGAGAGTATAGAGAAGCTTAATAGACAATTAGGTTCAAAGTAGCTTAACCCTAACATTTAACTGTGCATCATACCCAGCAAATATTTCTTTAGTGGAATTGCAGTGGACCTATATAGGCATTTTTTAGCGAGTCATTGAAGTTTTGCTCATTGCTTACTTAGTGGATCATTAGTGGTAGCCGTTATAAATGGCAAGCCAATAACTTTCCGACATGTTAATAGTGGATAGTCATCGGCTCTACCCCTTTTGGCGGCTGCCACAAATGATCCATTAAGTAGCCAATTTGAAAACCTAAAGCAGTCCGCTCAAAATGCGTAATTAGGTCCACTAAAATTCCGTTATAGTATGTTTGCTGGGACATTAATAAACTGTTAAAACTGATTGCTTGTATTAATATTTAAATATAATATTTTCTGTTTTATAGTAAATAGTGCAACAAATTTACTTGTTGTACAACATCGTTTTATAAACAAAGTGTTTGCTACTCATATGTTAACTAGACACTAACTGGGTCTCATTGTTGAGCCAATTAAAGTAAACTATAGTTTGTCCAACTGCATATTCAATGTAACGAACTACCGCAAAATGTTGTTGGGTTAATTGCAAATCTAATTTAGTTGCGCCATTTAACAAAGAATGTGGCTGATCCAACAAAAGACGTTGTGATTATCATTTCATTAATACGAGCATGCTTGAAGTGAGGCGGGATGAGCTGGGATGCCATCATGTTACTTTTTTATTTCTTCTTCGATATAATAGTTATTAGAAAAAGGGGGTTTTTTGAAATGATTAAAAAACATTCCGTTACTACTTAAACAAAAAGGTTTTTCGTTTAAAAGAAAAATTTTTATTGAAATTTTTAGCGCTTAACAAAATACTTTTCATTAGTATTTATTAAAAGTCTACAATATAAAATGACTTAGGATATATTATACAATATAAATTATATATATATATATATATATATATATATATATATATATATATATATATATATATATATATATATATATATATATATATACATATATACATATATATATATATATATATATATATATATATATATATATATATATATATATATATATATATTATACGTACGTACATACATACAAACATGCATAAATACGTTCATACATACATGTAAATATATATATATATATATATATATATATATATATATATATATATATATATATATATATAATATATAATATATATATGTATATACATATATATATATATATATATATATATATATATATATATATATATATATATATATATATATATATATATATATATATATATAGATATATAGATATACTTACATACATACATATTTACAATCAAACATTTAAATATATATATATATATTCATATATATATATATATATATAAATATATATATATATATATATAATCATACATATATATACATATATATATATACATATATATATATATATATATATATATATATATATATATATATATATATATATATATATATATATATATATATACATATATATATATATATATATATATATATATATATATATATATATATATATATATATATATATATATATATATATATATATATATATATATTCGTTGTAAGAAATGACTCTTATAGAAATATTACACAACCTATTTTAGTTGTTAAAAGAAAATTTTAAAATTATTACTGTTTAAAAGAGCTCCAAACTTCAAAAAGACATGCTCCAGAATGAAATCGAAAAAATATACACAATGGGTAAGCAAATATAGTTATGGCACGCCATGCAGTTTCACCAAAAAGTTTTGTCTGAACAGGTGTTGTTGAAAGATTTCGCAATTCAAAGAACGAGTCTTGACCCCATAATGCAAGATTTGTTGTCATTAAAAATAAAGCACCTTGTCTTACTAACTCTTCGTGTGTTCCTGTCATTAAAGACGGTCTAAATCGCATGGCTTTAACTATAGTTGTAACTTGAAGCATTGACTCTATAAGTACTAGTATAGACTTAATCAGAGAAAATATACCAATTCCTTCAAAATATTGTATCTCTGTCACTGCTGCGGTGAAACTTAACCCAGAGTATAAGAAAACACCAGTAAATGATACAATTAGGAGGGAATCGTCCGATTTGTATGGATACCAAGAAGGACGCTGCAGTTGAAGCGCTTTTAAAATCATCCATAAACAAACTATTGTAATCGAATGAAGAGTAATCTGGTAAATATAATAAAACTTTAAAGCATGGAAAGAATCCTTGTCAATCCAAAGAAATGCTACTGAAATAAATAACAAAATAGAAAGCAATATTCCGAGAAGAAATCCTGGATCTGAAGATGGTTTTTTTGTATCTGTAATCTCATGTGATTCGTGAATTTCCAGACATGATTTACAAATAGATTGGTTTGAAATTCGACTGTATAATGAAATGTGGCTTTGGGATCGAGATAACGATGGGCTGCAAGCACTTCCAAGATAACCAGAACTATCGTCGGGGAAATCTTTCATGTTTCGATCTTTATCATCTCCTTCAGCATCGTGATGTATTTCATCATATATGTAAATGTCTTGTGGATCAGGATCTAAATCTCTCATTCCACTCCACATTGTATACAACATACCGCCTTTAAACAATAGTTGTAAAAATTAAAAAAAAAGTTTTATAAATTAAAAAAATTCAAAAACTTAAATCAGTAATTACTAAAATAAGCTTATTAATTTTTTATCTTATGGTAACACACTTACCGTAACACACTTACTTTAAATTAAGTTGGTGACCATTTACAATATTAGATTTAGTTTAATAAATATATTTTATTTAACATACCAGCAATAAGTGAATACTCCATAGTAAAAGGATAAAGATATGGTTCACTGATGCTCCATATCCTAGACATTGGTACATTATCAGCACCACACCAAAATCTATGACCTGGTACTGCTTCTTCAGCAGATTTAAAAAGAAGTTCGGCGTGACTGAACAGAGCACGAAACCAAATGCATATATTTGTTCCAAGAATATGAAACAACACCAACCTTATGTTTTGCGATTTGTGCCAAGTAGCATTTGCAAACTTTCTTAAAAAAAGAATCTGAGTTAGTATAAATACAGCTTTAAAAAGGGAAAAGAATAAACTTGATATATTGCTAGAACATTGCAGATAAAAAGAAATATGCAAAATATCCATAACGGAACTGCCGGCTCCGAAAACATATGCTCCTGCCATTAAAGGTCTATGTGAATGCGGTAATGTGCTTATAAAGTCAACAGTTTTACGGTCATTTTTTTTGCAAAATATATATGATATCCAAATTAGGGCAGGTAGAATACATGTTATAAGAAAACCGTCAATGTGATCAGTTGTTATGCCCACAATATTAGAATCATTTTGTAACCATGCAGTAATGTTCATAACAATCCCTGCTGTCGTTAAGCATATTAAATAGACAACGCTTGCAATACGCCCGTCGGATTTCGTTCCGTCAGATGGAAGTATGGGTTCCAGAAGATACATAAGAATCATAAAAAATTTATTTGTGCATTCATTTTTTTGTTTGCTATTTACATAACTGTTTTGTGAATTATCTACTGAATTGTTAATATCATGGTTGTAATGCTTTTGGTCACCGTCCATTATAAGTTTAAGTTTTTTGATTGTCAATATATCATTGTGTTTCATTCTGTTTTATACCTGTCTTTTTTTTCAATTTTTGTTCGGTATTGTCAAAAGTAATACAAGCTTAAAGAAGATGACTTTTCTATTTCTGTTAATGTATATTTCTGTTGTTTAAGCATTTTTCTTTGTTTGAAGACCATTTATATGAACCAATTTTATCCTTGAATTAAAATTTTGTCGTAAAAAAAAAAAAAAAAAAAAAATTCCTAACCAATAGAAATGTCTGCTTCAAACAGTAGAAAACAGTTTTTCTTTCACACTCATATATTGAACTAAAACAAACTGAATATTTGAAAAACAGAGGTTGAATTGCAGTGGCCAATGAAGCATGTAATGTCAATTTTCTTATCTTTCGCTTCACAGTCGAGTGGGTACGCTTCACTTGGCATTGGTTAAAAACCTTTCACAGTTTAAAATATTTTTCAGATTTTTCTTGATGTTTTGTTCTTTAATAATTAATAGATACATTAGGATCTTTTTTTTTTAATGATATTTTAAAAAGTTGGTTCCTGATCTTTAAAGTAAAATCTTTGAGATAAAGTAAAACTGTAAACACCGATCAAGAAAATATTGTTGAGTTCAATCAAGAATAATTTTAGAAGCTTTCTAAGCTGTTAATTAATGATATGCTATTTATTTATAAGAAATAAAAACATACAAGTTGTACATTTCAGTTGAAAGTAACTTGAGAACAAGATAAGGTTGTACATTTCAGTTAAATAACTACTATTATTGTTCTCTTACATTAAATAGCATAAATCAAAAATTTATAATATATTTTATTAAAATGCAAAAATTTAAAACATTGATGTGAGGTGTAAACAATTTATTGCACGGTAACGACTGCATCGCGAATTATTTTTAAAACAATTTCTTTTCTGCTATATAGTGGCAGATTGTTGTAGTTATTTTTGTTATCTATTACAAAAAGATATTTTTTAGCAAACTTTGTTTTTACTTTATTTAATTTGACAATTTTTATTTTTGGTAATTATCTTATGAAATGTGACTTTTTTCAAATATCTTTAATTATACATTTGTATACAACCATATAGGTTTTAGTGTTAATTACGTCACTAAAAATACGTCACACTAAAAAAAAGGAGTTTCTCTGACTTGTCGCTTATGATTTTAACAGCACGATTTCGGTTCAACGATTCGTTTGCGAATAAGTTTTGATTTTATTTCACAGCAGTAACGAACGTGCGACCACAGAGTATACTCTTTTTGCTGTGTTAAATGTTAGATTGTGTCTTAAACTGTATACCAATCTTAAACGAGAAGATGCTCTTATATATGTTTGAATAAAATAACTATATAATGCTAACTTGGGATCAACTGAAACATCAATTTTTTATTGCATATAGTTTGATGACAACTTTTAAAACCAAGCTTGAAATCAGAAGGATTTTTATAGTTTTATCAGGTTTTTAGGGAGAAAAAAAATGTTTATGTCAAATGAGAATGTTTTGGAAATAATTATGGTGTTTGGAGTCAAGATCACTTCTATCTCTATAGACACTACACTTTAGACACAGTGTGCCTTTGTTGTCGTTATTATCACTTTCTCTCTTTTATTTTTCTTCATAAAAATTTTTTAAAGCTTCTTCTCTTATTTGTTTTGAATGTTTGTTTGTTTTGTGTGTATAACCTTCACCGTAGCAAAGCCAAATTACATGAACAAATCTCCCGAGAAGTTTCTGTACATCATTTGGACTGCATTAATTTCAGAAAAAAGCTTTTAAATGAGAAATTTTCTTGAGATAATGTAGAAATGGAAGCTAATAAAGTAGATGATAATAAAATCATCTTTATTTTTTATCCAAAATACTCAAAATTGATGATCTAGTTCAACTATTAAATTGCCATTTTGTCTTTAATTATAAACAAAAATGTCTACCCAGCACATTTACAAATTTTTTTACTGTTAGAGAAAGCTGTCGCTATCATCTACGATCTGCTAATAGCTATAATCTTCATGTACCAAATCATTCTTCTGTAAAATATGGTCTAAAATCCATAAAATACCAAAGTGTAAAATCATGGAACAGTCTACCTTCGCCATTAAAATCAATTGACTCAATTACTAATTTCAAAAACTGTCTCTTTAACTATTTTTTAGCAAGATATTATACCTGAAGCCTCTGAAATATGTTGTTATGCTTTTATTATTACTACTCTCTTGATACCTACTAGTTTTATTATTAACTTTTTGTTCTCATATTTTTATTGTTATTATTAGTATTGATATTAATAATATTCTTCTATCTTTATTAGTAAATTGTTATTTTTATTTATAACATAATAAGTATTATTATTGCTTTTTTTTAATTTTTTCTTAAGTTTATTTACTACTTATACTATGTAATTGTTTTTATCACTATTATTGCTATTATCTAATATTGATTGTATAATATCTTTATTATTATTGTTACTAATAATATTCCTCTTCATCGTCATCTTATTATTATTGTTAATATTATTTCTATAATTATTATCAATACTATTATTATTGTTATTATAATCACTTTTATTGTAATGTTGCAGGTTTTTACTTTAGATTAGTACTTGTACTATTTGTAAAAGTCCTTGAAATTTTACAACTTATTTTAGAATATATTGAATTGGTTGATTGATTGATGATGTTGATGTTGCGAGAAAAGCATTATCAACGCACTTGTTTTGAAGGCGTTAAATATATAACCTTGTTAGATAAGTAGTGGGGAATGAGAGTTTCTTAGCTGGTACTATTGATTACCATAAACGCTGTTTAAATAAGCTTGTGCCAATCACATTCTTGTATAGAGGGGAAATGTCGGTTTCTTTAAAAGTTTCTCTGAAATAGGGTGCGTGGTAGAACTTTTCATCAACCAATGGATAAATATCAAGAGTGATATTGCAGTAATAATTCAAAGAAGCGAGATAATTTAAATATTCTTGAGACCGCCTAAAATCAGGAGATCCATGTTTGAAACGAACTCTGGATCTTCACGTCACGGTAAGGAAGAAGACGTGAACTTCCTAATTAAATGCACTTCCGCGGCGCTCTGTAACAAGACCGTTAGGTCTTCTTGGGGCACCTAAATAATAAAGTTAAAAAAAAAAAGTCTTATTGTTAAATTTTAAATCAATTTAGTGTTTCCAAGATTGTCGTAGGACAACTTGTTCTACGATATAGAGCCCAAGAAACAACTGAGTACAAAAAGAGAACAGGTTGATCCAAAATTATTAATAAAAAAGAGGAAAAATTGTTCTGGACAGGTAACTTACCTCTTACGCTTCTTAAAAGATCTTTCCTGTCACACTCAAAAAGTTTGGATGTTTGCTTAAATAGACATATTTCCTTAAAACAGATCCAAAGCATTATCCATTACTTCATTATTTGAGTAGGATTTCCTCCCTCCTTACTTAAACTCATGACGATAATAAATGTATATTTTATATGGCATACCTAGAGAAAAAAAAAAATTACCGAACTATTATAGGAAAGCACTAATAAGCTTTATTTTTCAAAAATGCGTTTTAAATCTGTTTTTACATAAACAAATGCTTGTATTCATTTTTATATAAACAAATTTTATTTTTAGCAAAAATTTTTAATTTTATGGTTTAAAATTTACCAGAGAGATTTTTTATTGCCATTCTTTTATTAGTCGAGAAGCATTAAAAGGAACTTAATTTTGAATGTTTTATACTCTAATTAAACAAATCAAAAATTTTGCTCTTTTCTTAAGTTTAGCCAACTAATAATTTCTCTTGTAAGTAAATTTGGTGTTTGCTTAGAATTCCTTTTACCAACGAATCTGTCATTTTCACTAAAAAAAAAGGCTTTCAAATTTTGAAAAAAGTACTTACTATTTTTAAACACTTATTTACTTATAAGTAAAATGAAAACAAATAAACTTCAATAAACCTTTAATTCAAAACTAAGGAGCACCGGTTTCGGCAATCTTTTTTATAAACTGCTCTCTGGTTTAGTAAATCTTTATTATAAAAAAATTAGTAATTTTTTTTACACAAAAGCATAAAGTGTATTTAGTTTAAGTTCTACTAAAATAGATTCTCGTTGATACCATTATTGCCTCGCTGATCTTATTAACCTGCTTAAAGTAAAATTAAAGAACAATTTTGGTGTCGAACCATGGCCTACTTAAATTACACGGCCTGATTTGTTGCATTTTCCGTAAAAAATTGAGGCCAGTTTTTTTTACGGCTTAAGTATAAAATTTTAAATTTTGTTATGGTTAAGAGTCTTGTTTGCACTATAATTGTTTTATTTTTATTTTATTAAAATGGTTTAATATTAGTTAGATTTTCTTTGATTACTTAAATTATTTTGTGCTAGATTTTCTGTTAACTGATTGCCTGCTTCAATTTATTCCAATAAAAAAGAATACTGAAATAGATTTTCAGATAGCTATATCAACACATATTAAAATGCTACTAAAAATAATCTTACATATTGCTAAAACTACCCACAACTCTCCATTGGAAATAATTTTAAAGGTTTGTAATTTTGTATTTATTATAATTGCAATTATTACATAGAAAACATAAACTTTTCTTTAAATTATTTACACTGCAAAACAAGGTTTTGCATTGTAAATACTTTATTATGTTGCATGTCTCAAACATACAGCAATTAAAATGTAACAAATCAGGCTATTTATTTACAGTAGCCAAGAAATATCAGGCATACCAACTGTTTTGGAGTCAATAGCTGTTAATAAAATTCTAATTTTTTTTATTGCCAAATAAATGGTTATCATTCTTCTTTATTTAAATGGTTTCGCAGTGGTAAAAAATACAAATTGAAAAACTATAATATATTAGAAAAAACATTGACAAAAGTTTGGTATTAAGAGATTATTTGCTTCTTGTGGGTAAGGTGAACTTTCAAAAAGCAGCCCAAAGTGGTAAACATTTTGATGAAGATTGAGAAAACAAAGTTTATAAAGAATTGGTTTTTGTTTT
This sequence comes from Hydra vulgaris, assembly GCF_022113875.1. Taxonomy (NCBI): domain Eukaryota; kingdom Metazoa; phylum Cnidaria; class Hydrozoa; order Anthoathecata; family Hydridae; genus Hydra; species Hydra vulgaris. Next base: position 14,134,035 of record NC_061169.1, read on the forward strand.
TATGATTGTAGGGCTTTAAAAATTTATTCTTATGTTTTGAAATCATAACCTAAAGTTTACATAACAGGTATATGTTTGAAATAAGAAATTGATGAGTGTATTACCTCAATGCACCAATCTGAATTTAAGATAAGAACTACTGATAGTTACCGATAACCATTTTACAAATGTTAATGCATTTATATAGTTTCATAAAGCATATACTGGAGATGGAAAATTATTAATTTATCATTTAGTTTAGAAAGGGAGTGTTTAAAATATACTTGTTATTTGATAAACTCGGTTTTTGTTTTTTTCTTCTTGTTGAAGTTACTGCTGATTACATTGCAGGGAATATATTTCTTAAAGTTTATTAAAAGATCACTTATTAAACAAGCAAGAAAAAGCAAGAAAAATTAGTTATCAAATCACATATTTTGGTAACAACAAACAAGTTGTCAACATCGACAATATTTGACAAAACAACTGCAGCTACAACTGCTAATTTAGAGTTATTTTTCTGAAAGAAATAACGCAGCACAATTATCATTGTTTTATAAGTTATTTATCATACTTAATTCAAAGCAGAAACTTAATTCATCTAATCAAACTCAGCAATGCTGCTATGAAAGGTGATAACAAACCCACACTTTATAGAGAAATTGCAAATTGTACTGAAATTTGATCAAAATAAAATTTGATAAATAGCTGACATTAACCAAACAAACTTCTTGTGCTCTAATTACAACAATACACGCATTTGTATTTCTTATGCATGATTTCCTTGAAGAAGGCTTTACATTTGTTTATAGTTAATTTACAAAAAGATCCTTTGGAGCTAGGTTTTATTAAGTATAGTTAAATGCCCAATAGTAGAATTTTTGTGAGCCTTTTAGAAATGTGCATAAGCAAAAAGATTTTTTCAGATTTTCTCAGAAAATATTTACCAGAATTTTGATAATCCTTAAAAAATATTATGCAAGATATTGCTTAGTTGTCTACATAAATACTAATGTATTTTATCTTTTTATTTCAATTATAAAAAATACAAAACTACAAACCTTTTTTTTGCTCAATGGAGAGTTTTAGGCAATCTAAGCAAAATGAGAGATTATTTTTAGTAGCATGTTGGTATGGGTTGATATAGTTATCTGGGAGCCTATTTCAGTATTCTGTGTTGTTGGAATAAACTGAAGCAGGCAATCAGTTAACAGAAAATCTAGCAACAAATTAATGTAAGTACTCAAAGAAAATCTAACTATTATTAAACCATTTTAATAAAATAAAAATAAAACAATTATGGTGCAAACAAGACTCTTAACCATAACAAAAATTAGGTTTTTATACTTGAGCCGTAAAAAAACTGGCCTCTTAATTTTTTACGGAAAATGCAACAAATCAGGCCGTGTAATTTAAGTAGGCCATGGTCGAACATTGATCATATAACACAGCTTTTGTTGAATTTTTAGGCCATCCCTTATCTTCGTGACCGATTTTAAAAATTAAGTCACCATTTTCACCAAAAATTTTGACATATATTTACTATTCTTTTTTCTACGAGCTGAAGACAATAAAAAATAATTACATTTGTTAACATTTTTGGTAAAATATAAATAATTTTTTTTTTATTAATACTTAAATGTTTTTTAACATTTAAATTTAAACTTATACTATATATTTTTTAACTTTTTAATTCAAACTTATATTTATAAACTTTTAAACCTACATAACTAAAAAAAAAAAAAAAGAAATAAAACAAAGGAGAGAATTAAATCTTTATATCTGCCAAAGTTATTAGACTTATTTTTAATTGTCAATCCGATAATTTACTGAATGCAAAATCAATTTTAATTAGCATTATTACAAGAAAATAATTTACAATTAACTTTGGTAAGTGTAATCGAGAAATTCAAATCTTGGTAAGTGTAACCGAGATGTTCAAGTTATTCTTGGATCATCTTCCTAAACAAAAAGAAAAAAAAAATTCAAGATTTAAACTCATCTATTTTATTTAAAAAAGATAAAAAAAACAAACATTGACTACTAATACATCAAAATAAACTTAATATAAATCATTAAAAATTGTTAAAAATTCAACTACACACAATTATATAGAGTAAAAGCGGGTGGATTGAAATAGATGATAGAATGAAATAGAGTTTAGAATGATAAAATTATGACAATGCTTATTCTTTTGGTCCTACTTACAATTTGAACAAACATTCTGTAAATATTTTTTGATTATGATCTGGAGAATTTTCTGAATATGATAATATAAAATTTTAATACAAAATAATAATTTTTACTGTGAATGTTCAAATATTCGGTCGCGTAGTAATAATTTTTTTTTTTTGAAAAATGAGCATAAAACTCTGGAAAGTGTAATTTGCATTGAACTTAAAGCATATCCTTGTAAAACCTTTTACACCGGTCAAAAATCTTTTTTAAAAATTAAATTTGCTATTTCCAGAAAAAAGTGATGAGTTAACTATGGGGTTGAATGAAATACGCCAATTATTTGCTTGGTGATTTGGGTTTTCATTTATTAATTATGGCTACACTGATGAATGAATCTTTACAAATACTTCGTTCAACCTTTAAATCAATTATTATCAAATCTACCCTAATATAAAATGCCTTGAAAAAACTTGCATGCAAAAAGAAAAGAAAAAAAATAGACCGAAAACCAAGTCGCGCTTGCAGTGGCAAAAATAAAAAATGGTGAACTTTCACTTAACAAAGCTGCTCAATCATTCAGCCAGTAGCAACTCTTAATAAGCATGTCAACGGCATAAAACAATTGGCAGTGGTTCAAACACAATATTGCAGCAAAATTTCGAATCAATTCTGATACACTCATCTAAATTATCCAATAGGGGCTTTGGTAGACAATAATGTCATTACTTTTGTTAGCAACTATTTGCAACACCAATGTCAGTCTAATCTGTTTTCCAATGGTACACCAGTTAAGCATAGAAGCAGTTGGCAATATTTTATCACTCAGAAGTGCTTCTTACATGCAAGAAATAGTAGCGAAGTATTTCAACACACTGCAAAGAGAACTAAATGAAGCAGGTATTAACAAAAACATTTCATGGTATGTGTGGAAGTTTGATGAAATTTTCGTCTCTGGTGATTAAGGAAAGCAACAAATAGTTTGCAGACAATGTTTAACGACCATTGAAATTGGTAACAGGGTTTCCACTATTAAAACTGAAGCTAAAAGTAAGAATTTTAAGGAGATTTAAGGAGATATTTTCCTAATATTTAAGGAGATTTGATCGCAAACGACAATTTTTTGAAAGAAAAAGTAAGGAGAATTAAGGAGAAAACAATTACATTAAAAACAGAGTTTTATTTTTTAAATGAATTTTAAATAATATATATATATATATATATATATATATATATATATATATATATATATATATATATATATATATATATATATATATATATATATATATATATATATTACTATATATATATATTATTATATATATATATTATTATATATATATCAAAGAACTATATATTTTCTTTTTTATTAATAAATATTACACAAGTCAACAATTTATATTTTCTAAAATCTCGATGAAAATACGTTTCTTTTGAGACACAGGTTGAAATACTTTTGAATAATATTTTTTTTTGACAATATTAAAGATTTTACCCTAATTACTAAAGATTTAAACCTAAATACCTTTCCAACTTGATGCGATGGTGAAAAATGAGTTGCATATTTGAAATTAAAATGAGAAATGCTATACAAAAAACAAACTGTTTGCTCGGCACCAGAAAAAATTTGTTTTGTTGTTGACCTGTGTAAATCCGTTCATTTTAATAAAATTTCTTAGATGATTAAAAAAAAAAATAAGGAGAAATTAAGGAGAGCAGTCAAGTTTTAACTTTTTTTAAGGTTATTTAAGGACTTTTAAGGATGGTTTTTTTTTAATAATGTTTAAGGATTTTAAGGAGGAGTGGAAACCCTGGAAATGCATGCACAGTTGCACAGTTGGAAATGCATCAATGCTAATTATCTTACACCATACATTATTTTCAAATCAAAAAAACATCTGTACAAAAATTGGTGCTTATGTGGTCCAGACGATGGCGTATACGCAAAATCTTTATCCAGATGGATAGAAGATAAGCAATTCATGCAGTGGATCACTGGCGTGTACGCTCTCACTATTAAAAAAAGTCCAGGTAAGTAAGTCAATTTGTTGATAATTAGTTTAATTAATTATTTAATTAAATAAATCCAACTTTGGTTATCCAACTTTTTTTTTCTAATTAAATAAAGTTTCTTCAAAAAAAATTTTTTAAAAATTATTTGATTTTTATATATTTAAATACACTTTCAGAATTCTCTACAACTTAAAAAAAAAAAGAAATAAAAATATTTTTCCTTTACGAAAAATAAATTAAATCTCTTAACTATTTTATTTGATTGACTTTTACTAAAATGTTTAATAAAGTTATATTATTATAATACATCTATATTCTATTATAAGTTCATCTAACTTTGAAAAATATTTATATATTTAATATTTTTCAAAAGTTAGATAAATTTTTGCTGTCTTATTAGAATTACTTCAATTTTATTCTACATAATATTTTCTAAAGTTAATTTTATTTATTTGTCATGAAATATATATATATATATATATATATATATATATATATATATATATATATATATATATATATATATATATATATATATATATATATATATATATATTAATTTCTACCATAACTAGTCAAAATGGTTTCAAAATACTATAGACAATTTGAGAGAATTGATGATAATATGTGTATAACTGTTTATTTAATAAGGGGTCATTTGCAAATTATGTCATGCTTTACTAATAATTATCTATAGTGGACTAAACATGATCCAGCATTCATCATTGTTTGCAGTAAACTATGTAATACAGGTTTACATCTACCTCAACTTAATAAATGAAGAAGGGGTGTGAAGCTGATCAACAGACTTTTTTTCTCTCTTGCTATTCAGAATTTATGGCCTATTTTTTTTTCTAAATAGTAACTAGACTTTAAAGTTCTCGGAATTAAGAAATATGAGGTCGACAAAAAAATTGCTAAACTAAAATCGTTTTAGGTCAGTATCAGGTTGGCATCAATTTTTAAACAGGGTTCAACAAATAGACAAACGTGCAAATGTTTAGTGTAAAATTTAGAGAATTTTTTTTTTTTTTTCCAGAATTCAACAACGTTTGCTTAAAATTTTTTGAAAGTTTTACCTATCTTATTTTAATTATCTTAACTTAAAATTAATAAAACATTTATTTTTAAATTTTTAATTAATTAATTCTTTTTACAATTTAAATTTATATATTATAAATATTTAAATTTATATATATACAAATATATTTAAGTATGTATATATATATATATATATTTAAATATGTATATATATATATACATATATATATATATATATATATATATATATATATATATATATATATATATATATGTATATATATATATATATATATTGTTGTTGTTGTATGACTTATTAATTAAAAATACAAAACTCTTGATCGTTGTAGAGTGCTCAATATTTAAGAAATATATATTTTTTAAAAAAAAGAGCATTTTATACTTAAATTTAGAAAAAACTACTTTTAATAGAACTTAAAATTTCATGCCTAAGGGCAATCATCAGCCACGAAGTACAAAATTAAAAATATAAAAAAACCATTTAAAAATTACAAACTACGGTAGAATGAGTTCTGAGGTTATAGTACAAGAAAACATAATGAAAAACTAATCTCCGCTATCAAATAATGAAAGGAGAAATTTATTTTTGTGTCTACATTTAGAAACTTATTTGCCTCTTTTATTTAGCAGGTTGTCTCCTTTGTAAAATAATATTTCAAACTTCTCATTTAAACATTCTAATTAAACGCTGTAAATCATACAATCCTGCGTCAAAAATTTGTAAGCTTTGTTTAAATGAGAAATTAGTTTTTCATTACATTTTCTTGTACTATAACATCAGAACTCATTCTATTGTTTAGTAGAATGTAATTTTTAATTGGTCTTTTATATTTTTGATTTTGTACTTCATGGTTGATGATTGCCGATAGACAATCATTGTTTTTTCTAAAAATAATTTTAAATTAACAAACTTTTTTTTAAATTAGCAAACTTTTTTTCTCGGTTATGACATAAAGGCAAAAGATGAACTTTTACTTGGATTAACATAAAATATTAACACTTTTTACCAAATCTGAAAAAAACTTCCCCATCTGCGCAAATGAAATTTTTTCAAAAAAACGCTAACATAGAAAAAAACGCTACTTTGCTGTATGCAAGTAAAACAAATTTTAAGTCTTCAAAGTAAAAATAAATTGAGTTTGAACAAGATTTCAAAATGATAGTGTTATTCCTTTAATGCTATAAGAGTCGGCTAGTACCGAAAGGGGAAAGGGGATGTGAGGGTTTTCACCCCTACCTTCCTCCCCCCGCCCACCCCACCCCCAGATTTACAATTTTCTGTCAGTTAATTGGTAGATTTCGGACTTGAAACTTGTAGGTTAAAACTAAAATTTTACTCTCAAAAAAAAAAAGCCCTTCGTTAGTAAAAATAGTTTTTTTAAGTTGGACACCTCCCCCCACATCTTTTTTTTCTGTACGGCTCTGTCAAGTAGGTCCATTAAATAATAATTACAATAATACAAAAAAACAATAATACTAAATGCAACGGTTTTATTACACAACAATGTAATCAATTTTTATAATTAAGTAGATCATTATTAGAAAAAAGAAATCGGTTGGTCAGTTTGGCAGCAGTCTTACACAGAGTAAGAAGGTCTTGCATCACGTGAATAGCTCTCTCCGCACAACGGTTGCTTCTTTTTATGCCAGTTATGGCAGAATCTTCCTTCTTCCAATGTTTATTGAAAAAATTTAACGCTTTTGGATACGGCTGTAATCTTGGTCTCAAGGATTCTATTCTGATTTCCAGTCATGTTGTCCTGAGAACCATATCTCACTCCAAGGCGTTGCAATAAAGCTGCATAAATCTGTGAATTAATCACTGCGCATCAATGGGAGCAATACGAAGGCTAGGAGTGCAAAAATTGCAAGGGAATCAAGCATTACTCATTGTTGGTAGTTTTTGAAAATGAACATTGGGGAATTCACGATTCTTCTCATAAAATATGAAGGCTTGTGACAAGTGGTACAAAAATTTCATGTCATCGCGCCACCCCAAATTTTTGTCTGGTAATTCTGTTCTATCCATTTGAGAAAATAATTTTTTTTTCAAATCTTCATACTTTGTGGTGATTTCAGAAATAAACGGGTATGAAATATTTGGAGAATAAGTTGGACTCATAAGTACTGCATCCATCGCAAGCCGTAAAACTGTCTAAAATGCGATGCTGACATCCAATGTACTAAGGACTGGTTCCGTACTGTTGCATGCAATGTTTCTGGATTTTCACAACAACACCATTTTTGGAGCCCGTATTTATGTTTGTTGTGTCACATATAACAATTTTAATGGCCTACAATACTTCATACATTGTTAAAACAGCCATTATACCACCATATATTGTATCAGCCTTTCCATTTTTTAGTGAGAGAAAAGCAAGTCAAATTTCATGCATTGAATTCTTTAAGACAACAATTTTCTTTTCTCTTTCCAGATTTTTACCATTGAAATGCAAACACCACTCATAATTACGAAGGCAAAATTTGAAATGTTTGGATAAAAATTCTGCCTCTTTATATAAAGCTTTGTACACACCAGATTGAGAAGGCGTTGGAACTGGGTAACTGTCTTTTTTTAGAATATCCATAGCTTTTGATGCTTTTTTCGTTGATACGTTTGTTTTTGTTACCAAATTGACTGCACTTTTAGTAGAATGGCGCTTACATTTACTCGTCCTGCATTCAACAATATTATAATCCCAGTCTTCTTCACTAGATGACTTGTTTGATGATTCAGTGGAATCTGAGAACACATCACATGATGTTGATGGTTTAAAGGACAAACCAAGTAATAAAGCATGTCATTTCAATGGATGAATTGACTCTTTTGGGACTTGTTTTGTTGTTGAATAGCCAACATCTCCATTAGAAAAAATCTGCAAATTATAAAAATTTCTGTCCTCAGTACTCAGCCAAACTCCTTGTGCGTTTGTTAGATCAAGTAATGGTGAGAAAAAAGATTTTATGTTGCCATCTGGTCTTTTCTGATAAGCAAAATATTTATCAATAACAGAATTCACTTTTCTTAATACAGAATGCTCACTTTGACACAATAAATTAAATTTTGCCCAAAGTGCTTGTAATTCCTTTGCTACAACTTTTGCTTTTGGACTTTATTTCAGTAGCAAGAAATAAATATCTACCGAGTATTGCAATTTCCTTTGGTATTTTACTACGCTGGCTCAAATTTTCCTCAACTATTTGAATTTTTTTGACTGATTTTTCAAAATGTATTAAATTTTAGACCACAAAGATAAGTTTTTATCAACAGATTTTGAAGCTTTACGATATGCCATATCTAAAATAATAAATTTAATTATAAAAGAAATGATGAATATTGTTATTATAAATAAAATGAAGAATAGTCAACACTTTTTTTTCAATAACAAATACTTTGAACCGTTAATATCAGTAATTTAGGAAAATAACTAGGTAGCTGGTTTGGCTGTTAATGCCTTTTGTTAGTTGAACCTTGTTTACACAAGTCAATTTGTTTTATTTGCATACAACAAAGTAGCATTTTTTCTGTTAGCATTTTTTCGAAAAAATTTCATTTGAACAGGTGGGGGAGTTTTTTTCAGATTTGGTAAAAAGTGTTAATATTTTATGTTCACCCAATTAAAAGTTCATCTTTTGCTGCTATGCCATAACCGTGAAAAAAAATTTGCATTTTACTTATACCCATAATATATATATATATATATATATATATATATATATATATATATATATATATATATATATATATATATATATATATATATATATACATATATATATATTTATATATATATATATACATTTATATATATATATATATATATACATTTATATATATATATATATATATATATATATATATATATATATATATATATATATATATATATATATATATATATATATATATATATATATATATATATACATTTATATATATATATATATATACATTTATATATATATATATATATATATATATATATATACACATTTATATATATATATATATATATATATATATATATATATATATTTGTGTGTTTATATATATATATATATATATATATATATATATATATATATATATATATATATATATATATATATATATATATATTACATACATAAATAGACTACCTTTCCATGCTTAGCCAACTTTTGTAACAAATTATTTTGGTGCACTTATGCAAGTTCGCACTTATGCTAGTTTGCACTAGCATAAGTGCGAACTTGCATAAAAAGAAAATAGAAAATTTAAAAGAAAAAGTCAAGGCCCAAAAACAACCATTTGCCAAAAGGCCCGAAAAAAAAATCTGCCAAAATATTAGCAGTTGCTTGGAAACAGAACAAAAACTCACAACAAATGCTTGTGCAATAGAGAAACAGAAAAATGAAAGAAACGTAATGATAAGATAATATTTAAATTGCTATATATTATTGCTTAACTTAATACTGCCATTACCCATTTGTGTGCGCTTACACGGAGTTCTATAAACATGTTTGGCTTTTCAACATTTCTTTTCATAAATTTTTGACCATGCGATGAGATACTCTTAAATTTTAATAATCTGTTTAATCAGTAATAAGATCAAAAACTTTGCTTTGTAAGCTTAATTAGCAATAAGATCAACAATTTTTTAATTTAATGACTTCTGTAGGATAAAAAAATTTCATAAGGATAAACCTTATGTGATTTTTAAATTAGTAAAGTAACTTTTTAAGTCAGGTAATTTATTTAATTCATGCATTATAATAATAACACAATTCAAGTCCTTTGACAATTGTATTTAAAGTATATTATTCTGTAATTTTTATTTTTTTAAATTAGAAGACGATAATGAATCTAGAAGACGTTACTCTTTTCAAAGGTCAAGAAGTCAAGCTCTTGATAATGTTGGTGTTTATCTTTAAAACCCTTGCATCTCACACAGTCAACTCTACATGTTAAATGTTAAAGTACAAGATCGTTTAATGCCTTATTTTAAAGAAGTTAAAAAAAAATCTGTTTGCATTTATAATGCAAAAAACCAGGTTGTTTGATCATTTGTTTTTTAAAGTTGTTAAACATTTATTATGAGGTATGTCATTAAACAAACGTTACAAAAGTATTTGTAAAGTTTCTATGTTTGTGATGTGTTATAATGTTATTTGTTTGGTTTGTAAGTGGTTATTATGTAGTTTGCATGGTTTCAAGTTGTTGTGACTTAGCTTAGTTTACATCAAGAGTGTTGACCTTGCTACCCAAGTGGTGTACTTTGCTATAATGCGACTTGGCTTTGTTGAGAGCAAGAATGTTGCTCGTGCCAGTAAGGTGATGTACTGTCATCATGAAACACATAAATGAAATCTGTTTGTAGTTAATTTAATCATAAAATGTGTTTAAAAAATATTGTTGAAAGAATGTGTTTAAAAGAAATGTTAAAAAGATATATAGTTTTTTATTACCTATAAATACATTTATACATTTATATATATATATATATTTGTGTGTTTATATATATATATATATATATATATATATATATATATATATATATATATATATATATATATATATTACATACATAAATAGACTACCTTTCCATGCTTAGCCAACTTTTGTAACCAGGAAGGTTTATGGGGTGGATGATATGTCCTCTGAAAAAAAGTAATTGAACTAAGAAGAGTGATAAAACAATAAAATTAACAAAAATTGATGTTCACAAAGTAAAACCACAATTTTACTGCAATAAAAATGCAAAACATATAGGAATAGGTAATGGGATATATCTCATATGCAGTGCTGTAGCCAGATTTAATCCCATATGGTGTGGGCGCTCAAATTAATGCATCTAAACTGAAAATTACATAAGTTATAAATTCAAATGTTAATAAATAAAAGCAAATAAACATGTATAAAAAATTGTCATTTTTGTTTGCATTGACATTACATTTTATAACTATAATTATAGTGGTGAACTTTATAAAGTTGCTTACTTTTATTTTATATATAAGTATGGAATTATATTTATGTGAATTTAAAAAATGATTTTTATATCTTTAAAAGTTAAATTGTGTTGTTAGCATATTTAAAAGTGGGAGGCTGAATAGATGGGAATTTCAGAAGTGCTAACTGGCATAAGTGCAAACTGGCATAAAAGCAAAGTAGTTGCAAAAACTGGCACAAGTGCAAACTGATACAAGTGCAAATTGGCATAAGTGCTCCAATAGAATTTGCAAACATTGGCATAATCACAAACTGGCTAAGTGTGAAGCAGTTGCAAAAACTGATATAAGTGCGAACTGGCATAAATGCAAATTGACATAAATGCGCTGAAATAATTTGCAAACATTGATATTAGTGCAAACTGGCATAAGTGCGAAGCAGTTGCAAAAACTGGCATAAGTGCGTTAAATAAATTGCAAATATTGCCATTAGTACAAATTGGCATTTTGCATTTATTCCAATGTTTACAAATTATTTTGGTGCACTTATGCAAGTTCGCACTTATGCTAGTTTGCACTTATGCCAGTTCGCACTTATGAAATTTGCACTTATTAGGTCATCCCTTTTAAAGTTCCCTATTGTATTTAAATTTAATTTTAAATTGTGTTTAAATCTTTTAAACAATATAATAATTTTAAACAAATATAACAAAAATTATTAAACAAAACTAAATTTAAAAAAGATTACATCTCTTAAAATTATTTTATACATAACAATAATTTTTTGTTATGTATAATTTTTGTTATGTATAATTTAGCTTTTTTTTTCGTTTTTTTTAAATATTTAATGAACTATTTTTAATAAAGATTGTATATAATTTATAGCAATTATTAACAATTGTATTTTATCATTTAACAATAAGATATTTGTAAATATAATTTGTGTTTAATCAACTGGTATTAAGGGTGTTAGCTCTCTGTGTTAGTCAAGACTACAAAGATTTGTTTTTTTGTAAAAAAAAAACTCAACTGAGATGCAGTGATTGATGAAAGCAAATTTGAGCAAATACTATCAGTGGCTGGTTAAAGGTTAAAAAAAGCATCCAAATATGGTCAGCTTTCACATTTTATCATTTCAAAAATGCAAAGTGAAATAAACTGACAGGTATAAAAAACATAATTTATGGCCAAAAAATTAAAATAGAAAATTTAAAAGAAAAAGTCAAGGCCCAAAAACAACCATTTGCCAAAAGGCCCGAAAAAAAAATCTGCCAAAATATTAGCAGTTGCTTGGAAACAGAACAAAAACTCACAACAAATGCTTGTGCAATAGAGAAACAGAAAAATGAAAGAAACGTAATGATAAGATAATATTTAAATTGCTATATATTATTGCTTAACTTAATACTGCCATTACCCATTTGTGTGCGCTTACACGGAGTTCTATAAACATGTTTGGCTTTTCAACATTTCTTTTCATAAATTTTTGACCATGCGATGAGATACTCTTAAATTTTAATAATCTGTTTAATCAGTAATAAGATCAAAAACTTTGCTTTGTAAGCTTAATTAGCAATAAGATCAACAATTTTTTAATTTAATGACTTCTGTAGGATAAAAAAATTTCATAAGGATAAACCTTATGTGATTTTTAAATTAGTAAAGTAACTTTTTAAGTCAGGTAATTTATTTAATTCATGCATTATAATAATAACACAATTCAAGTCCTTTGACAATTGTATTTAAAGTATATTATTCTGTAATTTTTATTTTTTTAAATTAGAAGACGATAATGAATCTAGAAGACGTTACTCTTTTCAAAGGTCAAGAAGTCAAGCTCTTGATAATGTTGGTGTTTATCTTTAAAACCCTTGCATCTCACACAGTCAACTCTACATGTTAAATGTTAAAGTACAAGATCGTTTAATGCCTTATTTTAAAGAAGTTAAAAAAAAATCTGTTTGCATTTATAATGCAAAAAACCAGGTTGTTTGATCATTTGTTTTTTAAAGTTGTTAAACATTTATTATGAGGTATGTCATTAAACAAACGTTACAAAAGTATTTGTAAAGTTTCTATGTTTGTGATGTGTTATAATGTTATTTGTTTGGTTTGTAAGTGGTTATTATGTAGTTTGCATGGTTTCAAGTTGTTGTGACTTAGCTTAGTTTACATCAAGAGTGTTGACCTTGCTACCCAAGTGGTGTACTTTGCTATAATGCGACTTGGCTTTGTTGAGAGCAAGAATGTTGCTCGTGCCAGTAAGGTGATGTACTGTCATCATGAAACACATAAATGAAATCTGTTTGTAGTTAATTTAATCATAAAATGTGTTTAAAAAATATTGTTGAAAGAATGTGTTTAAAAGAAATGTTAAAAAGATATATAGTTTTTTATTACCTATAATTTTTTTAATATTTATAATATTAAGTAAAATTTGTTGAAAAGACATATACTCTGTTGCTTTTTTGTTAACAATTTGCATTTTATTAATTAAAAAAAATTTGTTTAAAAGATATACTGTGTTCTTTTTTGTTAACAAATACTTTTGATGATAAATAAATACATACATACATAAATGGTAGGTGTGGAAAATATACCCGGGATTGGATTTGTTACCGAGGCTACATAAGCGTTTATACGTCTTAAAGTAAACTACTATTTTTTTAATTCAAGCTATATTTTGTATATTTATGCATGTATATTAACATCTTCATCATCATCATCATCATCATCATCATCATCATCATCATCATCATCATCATCATCATCATCATCATCATCATCATCATCATCATCATCATCATCATCATCATCATCATCATCATCATCAGCAGCAGCAGCAGGCGTAAGCCTTCCTCTTTTATGCTGTTTCTCTAATCATGGTCAATGCTCAAACAAGCTATCATCTCTATTACAATAAATCAAAACTCATTCTTTCTTGGCTTCTTATTCAACAAGCTATTATTTGTTAAATACTGGCATAAATATATGGAAGAATTTAATAAATAGTAAATAAAAGTATAAAATTATAATGTATAAAGAATTATAAATTTTTTTCTAGCCCTGGCTATCAACCCCTGCTCAATCTTATAATTTTGTCTAGGCCAGATTTCCAAAAAGTCTCATTTTTTTAGCCGAGGCCCCTGTCACTTACTATACCATGTAGTAGATATTCGATTTCAGAGTGTTTTAGATAAAACTCATTTGTGCCAGTTAGTAACTTTTCCAATCTAGTGTAACTCATACACAGACCATCCAAAAATCACACTAGACTTTATCATAACAAACACACCAGATTGTGTGCTAAACAAAAGAGTTTCACTTAGAAACACACCAATAGGGTAAGCACACTCTATTAACTGAAACAATCACATTGACAGGATTTGTGCAAAACCAGACAACACTAATAATATCATATCTTATATGGAGTAAAGCTAAATATGAAGCACACTTTGCCCACATCCTAGATTGACTGATCAAGATATTTTAATGGGCTTTCAGATTCAGAAAAATACATTTTGTTTGTTGATAAATACATTGAAACAATAAGGCTATATCAGTGATAAACCTAAAGTTTTTTTGGGAATAATTTTTTTTTTCAGCAACAGGAGGAGGGGGAGAATGTTTTGTGTTGATTACCCCCCTCCCCCCATAGAATTAAAACCGGTGCTACTAAAATGATTTTTAAATATATAAAATTATTTTTTTATTATCCAATTTTTTTATTGTGTTCACCTTTTTTATTTCTTTATTATCTGAAGTTAATTAATTGATTTAAAATAGTATCTCGTTGTAAAAGGCACTGATTTAAATATATTATATTTAGCAAAGGACTTTTGTTACACTAAGAAAAATCAATTTATTTAATATTTTAAACTTTTAAGTTGCAAATACTAGACTTTTTGTAAATATTTATTGAAATTTGTTTAAAGTATTTTAAACATATATTTTAAAAGTAAATTTTAGTAATTTTAATTTTAGTAGCTATTTTTTGTATAATAAATGTGTATTAAATGTTTAAAATACTTTAAACAATTTTTAATCTATAATATCAAATTGCGTAGTATTTTCAAAATTAAAATTTTTTTAAATGCTTATGCCTTGTTTGTCTATTATTGGTCTTAATGTCAGTTATTAATTATTATTGTATACATTATGATATATTATATATACATAAAATATTGAAATAGGAAACTAAAGTGATTAGTAAGCATATTGACTATTTATTTAATTTTAATATCAATTTAAATATAAGCAATTCTGTTCATTTAACCTTAACTTAGGGTTAATAATTTTCACTTCAAGGCGCTTTTTAAGTAAAAAAAAGATAAGATAAAATACTGTAACTATATATATTTTTAAATATATAATTATACATTTTTTTAATCATTAATGATTAAAAAAATTTATAATTAATATATTTGTATACAAAAAATAAATTACATTTACAAAGGATTTTTTTTAAATTAAAGATATTGAAATTTAAAAATAACTAAAAGTTATTGTAAAACTAGTATATATAGAAACAAAACTTTTTGAAAAAGTTTTGTTATTTGTTTTCGTATTTTAGAGTTTTGAAAAATTATGCTGATGCTTTTGCAATAACTTTAACACTTATCTTCAATTCAAAAGAAGTTTCAGAATGTGAAAGAAATCGGAGGTTACTCCAATATTCAAAATGGGATGTAAAATGAATTCTAGTAATTATAGACTAGTCTTGAAAACTTCTATACCAATTAAAATACTTAGGAGTAATACACAAATTAATCTAATATTTGCTAATCAATCATGAAATCTTTGGTCACTTGGTAATCAATGATTTAATTACTAAAGTTTATCATGGTTTTGTGAAAGGAAAAGTCAATTAGTTGGAACCCAGCATATTTTTACAGAAACCACTAACCAATCTGTCAACAAGTTACCTCAAGAATCTGACTTGCATTTTTAACATACACAAATGACCTACCAGACAACATTTTCAACAAAACTTTATGCAGACAATAGTAAAAAAATAGTTATAAAAATATACGCAATCTTTACAAAGTTATTGAATCAGGATGTTAGCCAGGAAAGAATTAATACTGCATTTTTGCGAAATCGGGAGTTTAGGTACAGCCCAAAAAAAAAAAAAAAAGGTCATTGCATTCTGACATTTAAAAAAGAAGATAAATTTGACATTTTTTTTTAGATACAAATTGGGTTATATTTATAGCAGGAATATTTTTCCTTATTATAAATGTTTAATTATAATTATTATTATTATAAATGATTAATTATAATTATTAAACTTGTTTCATTTTGATTAATCTTAAGTTTTCATTTTTAAATTCTTTTCTTTGTTTGATATAGTAGAGAGAAAACAAGAACAAAAGATAATTATTTGCAATTAAAGTTTTAATGAATTATTAAATTTATTCATTGAAACTTTGATCTATTTTAATTGTGCACATTGCTTTTAAATACAGTTCAAAAGGTTTAAACGATTAGTTATATATATATTGTCTTCATTTATTTTTATTTTCATTTTTAAATTATAAATGTAAAGAAAAAAAAGGCTAAATAGTATTTAATTTAAAAAATATATATATATTTTTGACGATTTCTATAATTTTCTTGTAACTTTTCAAATAGCTAAAACAACTTTTTAATTGACAATTGTCAATATAAAAATAAAAAAAATAAAAATGACATCTGGCAACCCTAATTATATGGAAAGTTTTTGAATATTTAAATTTTTAAATACTTTAGTATTTTAAAACTAAAAATTTTAAAATACTCAAAAAAAATTTTAATCTTTTTTACATAGGTATTCGTATTATTGTTCATCATATTTTATATTATAATTTTTATATTTAGATAAATTTAAAAGTTAAAAATTAATTTAAATCGATTGCTATTAATTGAAAGTTAAATGAAAATTATATGAAAGTTTTTGAAATCTTAATAACTTTTAATTTAAAAACTTATGGCTTTCCGATTTCTGTCAAATATGTTTGTTAAAAGAACTTTTGTTGCAATACGCTACTTTAATTTAAATAAGTAACAAAGGCATTTAAGTGGCAGAGTGAGATTCTTTCACTGCATGAGGGCAGCAACTAAATTTAATTGGCATATTTAAATATCTAGTATATTACAATTAATAATATATTAATATTAACTAATTATCTTCTTTTATGTTTTATGCAAATATAATATAAATAATACGTTTTTGTTGTTGTTATTTTCAGTTTACTTTACCAGCTAATTTATTTTACCGAAAGTATTAATAAATCTTTTATTATAAAAACTAGAAACTGGTGCATGTTTTTTAATTTTGATAAATGTAAGGTTATGAATGTTGGTTGTAAAAAAAATAAAGCAACACATATAGTTACCAGTCATGTATGCAGGATTGGGGTCAAATACATTTGATCAAATACAAATACGTTAATTTCAGATTACTAAATATATGTAATCCAAATACAATTACAAATTTAATGTATGTTAAGTTTAAAAAAAAATACAATGACTTTTTTTTATGCAATATTGATAAAATGGTACACAAAATAGAAGGAAAACTCAGTCTCAGAAAAATATCCCTTAAAAACAAATTTTTAACTTATTTTATTGTTAAAAATGAAAAAAACAAAGAAAAATCTTTTAGTTTTTCCCAAAAATAACACTGGTCAACTTTGTTTGTTTTTTTTTGGGGGGGAAAACACAGCACCATATACTTTTCAATCAAATACAAATAAAAATATTTAAGAAATTTTTTAATCAAATACAGTACAAATACAAATATGCCAATTTAGCTTATAACTACCAAATACAAATACATATTTGATCCCAACCTGGCACATATCCAGTCCGATTTTGAAACCAATATATAACCGATATAAAAAAAGTCAATTATATAAATTAATGCAAACCTGTAATTGAAAGTCTAGCCAAATAATAGGTATTGAAATAACAAAAGTACAAGCCAAGGCAATGGCAGAATTTCGTTTCCAGTTTCTTGGTTGACACCACCACCCACCAGCCGGTGACCATACATATTTTGGATAGGGATATACCTTGCCTCCACCCTTAATAATGATAGGTAAGTAAAAACAATAAAATTTTCCAAAAGCAATGCATTAAAAAGAATTTATTTTTCTTATATTTTACAGAAACACTAATTTTAATATAACTCATAATATTTAACTTTTAAAAGAAAAACAATAAAAAAAGGTTATCAATATTAAATCATTATTTATATTATACATCTTCAGCACTTGCGTAAGTTTCTCATTTTCAAACTTTCAACATCAACTGTGTTTTCTTTGCTCATCAGTTATATCAAAAGTAAGTATTTTATTAAATTATTTTAATTTATGAGTCTAATATGAAAAAATTATTAGTCTAAAAATTTCTTAAGTCCTACATTCTCAGAGAGGCTGATTCCATCAACAGCTGAAAAATAGTACTAACAGTACCATGTTGCGCATGGATGGTGTCCCTGTTTTTGCGCATGGATGGTGTCCCATTGCCAAGGCCACATTGGAGCCCTTTGTTATGGCTTAGGGTTTATTAATAGAAATGAGGCAATTGCTTGGGCTGTAAGACAGTGTACTGAGTACTATCTATGTTTGGAGTCAAGTTCTTTAACAAATTTAAAAATGAATAAAGTAACAAAAACTATAAAACACAAAAAACCACTGTCAGTTCGTTAAACCTATCATTCACTAATATTCGAGGTCTTGGATGTAACTTTTCTTCTGTTGAGTCTTATCTCTTGCAAAGTTCACCAGACCTACTTGCTCTTTGTGAGAATAATTTGAGTTCAGCTGTCTCATCTTGTGATCTTAGTGTTGATCTAATTATCTTCCTTTAATTCGTAAAGACTCCAATAGTCACATGCTTGGCCTGGGCATTTACATTCGTAAGAATTCACCCATTTGTCGGGAAACTAGGTTTGAATCCACAGACTACTCTTTTATGTGTTTTCGTTTAGCACCACTTCACTCTATCACCTTTCTCTTTGTTCTATATCGCTCTCCCTCATCTCACTCTTATTGATGTTATTTCTGATCATATTGATCAAGCCTTCTCTCTTTATTAATCAGCCAATATTGTTGTTGTCGGTGACTTCAATGTTCATCACACTGAATGGCTTGGCTCTAGTGTCGATGACTCTGCAGGCATTAGGGCCCACAACTTTTGCCTTTTTCAATCCCTAACTCAAATAGTCAACTTTCCAACTTGCTTTCCAGATAACCCGAATCATTTACCTTCTCTACTCAACTTAAGTCTTGTTTCTGATCCTAGTCAGTGCTCAGTTTCTCCACACTCACCCTTAGGTGCCTCCGATCATGGTTTGGTCTCTCTAAAACTCTTATCTCATTCTTCTTTATCATCAGAATCCCCCTATCCCCGTACATCTTACAACTACCTTAAAGCTGACTGGAACTCTTTCCGTGACTTTCTTCGTGATGGCCCCTGGGAAAAACCTTTCGTTTTCCTATTGACAAATGTGCTTCTTACATAACTTTGTGAATTCAAGCTGGCATGAAATCCTTTATTCCCTCTTGACAATTCCAGGTCAAGCCTCACTCTTCTCCATGGTTTTCCTTGGATTATCTGCTGCAATTGCCAATCGAAACCATTACTTCCATATCTATCAGCAAAACAATTCTCTAAAAAACAGACATCTATTTATTACTGCTAGGAACCATTGTAAAAAGGTTTTGTCTAACGCCAAAGCCCGCTATTCTCAGATCATGAAATCTCGTATTTTATCACAAAAATTAGGCTCTCGTGACTTCTGGAGAATCTTTAATAGTATTAATAATAAGGGCAAGTCTGTAATTCCACCTCTTTTGTATGGTTCAGACTTTGTCACCTCACCTAAAGACAAAGCTGAATTGTTTGCTAAGAACTTTTCATCAATACTATCTCTTGACTCCACTAGTTGCACTCTACCTGCTATAGCCGTCAAACAGGTTGATCCATTGCTCGACATCCATATCACTTCAGCTTCTGTATCTAAAGTGATTTCCTGCTTAGACTCTTCTGCAGCTTGCGGCCCGGACAACATACCTGTTATAGTCTTGCAGAAGTGTTCTTCGGAGCTGTCGTCTATCCTTTCAAAACTATTTAACAAGTGCTTATCAGAGTCTTGTTTTCCAGCCTGCTGGAAAGCAGCATCTGTTATCGCTATTTTTAAAAATTCTGGAGAGTGATCCGATTCATCTAACTACCGTCCTACTAGACTTCTTCCTATCATAAGCAAGGTTTTTGAATCTTTAACTAACAAACACTTAATCTCTCATCTTGAATCTCATAACCTACTTTCTGATCATCCATATGGATTTCGATCTTCTTGCTCTACGGCTGATTTGCTAACAGTAATAACCGATAGGTTTTATCGTGCATTAGATAAAGGTGGAGAGGTTAAGGCCATTGCTCTTGACATTTCTAAAGTGTTTGATAAAGTTTGGCATGCTGGTCTCCTCCATAAGCTTTCTTCTTACGGTGTATCTGGAAACATCTTTAAGATTATTGAATCTTTTCTTTCCAATTGTAGTATAAAGGTTGTCCTTGATGGACAGCACTCTTCTTCTTATTCTGTAATCTCAGGGGTTCCTCAAGGTTCAATCCTGCAAAAACGCATTGTAAACATAGTTGGACCTGCTCTCGCAGCCAACCTTCAACCTGTCACATTGTCGTAATGTTGCCTCTCTTTCTCTTTTCTACAAATACTATAATAGGCACTGCTCTAAAGAGCTAGCGGCTTTTGTGCCATCTGCTAAAATTCATTCTCGTGTTACTCGTCATTCAATTAAGTCTCATCCTTTTTCTGTTACTGTTCTTAAGTGATCCAAAAACTCTTATTCCTCTAGTATTTTTCCTCGAACATCAGTTTTTTGGAATTCGTTTTCTTCATCTTGCTTTCCTGATTCATATAATTTGCAACCTTTTAAGTCATTTGTCAATCGTTATCTTGCTCTACAACCTTCATCTTTTCTCTTTCAGTAACTTCCAACACTAATTAGTGGTTGCTTGCAGCCTTGTTGGAAGCGAAGATGTTAAAAAAAAAAAAGAAAAGAAATAGACTGTATGGTGTTAAATTACACTGTAAGTTAGATGGAAAAATGTTTACAAATAAAGTTGACATAAACACAAAATAGATGGCAAAATAACTCATCTGCATCATCTGCAGTAAAAACTGAACCAGTATAAAAAATATTACAACAGCAACCAAAACAAAAGAGTTACAGTTTTAAGGTAAAAGTTGATTTGAATTTCAGTGCATTCACAATAGTTGGCATTAATAAATGGCTTACTCTCCAACATTATATGGCATATGTCAGAGAGTAAGCCATTTGTAAATGCATCACATTTACTAGAAAACAAGACATTAAACCTTTCATCAGCCTTTGACCTAGGTAGATCTTTAGATATAGCCCAACAAAATTCAAACTTTTACTCGCAATCAACCTTACCTATCTTTGCCTCTATTCAGGAAATCAAATCATCTTTACAAAAACAATCCACGACTGATAATCATTTAGCTGCTACAGTTAAATCAAAACAATTGTGCTAGTTTTGTGGAAACATAAGACATCCACATACTAAATGTCCTACTCTTGAAGCTATTTGTCACAAATGTAAAAAGATAGATGATTTTGAAAATTTTTGCAGGTCATCTAATGTTTCTGCTGCTGTTCCTAAAATTGATGATTACTTCTGTGCCACCATATCAGCTTCAGCAAACTCTCTCTTTTCAGTCAGTCATCATATCATCATTTATGATAAGTATAAAGCAGAAGCTTTAATTAATAGTGGGAGTACAAACAAAAGTTTCATTAACAATAAACTAGTGGCTTTATTCAATTTAGATATTATTTATGCACAGAGTGTTATTAAAATGGTAGCAGCTTTTTTATCAGCAAAATCAGATGGATATTGTTATATTTCAATAACACTTCAAAACAAAATCTATAACAAAGTCAAGTTGCATGTGCTAGATAACTTATGTATAGATATTTTCATCATGTTCTTTCTGACTATTACCATATATTGTAATGTTATCAATGAAAGGAAAGCAGCCAATTAGTTTATATGTTCTAACAAAGTCATCTGTTTTGTGTTGAAAACATGCAGATCCATTGGTTCCATAAAATATTTTTGGCACAGATTTTTAAGAGTTGCATGAGAGTATTACCATTAAGTAAGGTGGGAAAAGACCACCCTTAACGTTCGCAACTTTAACAACAATGAACATGGCCAACAACATGGGTTTCAAAGTGGAGGGGCACAATCATCTATTTCTAAAAAAAGTTGTCTATATCTAGAATTTTCTCTAAAAAAAAAAGAAGGTCCTTTTGGAAAAAAGTGGGGTATGGCCCCCAGCCCCTCCCCCCTGCACCATCGGCCTTGATGAAAACTGAACTTCTTGAATTGTTTGCTAATCTCACATAAGATTGTTGACAGATTGCCACTAGATCTAGAAATTATTCTCAAAAAGATAGAGAATTTATTAAATCTGAAATTCACTGCTTGGTCCAAGCAGAAATAATAGAGCCAAGTAATTCACTTTGTTGTGGCCAGGTCTTAGTAGTAAATGGAAAAACTAAATGTCATATGGTAGTTAATTATTCTGAAACTATTAATAAGTATACCCAATTAGACGCATATCCTTTAACTAAGATTGAAACAATTTAAAGCATAATTTCTAAATACAAAATTTATAGTACTCTCAACCTTTGCTCAGCATACTACCAAACACCTTTATCTAAAAGAGATTGGTCATATACTGCGTTTGAAACTGACAATAAGTTGTGGCAATATACTAGAATGTTTTTTGGAGTTAGCAATGGATATGCATTTTCAAAGCAAAATAGATGACTTTGTTAGAACATATGAACTAACTGACTGCTTTCCTTTATTTGATAACATTACAATATAATGTAATAGTCAGAGAGATCATCATGAAAATATGCTTAAGTTCAGATTAGCTGCCATTGATGCTGGAATTACATTTAATGAAGAGAAGTGTGTATTTTCAACTGAGACATTAGCTTTTTTTAGGTTACAGCATATCTTATAGCTCTTTAAAACCAGACCCTCATAGACTTGCTCCTCTCATTAAGTTACCCCTACCTGATAATGCAAAGTCTTTACAGTGTTTTATTGGAACGTTCTCGTACTATGTAAAATGGATAAGAAATTTTTTAGATAAAAATAGACCTTTGAACTCTGTTACTCAATTCCCACTTAATCAGCAGCAAATATCACCATTTGAAACATTAAAAAAATGAGCTTGTTCAATGTTCCATGCAAACCATTAATGAGAATATACCTTTTAGTGTAGAGACTGATGCTTCTGATTTTGCCATATCTACCACACTTAACCAGGATGAAAGGCCTGTTGTCTTCCATTCATGAACCCTTTAAGGGAGTGAACAATACTATTCATCAGTGGAGAAAGAAGTTCAAGCGATAAACGAAGCCATAAATCATTGGTGCCATTTTCTTTTAGATCAACATTTTATTCTCATCACTGACCAATGATCTGTAACATTTATGTATGATTATAAATCGAGCAATAAAAGAATGATAAAATAATGTGTTGGAGAATAGCCTTGTCTCTGTATTCTTATGATATCCATTATCATCCTGGCCAATTTAATAGTGGTCCAGATATATTTACTCATGTTAGATGTGCATATCTTCTGAATTAAAGCACTGGTTCTTATCAAAAGAGATTGAAACTAGCAGAACAACCCCTTACAACCCGACTGGAAATGGACAAGTTGAAAGATACAATTGAATTATTTGGAAATCGATTTACTCACTCTGAAATCTCGAAATCTGCCTATATCATCATGGAAAAGAATTCTACCTGATACACTACATGCAACAAGATCTCTATTATCTACTTCTACTAATTGTAGTCCACATGAACATCTTTCAACAATTTTCAACAAAGATCATCATCTGGGTCTTCAATTACTTCATGACTTTTCAACCCAGAACCTGTTCTTATAAAAAGAAATGCAATGCAAAGTAAATATAAAGATTCAGTAAATAAGGTTCAGCTCATTGAAGCAAATCCTCATTATGCTTATGTAAGATTTCCTAGTGGTCATGAGACTACAGTGCCTACTAAAATGCTGGCTCCCATTGGAACAAGTCCTATAATACAAATATCAAACAACAATTCAGAAGTAACAATCATCGATAACTATCCCCCAACCTCTAATGGTAACAATGAAAATCCTTTAATCTTCGAAAAGGAACTAGAAAACAAAATGAATCCTATAGAGCAAATTAACATTCTTCTTCATAGATCTTCACAAACTTCTAAAGCACCAGAAAAACCTAACTTATAAGTACACCTGAATACTTTTAAGAGGAGGGTGAATGTTATGTTGATGTGATATACATATACATTATTAGCAATATATTTATGTATACATATACATTTTGAATTATACTATATATACTTTATGTATCTTATTATTTTGTTATAGTCTAGTATAATTATAGCTCTTTTGAGCCAACATAATTCATTCAGGTGTTCTTTACAATTGAAAATGGACTTTTTAACAGAAAAAAAAAATTAAAGTAGAAAAAAACTAAAATCATAGCCATATGGTGATTGTTAATACTATTATTATCTTTATCATTATCACCGTCACAAGAACTAGTTTTATTATTATATATTCTTATTTATTTTTATATTGCTATTAGTTTACTTTTGTGTATTTGTTTAGAGTTACATTTTAAGTATACTTTAGATTTACATATGTAAGCAAAAGTAATAACATTAAAAAAAAACAAAAAAAAAAAAAAAAAAACATATTTAAATGAAACATCTAACCATTCTAGAAAAGAGCAGATACCAGTTGAGAACTTGTCTTTATATTTATTGTAATACTTATATATTAACTAAAATCTGAAAATTGTTTCGAATTAAATTGGGGGTGAGTAAAGCTTTACGGAACTTGGGCGTGAGGGGGCGAGACTTAAACTTTTTCTTCTAGGGGTGTCCATAAAGTACGTACGCTTTTTTTTTGGTCCACTCCCCCCCCCCCCCCCCCGCATTTTGCAATACGCCTTTTTAAGTTTCCTCCACCTTCCTAAAAGTATCTATGCTTTTAACCTATTTATCTAAAATTTTGTGATTTTTTTTTTAATTTAGTGTCTCCTTTCTTTTATAATTGACCCACTGCCCTCCCATCTCATATACGACATTTTCAGACCCCTTTTCCCCTCCGAGCGTACATACTTTATGGACGATCCTTTACTTTCTTTTACATCTTCGCTTCCAACAAGACTGCAAGCAACCATAATTAGAGTTGGAAGTTACTGGAAGAGAAAAGATGAAGATTGTATATCTAGATAACTATTGACATACAACTTAAAGGACTGCAAATTATATGAATCAAGAAAGCAAGATGAGGGAAACGATTTCCAAAGAACAGATGTTCGAAGAAAAAAACTAGAGGAATAAGAGTTTTTGGAGCACTTAGGAACAGTCACAAAAAAAGGATGAGACTTAATTAAATGACGAGTAACACGAGAATGAATTTAAGTAGATGGCAAAAGAGACGCTAGCTCTTTAAAGGAGTGCCCATGATAGTATTTGTAAAAAAGTGAAAGAGAAGCAACATTACAATGATGTTATTATGGTTGGATGCTTGATGAAAGAGCAGGTCCAACTATATTTACAATGCATTTTTGCACTTTATCTAAAAGAGAAAGGACATCATTAGAAGATCCGCCCCACATATGGCAACAGTATACCGTACAAGGTCGGATTTGAGATTTATAGAGATAGAGAATAGAATACTTAGTAAGAAAGTGTTGAGCTAGATAAAGAGATGCAACCTTAGCATAATATGGTTTTTATAAAAGATTGGAAATAAGAGTTAATCCTAGAATATGAAGGGTAGATGACTCATTGAGTACATTACCGTATTTAAATATAGGAAGAAATTATTGCGATAACGAATTCCTGAAAAAAATTGAGTTTTATCTTAATTTAAGTTCGCTACTGTGAGCCCCATGCTGTAGCAGAAGTGAGATCCTTTTTAAGCTCAAATTCCCCCTCCAAGCAATCGGAGAGTTTTGGCTTCTTATCATGACAAGAATAAATAGTAATATCATCAGCGAACAATGCCACCTTAGATGTGAGAATATGTGGTAGTGGCGGATTTTAGGGGGGTACCATGGGGGTAGTAGCCCCCACCCACCCCTTAGGACTTTTTTTCATAATTTTTTTTTTTTAATCGACTATTATTCAGAATAGTACTATTATACTTTCGAATAAAATTGACTATTATACGTAATTATAGGTATATGAACTTGATTATTACACTAAAGTACAAAAATTAATAAAAGATAGTTACTTATAAATGAAAATATGCGGACCTTTTTTATAAAAAAACCTTTAGCCCCCTCCTTGGCGAGTGACAAAACCCGCCCCAGATACTTGGAAGATTGTAAATGTAAATTAAAAGGAGTATAAGACCAAGGATTAAACCTTGAGGAACCCCTGAGAATAAGAAGAAGAGTGCTGTCCATTGAGGACAACTTTTATACTACGATTGGAAAGGAAGGATTCAATAATCTTAAGATTTTACCAGAAACACCTTAAGGAGAAAGCTAATGGAGACAACTACCATGACAAACTTTATCAAAAGCTTAATGCACAATAAAACCTATCGGTTATTACTGTTAGCAAATCAGCTGTAGAACGAGAAGATCGAAATTCATATTAATGATCAGAAAGTAAGTTATTATATTCAAAAGATTAAAGATTAAAAACCTTGCTTATTATAGAAAAAAAATTAATGGGACAGTAGTACAAATCAGATCGCTCTCCAGAATTTTTGAAAATAGGGATAACAGATGCCGCTTTCCAGCAGGCTGGAAAACAGGACTCTGATAAGCACTTGTTGAACAGTTTTGAAAGTATAGACGACAACTCCGGAGAACACTTCTGCAAGACTATAACTTTTATGTTGTCTGGGCTACAAGTTGTAGTCCAAGCTGGAAATCACTTTAGATACAGAAGCAGTAGTGATACGAATGTCAAGTAATGGATCAACTTGTTTGACGGCTATATCAGGTAGAATGCAATTAAAAAAAAATTGTTTTAGTGTAAAAGTATTGATTTACTATTTATTAGGAAACTAAACAATTTCAGAACCATTTATAAGAAATCTCAAAAACAAAATACATCATTTTTTGAAGGTATTATGATATGTTAAAGTAATTTTTCATATTATAAATAATCTATTTTAAGGTGTGCTTATATATAGGGGAGATCGGGGAGACTTCGGATACAGTGTGAAAAAGGATACTTAGAAATCTCCTACCCTGTTAACATTAGGACAATGTTGTCTATAGTCGATATGCTGGTAGACATACGCTCTTAGCTTTAAAATAGTTAGGTGACAGTTTCCCGCTAAAAAACAGATTTTAGAGTGAAAAAACGATTTTTTGGTTCTTTGATGTAAAATTTTTAAATTCCAAGTGAATTATTCAGATCCTAGTTATGAACTCTGCCAGAGTTTTTTTTTAGAGTGCAATTGGTGAGTTGGTTCAATTTTTTTTAGAATAAATGGTTACTTGCGGACGTTGTGAATGTAAGTATTTGTAATCTATATATGAGTTGTAACGATTCCCTTGATTTTTTCAATATATCTCTTATATTGGAAAATTCAAGGGAGACTTCGGACATTTCGGACATTATCAAAAGTCTTCTCCGATGCTTTAATAAAATAACAGTTGTTTGAACTTAAACTTGAAACAAAACTTTAATAATTGTCCCTATGGACAATTATTTAAGTTTTGTAAATTTTTATTTGCACAATTGTAAGGATAGATTGATAGTAGCCACAGATACTCCAAAAAAAGAGGCACTTGCAGCTGCAAAAAAAGCAAGAATGGCAAAGAAGCTTATAAAAAAGACAACCAAGAAGAAGATTCTGCAAGAAAAACCTTTAAAATGCAATTTTTCGAGAATCGTTGTCAGATGAATCAATAGACCTACAAATTTCAACGATTGAGAGTACATATAACCTTGATGACGATGGATTTAAAGATAGCAATGCTGATACTTTTGATGTGCCGGAAGGAAGATTTATATTGTAATGGTATATGGATGTGGAAAACAATCAAGTCGTAACTGTACAGTAAAAGTTGTAAAAAAAGTGAAAGGTGGTTATGAATTGGAATTTTACAAAAAAAAAAATCCCTTCAAATATGTTTATAAGAACTAATGAAGAATTTGCATTTATCGCCTATAACGATGTAGTTCGTGCATTGCCAGTTCCTACAGAAGACAAGAGATCTCG
Source organism: Hydra vulgaris (assembly GCF_022113875.1). Taxonomy (NCBI): domain Eukaryota; kingdom Metazoa; phylum Cnidaria; class Hydrozoa; order Anthoathecata; family Hydridae; genus Hydra; species Hydra vulgaris. The sequence goes on from NC_061169.1 coordinate 14,162,528, forward strand.
TTTTATTTGCATATTTATTTGTTTAATGTCTATAACCTTCCCTATGCATGTCCGATATACGTGTTCGAAGCATGCGGGTGACTTCGGACACTTGACTTGCATTTTTAAAATAGTTTTTAAACATTGAAAACCAAAAAAGATAAAAAAAAGTTAAAATGCTAAAAGATACCTTAATCATTGTAGTTTGACAAAAAAAAATGGTTACTTTGATAAAATGCAATAGTTATTAAATAAGTTCAGTTAGAGTAAAAACTGCCCGAAGTCTTCCCTATATATATATATATATATATATATATATATATATATATATATATATATATATATATATATATATATATATATATATATATATATATATATATATATATATATATATATATATATATATATATATATATATATATATATATATATATATATATATATATATATATATATATATATATATATATTTATATATAGGTATATTAATATTTATATATATATATTTATATACCAGCGATAAAAAAAGAAAAAAAGAAAAGGTCCTAAAGAGGTTAAGTTTGCCGACTAAATGAACGAAAAATTCATTGGTATCTTACACCCCACACACACCCTTCGCCTCAGCCTTCTTAAACACATTTTCATTTAATGACATTAAAATCAGCGTGTTACAATATGTTAGCCGAGAATGTTGAAAATATAATAAAATTATTATTTTTTTCTTGCCTTCATATCTGCAAATTGGTCTATAAAATCTTTTAAATTTAATAGATCTGCTATTTCTGCTCAACAGCTAATATGCTTAACGCAGACAAAATTTTTTATAGTAGTTCATTCCCAACGAAGCTGCAAGCGATCACTGTTAAGTTGATAGTTACTAGAAAACAAAGAAAAGTGCTAAAGAGCAAGGAAACGGTTGACAGAAGACTTTAAAAGTTGTATGAGTCACGAAAGCATGAAGTTAAGAAGAAGTTCCAAGCATTGAAAAACTAAACCAATAAAATTTTTTAGCATGAAGGAACAGATTAAAAAGATGCTAATTTGCTTAATGAGTTTTGGTAGATGGAACTAGAGATTTGAGCAATGACCATGATAGAATATGTAGAAAAGAAATTCAACTTTGCTACGATAGAAGAGTTGTTTAAGTTTGGCAGATTTAACTACGTTAGCTATGCGTTTTTGGAGAAAGAGCATCATTAGAAGAACCAGCTCAAATACGACAAGAGTATACTTCATACAACGAATAAGAAATTTGAAGTTGTAGAGAATGGAATCAGGAATAAAATAATAACGAACATTATAAAAAGCGCCATCGTTGTCCATTTGTCTGTAAATGTCCTTAAATGTCCATCTCATGGAAACATCATATTAACTATGTTTGCTCGAAAGTTTCAAAAAGTATTGGAATTTTATATAAGGCGCAAGCACATTTAGATATAAATAATTTAACTAAACATTATTACTCTTTTATTCATAATTATATAAGTTATGGAGTTATTGTCTGGGGTAGCACTGACCAAAGCAAGTTACAATGTCTTTATCGCTGTCAGAAACAGGTGATCTGTTTAATTAGTTTTGAGGATCGGATTGCACATTCTTCAATATTTTTTAATCAAATGAAAATCCTATATATAAAATAACGTACATAAAAATTTATCTTTTGTTTATATGGGGAAATATGATTTATACCCTTTAATTTTAAAATAAGACCTTTTTATTTTGAAACCATTAAGCAAGTTTAACATGAGGAATAATTATTATTTAAATGATCCATGTCGAACAAAATTCAATCAATTTTGTATCACTTATCGTGCAGCTCATCTCTGGAACAAAATTATTTTGCCTAACTTTGACTTACCCCTAACTTATCCTGTTTTTAAAAATAAATTAAAAGATTTCATTCTTTTTTTTGAAAATATCTTAGAATATTTTTAACTTATATTGCAATAAAAAATAATTTTTATTGTCATGTATGTTCAAGTTTTGTTTTATACTTGTTTACAATTTGTTTTCATTTATTTAAGTACAATTTATTTCTTTTATGTTATTTTTTACGTACTCTTATTGTAAAAAGGCGTTTTTATATTATTTTACGTACTCCCTTTTGTGCAAGGCTTCTGACGATAAGATCATTGTGATCTTTTAGAAGCCTTGTTTAAATTTCAAAAGTATGTAATTTATATATATTACGTCAAATGTAAACAAAACAAAACAAAACGAAAAATGTGTTTTAATTCTTTTTTATGAATTGAAAGATGTTTTAGCAGTTGCCACGCTAAGGATTAATGTCAAATAAAGCGTAAGTGCTGCGACTATATCAGTTAAAGAACAGTTTATATAAAATATACGGAAATGCAGAAAAACGTGTAAAATCCGAGAATTAAGTGCGGAAAACTTCCTTAACCCTCACTCTATTGCTCCCCAAACGCAAGTTTTGCTATGTAAACTAAGATATTTATTTTCTATTCTAAACTGCCTAAATCCCCCCTCCCTCCTTTATCTCTAAGAATTTTCACGTTTCGAACTTTAATTCATCCTAGCCCCACAGCTAAAAAACAGTTGTGGCTTCTCCAACCTCCCACAACCTCCTCCCCCCGCCCTGCACCAGTCACCCGGAAAAAAAAAACTTTTTATATAGCTTATTTAATAAATATTACTGCATTAGACTAAAAACTAACTAGTAGATGTGATTATAATTAATGATTATAGTTGGATTTTTACATTAAATCAAGACAACATTGACATATCGAAATTACAAATTTGTCAAACGTTTAATAACACCTTAATAACATCATCAGCAATTACAAATTCAAAATTCACCCATACTTCTTTGCCTCATATCAACTCATCAAAAAGAAATCTAAACTACAACTTTAAAACTAACTTCAATTCCAATATTGAATTTAACTTCTTAGGAAGAATTGAAGACTTTTTGATTATTATTATTTTTTATTTGCCAGAATATGTACAAGGTAAATTTACATTGAATATATTACCGGCAGGACTTCTAGAAGATCACAGGATCTTATCATGAAGCCCTTTACAATCTATATAACAAAAAGAATAGAATATTCTAATATTCTTCACAGTCTATATAATAAACAAAATAAAGTATGAATCAAAGTAAATAAATAAAAACAACTTAAATACTAAAAATAGATATAAATATTTTGTGTTGAAAAGATAATTTCTTTTACTTTCTGTTTAAAAGAAGAATAAGACCATTTAAAAGAAAAATCAAAATTAGGTAAAATTATTTTATTCCAAAAAGAAGGACCACGATAAGAAATACAAAACTGGTCAAATTTAGTTTGGCAAAATGGCTCTTCGATACTTTTACTGGCACGAAGATTATATTTGTTTTTAGGTTTCAAATTATAAAGATTTATAAATACATTAGGTGATATATTTTCTTTACATTTAAACATACAACATAAAATTACAAAACAATTGACTTTGAAACCAAACAATTAAATTTTTTTGAAACTGATAACAGCATTTTACTTAACAACTTTTATGACGCAGATAAACAGGTTTTTAAAGAATAAGATTTTAATTTGCAATACTATGACTCTGAAACTTTTAAAACGCTTTTAAAAACATATATAAAAAATTTCACGGTAATACACATCAATATTAGAAGTTTAAGTTTGGATATAGACAAACTAAAACACTTTCTTTTAGAATCCAATTTTTTATTTAACATGATTTGTCTCACAGAATCATGGTGTGATGATGAGTCAGCTCAAAAAAATTCAAATTTTCAGATTCCTAATTATAAAATAATTTCATCTGAGAGAAAAACGCTCAAAAGGGGAGGCGGAATTTTATTTTACATTCGTAATGATCACGATATCAAAATTAGAAAAGACCTCTTGATCTCTAATTCAGACAGTGAGGTCCTAACAATTAAGAAAATAATTAAAAATACAAAAAACGTTGTAGTTTCTACTTGTTATAGACCACCCGACGGCGATGTTATTCAGTTTTCAAATTATATGCAACTAATTTTAATCAGAACAAAAAAGATTATTCTGCATCGGTGACATCAACATAGATAGTTTAAAGTACAATGAACACCCTAATGTTAAAATCTTTTTTGACAATATATTTTAACACGGCATAATCCCAATCATTAACAAACCAACTCGTGTTACAACAACTTCCATTAGTGCTATAGATAATATTCTAACTAACTCTTTTCTAGATAAGTCTATTAAAACAGGAATAATTAAAACTGATATTTCGGATCATTTTCCTATTTTCTTTTCTTTTGCTGAACATGCAACCATAAATGATAATTCTAAAATCAAAGTCTTGAAACGAAAAATGAATGAACATTCTATGCTTAAATTTAAAGAATCTTTATCAACAATAAATTGGATAAATGTATACCAAGAATGTAACCTTGGACACACAAATTCCGCTTATAATCTATTTCTCGACATCTTTCTTGAATATTATAACAAACATTTTCGAATACAAGAAATAGAAGTCAAAACAAAATATTTAAAATGTCCTTGGATTACACGCGGAATAAGAAAATCTTCAAAAAAAAAGCAAAAATTATACATCAAATATTTAAAAAACAGAAACAAAGCTAATCTTAATGCCTATAAAAGATATAAAAATCTGTTTGAAAAAATAAAAAATAAATCTAAAAAAAGATATTATTCTCAACAATTAAAAAATGATAATGGTAGCATAAAGAAAACGTGGGAAGTTATGAAAGAAATCATTGGTAAAAATAAAATTGTATCTGACATTTTACCCTCCAGAATAACGGAAAACGATATTGAATACAAAAACGAAGATATATCAGAAATATTTAATCATTTTTTTGTAAACACTGGTATAAACCTGGCATCAAAAATAAAAAGGCTCAGAAACATCGTTTCAAAATTATTTTAGCGATTTTGAAAGCTCATTGCCAGATAGTAATTTAACTTTTGATGAACTAGAAACAGCAATCAAATCAATTAAAAAGAATAAGGCCCCAGGTATTGATGACATCTCTGGCAATATTGTGCTTTATATTTTTTCTGTAATAAGAAAGCCTATTTTTAATATCTTTAGCTCTTCAATCAAAAATGGAATCGTCCCAGACAAATTAAAAGTAGCAAAAATTGTACCTATATTTAAAGGTGGAGATACATCTGCAATTAGCAATTATAGACCAATCTCAGTTCTTCCTATATTTTCTAAACTCCTTGAAAGAATAACTTACAATAGACTGTATAAATATTGAATAGAACACAAAATCTTAAGTGAAAATCAATACGGGTTTCAAACGCAACATTCAACAGAACATGCTATCCTAGATCTCATTAATAACATTACAACTTCCTTTAATGATAGGAAATTTTTATTAGGAGTCTTTATTGATCTTACAAAGGCGTTTGACACAGTAGACCACACAATACTACTAAGAAAAATGGAAAAATATTGCATAAAAAATCAAACTATAAAATAGTTCGCCAACTACCTAGACAACAGACAACAATGTATTACCATAGATCACTATAACAACTCGAAACAACTAAAAATCAAATGTGGGATTCCTCAAGGATCTATTCTAGCTCCTCTTCTATTTTAAATTCATGTCAACGACCTCCCTAAAGTCTCGTCTAAGTTAGATTGCATAATTTTTGCAGACGACACTAATCTGTTTTATTCTTCTAGCCCAATCAGTGACCTCTTTATAACCGCAAACTTAGAACTTATTAAACTTAACACATGGTTCAGAGCTAACAAATTGTCATTAAGCTTAAACAAAACTAAATACATCTTATTTCACCCCAACCAAAAAAAAACGGCTATCCCATCAATTTTACCAACTCTTAGTATAGACAACACAATTATTGAACGAACTCAACCATCTAATTTTCTTGGTGTGCTTCGTGACGAGAAATTTTCTTGGAACTCTCACATAAATACCATTAATACAAAAGTCTCAAAAAACATTGGTCTACTCTGTAAAGCAAGAAATTATTTATCGTTCGAAAATTTAAAACTTCTTTATTTTTCCTTTATACACAGCGATCTATCATATGCCAATATAGCATGGGCAAGTACCCATAAAACTAAATTAAGTTCACTCTATAGACGACAGAAACTCGCCTCAAGAATTATTTTTTATACAAACAAACTTACTCACGCAAACCCATTACTAAAACAGATAAATGCTTTAAACATTTACCAAATTAATATATATAAAAATATTTTGTTTATGTTCAAACATAAAATGGGAATTATTCCAAGTCGATTTATGAATAACTTTTTTAAAACTAATATAAACAAATTTAGCACTAGAGCAATTAGAAATTATATAGTACCCCTTAAAAAAAGTCTAAATTCTCAATAGCATATCGTGGTCCTTACTTGTATAACAAATTAATACCAAAAAATTCCTCAATATCTCTCCTGAAAAATATAAATTCCTTAAAATCTTATCTTAAAAAACTTGTCTTAAATACAAGCAGTTATATGGAAATTTTCTAACAACTTATGAGTAATTAAAATATCAAAATCATGTACAAAAAAAAAAAAAAAAAAAAATAATAATAATAATAATAATAAAAAAGAAGTATGAATATACATATATACATGTGTATGTGTATATGCATGTTTATGTATGTGTGTATATGTGTGTATGTGTATGAGAATATGTGTGTATGTATGTAGGGGAACCTGTTGTACCTTTGACCACGTTGTACCTTTGGTCACTCTACTCTGTCGGCATACTATTATTATTTTCAAAAAACGTGAAGTGCCATTTGAAACAATAGTCCATGACAACTCTTCTTACCGTAAAACATCATACTTGGGATAGATGGTATTGATCCACAAGTAATTATAAGTTTTGGCTCTTAAAAAGTAAATATTTGTGTTAACCTTTTTCTGATTTTAAAAGTGTGATAAATTGTTGTTTGATTCATCTACGACATTATAAATATTTTCCAACATCATTTTTTTGTTATGGAAAAGTTTGGATGGTTATGTCTGACCGTAAATGGGGATTAAGACGATAATTGATAAAGAAACCCATCTCGTGTACCTTTGACCAGACTAGAACGTTGTACTTTTGACCGACAAAAACTGTTTCCTTGTTAATTTGCGGACTTTAAGAGCACAAATTTATAAAGTTTATATCTACTTTATTAGGCGTCTGTACTCTATTGCTTTTTAATGCAAAATTGTTTCTAGTATAATGGTAATGAAATAATTCCATTGGATTTTAATGCAATTATTTATTTATTCTTGGACCACTACTACATTTAGAATAATCAATTTTGTTAATTTAGTTAGTTGGATAGCTGAAGCAATGTTATTATCAAGTTCATTTTATTACCTAATTTCTGCACAGCTATAGGGATTTAAATGTATAAAAATAGTTAATTCTGTTAATTTATTTTAGTCTTAAAATGTCAAGGAGCAAGGTTGGTGTTTTTCGCCAAAAGATTTCCGAAACAGATATGCTTAATTTAGTGAATTTTGTGATTCAACAAAAAATGAGTTTAAGTAAAGCTGCAAGACATTGCAACATTAAAAAATCATCTTTAATATACCAGTTAAAGCAATTTAAAAAATCTGGTAGTTGCGAATATTTATATTCGCATACCAAACCAAAAAAAATATTCTCAACAGAAGAAGAATTAATATTGGTAAACTACTTGGTAGATGCTGCAAATATGCATTATGGACTAACATTAAAGCAGATAAGGTCCTTTGCATACGAGTATGCTTTAGAAAATCATAAAAAAGTTGAAACTTCATGGATAAAAAAAAAGTGTGCAGGTGAACAATGGCTACGAGATTTTCGCAAAAGATATAATAACAAGCTATCTCTACGTAAACCACAACCTACAAGTCTTGGTAGATCTTCTGCATTCAATAGAGAAACCGTAAAAATTGTATATAAAAATTACAAAAATGTTTTAGAACGTTATCATTTTGATCCATCAAATATTTGGAACTGTGATGAAACAGGAATTATACAGTTCACGTACCACCAAAAATTCTAGCTCCAAAAGGCAAAAAACAAATAGGGAGCATGACTAGTGCTGAACGAGGCAATAATGTAACAATGATTGCAGCCATTAATGCTACTGGAAATAGCATCCCACCATTACTTGTATTTCCACATGCTAAATTCAAAGATCACATGTTAAATAATTGTCCTCCTGGAAGTGTAGAAGCATCTAATAAGTCCAGATGGTCATATGAAGTCATTTTTCTGCAATTTCTTGAACATTTTATTAATAATGTGCGACCATCAATTGAAAAACCTATTCTTTTGTTAATGGATAATCATGAGAGTCATGTAAACATTTATGTTATTGAGTCAGCAAAAAAATCAGGCATAGTTTTAATGACATTTCATCCTCACACAACCCATAAAATGCAACCTCTTGATCGTGGTGTTTTTGGACCATTTAAAACTTTTTATAACAATGCCATGAATAACGGGATGATATCACCAGGTAATGCTGGTAAACCAGTTACAATTTATGATATATCTTACCTTGTTGGTCAAGCTTATCCTCATGCTTTTGTACCAAATAATATTATAAACAGTTTTAAATGTACTGGATTTTATCCATTTAATGAAAATATTTTTACTGATATTGACTTTTTAGCTGCAAATGTTACGAATAGGCCAATAGTGAATACTGAAGCTTGCATTTCTAATGAAAGTATTAATGTTAAAACTGCTCAATCCAGTTTACCATCAACATCATCTATTGTTTTAGGGGAAATCTCTATTGTGAGTTTACCATCAAAATCATTTATTGTTTCACCTGAGATAATACGACCTCATCCTAAAGCCAAATTAAGAAAAACAAATACTTCAAAAAGGCGTAAGGGAAAATCACGTATTTTAACTGATACACCTGAAATTAAAGTTATTTTAGATGCAAAATCTAATAACCAACAATTTAAAAAGTCCTCTTCAAGTAAAAGAAAAAAAATGGCAAAACAGATTATTTTTAGTCAGTCTGACATGTGTTTAAATAATGAAAGCTCTGATGAAATTGATTTTGGAGTAAATATACTTCATGATGAAAGTGAAATTGTATCTGGAAGTTTTTTAATTTTCAAGTTGGTCGGAAAGAAATACTCTAGACTTTATGTAGCAGAAGTTATAGAAGTTGTTGGTATAGTTTACAAAATTAAGTATCTTAAGAAATCAGGAGACTTTTGTAACAAATTTATAAGAGAAGATGACAATCTTTATGAAGTGGAACTTGAAGATATTATTATGAAACTTCCACCACCAAGTATTGGTGGTGGTTCATCTAAACGTCAGTATCTTATATTTGATGTTGATCTGGCTATTTGTAATAATTAATATATTATACTCTTTTATTATTGGTTTTTTTTTTGTTGTCACCATCAAAATATTTCCTTTAAAAAGCATTATGATCATATGTAAATGAATATAGACCGCCAGCTGATATAAGTTATAAAAATCTATTTTTGCTCTTTTCTTATCTTAAATAATAAAAATAACTATAGATATTAGAAAACATATTTTGTACAACTAAATCGCATTTAAAGTTTTGGGCCTTAACCCTAAATATTTCATGTAAGTAGCATCTAACTGAAAAAAATATGTGACATTATCTAAATAGTTATAATAACTGATTTTATTTTAAAAAAATTAGTAACACTATTAGTAATACTGACTGAGTATCGTAACTTCGATAAACGAGTTTTGGCAATATTGTAAGGATTTTTTTAGACAATTAGGATTGGTTACAAAATAATAAGATAATAAGTTTTTTTATTGACAAAGGTAGGCCAGAAGTTGCTATATAACATATAAAAAGCTAAAATATTAAAGAGGTTCAAACATTGCATGATTTTTTAACCCTCCGTCGGGCGCAATATTAAAACGCGTGAAATCGGGCGCGATGTGCGAATTAGACAGAGGTTTAAAGTGTTGTTTTTTTTACAACCCATAATATAATAAACCATCCAAAAGTAATTACTAACCTTTAGAGGGATGTTTATAAATAGAATTTTAAATGTTTTATAAAAAAAAGTCTGTCTAATCATCAAATACTAAGTAGTATTATAATTTAAGTAAAAAAACAAAAAACAATCTAGTTTCAAAATAGCCATATACATTATTAATTCTAAACATCAACACTTTTCAAAATAATCTATTTGTAAGTCACAATAATGTTACTTAAATCATATTTATTCTAAATTAGATATTTCATGTTGACTTAAATTGAAGCATTCGCACAAAGAAAAGCATGGTTGACAGACTAAAACCTGATGACTCATGCAAAGAGATTGGTTGCATTTTCGACATTCGTATCACGACAACCTTCTTACGCCCGTTTCTAAAGTACACGTGACACATCTACGTCTTTTAGAAGTTGGAGGAGATTGTGATTTTTCTTGTTCAATTCTTGGACGGAATCTTTGCATCCTAATATGTAGACTATTAGGTATTCCAACTGTGTTCATGCTTCTTCTCTGTAGGTGTTCTAATACCAATTCATGTGACAACTCTTTTAGAAATAACCTTCTCCTTTTTTTTTCAAGGTTATTCCCAATGTAAATTACTTGTGAATTGATGCCTGCAACATTAAGTATTGTATAGAAAATTACCATCGGCCACCGTCTGGTGTTTCGGCTCACGTTATAAGAAGCACACATCTGATCTGCTACATCTACTCCACACTTAGTAAGATTGTAAAAAGTAATTATTTCCGGTTTCATTTGCTCTCCAGATTGAGGGTCAATGGCATCATCATCGTGCAAACTTGAAACTAGAATGACGTTCTTTCTTTCGCGCGGGATGTAGGAGACCAAAACTTTATCATTATTAAAACCAAACAAGCTTGTTTTTGCTTTTCTTCCTTTGACATTTATAAATGCAATTGGCCGCTGTTTTTTGTTTTTTCTGACAGTGCCGACATATGAAAGCTTCATAGTTTTTAATTTATCTATGAGATCGAAGCTAGTAAACCAATTATCTGCTGTTATATTTCGACCAAATCCAAATAAAGGTTCAGCCATTCTCATCACCACATCGCTTGGTTTGTTGCTAAAACAAAAAGGGCCTTGTGGTTGTTGCCCAGCATAAATTTCCATTTTGACAGTATAAAACATACTTGCATCAACTAGACTATAAAGTTTTACACCGTATTTGTTTGGTTTTGAGGGTATGTATTGCCGAAACTGACATCTACCACGAAATCCCGGAAGCATTTCATCAATAGTAAGATTTTCCCCTGGACTAAAACTTTTCTGACAGTTATCAACAAATTTTTCAAAAATTATTCGAACTGGAGCAAGGCGGTCGTTTTCTTTTCTTTGGTTTCGAGTTCTTCGATCATCAAAACGAAGACAACAAATAAGTGTATTAAACCGTTTGAGACTCATAACAAGACTGAATTTTTCAATTCCATCACCTTCTTTCCCCCAAAGATCTTCCAAACTCATTCGGTTTGCTCTATATACTCCTGCTAAATACAACAGCCCGATGAATGCTTTTACCTCAATTGCGTCAGTGGATTTAATATCTCTCTGTCGCACAAACCTATCTTTTACAGAGTCAATATAAATATTTGTGTATGTGACAATCAATTCAATTACATTGTCCGTAAAAAAGTTATTCCAACATTCGTATGGAGTTTTTGCATTTTTTGCATTTCCAATAACTCCTGGAAGATGAATGCAAATGTTGTGTGACTTTCGACGTCGACTTTTTTTTAGTGGTTTATTTAGCCACTCTGTTTTTTTATCTTTGCCCATAAAAGAGTTTCCTTCTTCTTTGTCATCTTCTTCTATTTCGTTTTCGGATTGCTCAGTTTCTGAATTAAGAATGCATTGCTCAACTTCATCTTCAGAGTCGATATCACTTTCTTCTGCAAAATTGTCTATTTCTGCGGGTTCGTCTTCAACTTCTTCCTCAAGTAACGTCCTTAGTTCATCAAATTGAGACGCCATTAAATTTTTCTTTAAAAAATAAATTATGACATAATTAGGCGCGATGTGCATGTTAGGCCATTTGAAGATTTTCTATTTATTTTTATCAAATACGCAGAGTTAGTTTAATATTACTAGTCTAAAATGAGCAAATTAAACAAATGTAAAAAAAAAAATTAAAAATACCTACTTAAATAAAATGGCTTATTCGGGCGCAATGAGCCTATCAGAACACACAGGTCAATTAATACTCTTTTTGTTATCTGAAATGTAATTTAGTAATAGAGTTTTGAAAGTCTTAAAAAAAAAAGAAATTACTAGAAAGTATAATTTTTTGGGAAAATATGAGAGAATATTATATAGTTTAAATGGTTTAAGTTTACTCAATAGACTACGCAAAAAACGCCTTAAAGCAAAAAGTGGTCAAAGGTACAACAGGTTCCCCTATGTGTATTTATGTATGTGTGTGTATGTGTATGTGTGTATGTATATATATATGTATGTATGTGTGTGTGTATGTGTGTATATATGTATATATATGTATATGTGTATGTGTATATGTATGTATGTGTATATGCATGTATGTGTATATATATATATATATACATATATATATATATATATATATATATATATATATATATATATATATATATATATATATATATATATATATATATATATATATATATAAAAGTATATGTGTATATGTATGTGTGTATTTATGTGTATGTGTATGTATGTGTGTGTATATATATGTGTGTGTGTGTATGCGTATGTGTGTATGTGTGTATGTATATATGTATATATATATGTATGTGTATATGTATACATGTATATATATGTGTGTATGTGTGTGTATATATAATATATATATATATATATATATATATATATATATATATATATATATATATATGTATATATGTTATGTTTATGTTATGCTCCTTCCTAAAAACACGACTAATTATATTGAAAAATGTAATAAGTAATGAATAAAATATTTATGAGTATCTCATAAAATTGTTTAAAAAAAGGGTTCTCGGTGACAAGACTTTACACAGTTTTCTGCGAGTTTCCCTTGCCTACATAACTAAAGGTTTAATTTTTCCTTTTTTAAGACTTTTTTTGTCTTTTCAAAATATAAACTGAAAAACTATTTTACATTATTTTATTTACTTTGTACATCAAATATATCTTAGTATTATTTCAGTTATTTTCAAAGCATTTTGACTGTATTTGTAATAAAAGTATATACTGTTAAAACTATTTGTAATAAAAGTATGTATTGTTAAAGCTATGTAGTTGTAAAAATATATGGAAAAAAAAAAAAAAAAAATTTAAAACATTTAGTTCGTAAATATTCAAAACTTTCATTTCTTTAAGAAGTGGTGTTGAGCTTGAAAAACGATTCGCAAAATTAATTGTGCAAGCTGCGTGTTTCTGATGTCGATAGAGAGATTTAAGTTTGGTTTTGTGAGCGCTTCCCCATACTATATTTGCATAATTTAAATGGCAATGAATAAATGAATAATATAGTTGTGTTAATTGATGTTTATTTAATATATGTCTAACTTTATATAGAACTCCAATGCTTTTAGCAATTTTCATTGAAATATTATCAATTTGTTGCCTCCAAGATAAGTTTTGATCTATTATAACTCCTAAGAATTTTGTATTTTTTTCTCTTTTTATTACTGTACTGTCAATATATGTCAGGCAAGATATTTTGAATTTTTTTTTTAGAAGTTGGATGAAAAAGTATCCATTTTGTTTATCCATTTTAAGTCTATAAGACTCGTGTGAAAACAATCTTGAAAGAGATCTCTTGAAGCAATTTGAATTCCTAAATAATTTATAACTCATTATTTGTAGTTCATACCAGCTCATTGCTCCATCAAAACAGGAAATGCTTGTATGTTACATCTTAGATTAACATCAAAATTTGGGTTTTATCAAAGATTAACATTTTCAAATTATTTGTACGGAAAATCTTCGATAGAAATAATATAATTCTACTAGGCTTTGCTTATCAATGTTATGGAATGTCTCTTTATGGTGGCTCACTCCCTTAAAAAATCAAAAAAAAAATTAATAAGATTGATAAAAAAATGTTATTTAGATATTGGAAAGGAGAGAGATGATGTGAACTCTTATGCTGGTGGCAGTTTTTAGTAACTTTTTTATTAAAAAAAAGTGTTGGTTTTTATGTTTGTTTATTTTAAATGTGTTTTTTAATACTTTGTTATTTTAATGTTTTTCTCACAAAAATATCAATATCTTCAGTTTGGATAAAGCTTTTATCTTCAAATTTTTACAAAATATTTATTAACTTATTTATAAGGGCAGGAACTAGAATTATAGTGTATAAAAGTTAGTTTGAATGTAGTTTGTCAGACTGACACAGACAATAAATCAATTTCTGAACGTTTGGTGCTGCCATTTTAGTTATTTTCAACATTTGAAAAAAAATTTAATTCCAGCCCTGAAGCAACTATTTAGCTACCATTTGGAAAAAAATGGAACATTTAATATATATATTTGGGTCAAGATATTGTTTTAGCTAAGGTTAGATTTTTGGCAAAATATGTTGACTCAGCATCGCTAAATGCAAATTTCATTTTGCGCTTGAAGAGTTAAAGTTTTCACATAATTTCCTTATATAAAAAACGAAAATAAATTTAATAATAAAAAGTTAGATCTAAAGGGGGTGAACCCACTAATCTCAAAATAATAACTGGATAGCGCATTCGGGAAACTTTTTGAAGCCAGTTTTGGC